>CM054061.1:142440082-142880909 GCA_028641055.1 Alopecurus myosuroides | reverse complement strand
CCTCCTGGAACAGGTCATCCGGGAACTGAGAGAACATAGTATGCTTGCTTCCCACCCACCCCCAATAAACACGGCTGGTTTTGGTAGCCCGAGAGTAGGACACTTCTTCATAGGATGTTTCTTGGAATCGCAGACATAACAATAATGGTCCACCAGACAGTCTCTTGTTGCATGAGTGTCCACTTCGCACTTCCAACACCTCGTCTTCCTAACAATCGGAGCCGTGGCAACGTCAACCCCCACGGGTCCAGCGACGACTAGCACCTGCTGTTCAACCGTCGGCGTTGGGAATGCTACAGCTGCCTGCTGCGGAGTCCCAGAAGCCGTTGCGACTGGAGCCAATTTCTTCTTCTTGTTCTTGCGTTTCCCAGGTCCACCCGCTGCCACCGTGCCAACTGCGAAGCCCTGCCCCGCAGGCACCTCCACCGCTGCGGTCACCGGCGCTACAACCGACGACGCTGCTCCCGCCACCGCATGCACAGCCGTAGCGTGCGTCACGGCCGCCGGCGCCGCGACCTGCGCCGGAATCGCCGGCGCCGCATGGACCGGCCCTTGCGCCATCGTGTGCCTAGGGTGAGGAGCACCTCCCGGCTGCATTGGTGCAAAAGTTGGAGGCCCCACCATGGGCCTACCCACTCCCGCCGAGGCCCCCCGCCCTGCACCACGGCCACGGCCAGCAGGAACCGGACCCGGGGGACGCGGTGCTGTCTGCCCGCCCTGACGCTGCGGCGCCGCCATTGCCGGTGGGGGCGTGAGCAACACCTGGAGGAAGGATTGCCTCCCGGTCGACTGGCGCAGAGACGAGACCGGCGGAGTTGTCGCAGGAGACGAAGCCGGAGGGGTTGTCGATGGAGAGGACGATGGAGCCGCCGTGCAGGTTGTCGTGGACGAAGAACAGGCAAACGGTTGCGATCGAACCCTAGGTCGGTCGCACTTCGACCACATGTGATCGAAGGCATCCGCAAAGTAGCCCCAGGGTCGCAGCTTAGGCCCACCGAAGGCCCCACCAGACGTCTTGGGCCCACACGGGACGGAATTCGAATCAGGAGCCTCTGCGCCAGGGACGTGATCCGCCGCGCTCGGATCTCCGGCGGCCGTCGACTTCGTCCATGTCTCAGGGAGGAAATCACCAAGACAGGGCGGCGGCGTGATCCTAGGTCGAGGCACAGGCCCCCGCCACCCCGTCCTGATCGGTCTCTTGCGCATGATCATGCCGGAGCCCACTGCGGCGCCGGGCTCGCTGGCCGTGGAGGACGGCGACGCCGGCCGTACATCCTCCGTCGAACCCCCACCTTCAGACCTGCACACACGAACAGCATCCTTACCTTCGTCCGAACCGATTCTCGCTCCCAGAACCGCGACTCCGCCGTCGGATACCCAGCACGACGCCAGAAGTCGCCGGCGACCTGCTCGTCGTCTTGAACCGGGCGCTGAACGTCGGCGCAGGAGACCGATCGATCCTCCGCCAGAACCTCTTCCGCCGCAGACGTCGCCGTATCCGCCGCCTCCTCCATTCCGTCTCCTTCTCCGTCTTCAGAGAGAGCCGAGAACCGCGAGCCCTCCGTATCGGAGCCGACGGGCCGTAACGCTCCCGGAGCAAGCGTGAACCGGCGCCGGCGGTCGCCGAGTCCGGGCCGAAGGCCACCGGGATCGCCCTCCAGATCGTCCCCCGAGTCGCCCGCCTCCATCCCCCGAGTTTCAAAATTCGCGGGCGCCGCCTCGCGGATCTGGACGACCGCGTCGGCGATCCGGCGGGGGGCGGGGGCAGTAGCGCTGCAGGGCGCGACGCACCAGGCCGGGAGTTCAGGGAGTCCGGCGACGGCGTCGCCGACCTCTGCGGGTTCGCCGATGGTGCGGGTGGCGGCGGAACAGATACCTACTTAATTAACCTCACTAAATTATATACGAAGAGCAAAGAAAGCGAATGTGCACGAATTGGTACGGGGACGCAAAAACAAAGAAACCCGAATGGTTATTCGGGTAGACCCTGCTCTAATCATCAGGTCACAAAGGTTAGTCTCGTGGTGCAGGGCGAGCTTTATGGTGTAACTCGGCGGGAAGGCGTCACGGCCGGCGCTTGCTCCGATTGTTTGTCGATGCCCTGATTTGCTTCAGCCAGGACATCTCATGAGTGTAATGGAGGATGGGACTGACTGTGTTGGCCTTTTTTTTATGGTAGTGCTCTTATGAGAGAGAGGCGTGAGAAAATATGAAAGTTCAGATGGGATGGGAAGTGAAGGGACGTGTGAGGCACAACATTTCCTACAAAACTTATTAACGGCTAAGTGCCCTATCAGCTTCAGTAACATCTGAATCAGAGAGCTGTGTCTCACGACTAGAATTAATTGACAATGGCACAGAATATGGTTGAGAATAGAGCACGCATTGGATGGAAATGACACTTTATTTCTTTGGCGAGTCGGTATAGCAAAATGTACGGACAAAGACGAGGATCACACGACTGTGGTTTACTTGATGATGTGGCTATCTTACATGTGAAGGTAGAAAAATCCTAGTGGGTTTTTTTTTAAAATACTCGTGGGCTGGGCCGGAGGTCACTTTTCCCGATCCATCCCGAAGGTTTTTTCCTCTCTCTCCCCCATCGTCGTACCCAGTCCTGCTATCGGCTCAGCCCTATCTATTCGTCTCTTTTTTTACATGGATATTTTTTGTGATCTCTCTTGTTCATAGATCTTGAAAGCGGATCAATAGAAATTTATCAAAGGATCTATCTATAGAAAGATCTAGACCTCTATCATCATCTATATCTATATCTAGATATGAAGAACCCTCGAAGCCTGTCCCCGACGATGATGACTCCTGGGCGAAAGGAAAGGGGCCGCCATTTTCTTTCTTTCCTCAACCGTTTCGATCATTTCTCTCATTCCCTTTTGTTTGATGTACTGTTGGGTTGTAGAAAACAATCGACTTTTGACAAAATCAAAACAGCCGTCTGTCAAATAGCAAAAGTGTTGATATATTACTTTTTCAAAAATGCAGAGGCAGGGGATACCCCATTTAAAAAAAAAACCTTTTCAAAAATACTGATATATTATTATTTAATAAACATATAATGCAATCTTTTGATAAACTCTGTCACGCAAAGATACATGCTCTAAATTGTTACTGTACCATTATTCCATCCCAACCCAGCTCATCTTCTAGCTCGGGACAGAGATCGAAACACAGATGAAGTAGTTAAACTCTGTCTTCTAACTTATCACTTGAGGCTTGCACCCTTCTTGTTCTTGTCGGTACCATTGGCATCGCCATGGTAGGGCTCGACTTCCTCGTCGCTTCCGACCGTCTCCAGTGGCTTGAAGGTGTAGTACTTGACGCAGACGAAGAAGTAAATCAGGTTGAGTCCCTCGAGCCCGACGACGAGCCAGTAGTAGTTGTCAAGCTTCCCTCTGTTAAGGTTGTCCTGGAGCCACTGCCCACTCCCCTGCGTCTTCTCGTGCACGATGGTGACGAGCAGCGTGCCGAGGTAGCTCCCCGCCGAGATTGTGAGCCAGTAGAGCGCCGCGGCGGTGCTCCGCATGCTCTCCGGCGCCTGGTCGTACAAAAACTCCATGCGTCCGACGTCCATGAAGGCGTTGGCGATGCCGTGGATGGCGTACTGCGGCACCATCCAGAATACGCTGATGGGGAGCGTGGCTCCCTTGGGCGCGTCGAGCATCCCGCTTGCCGCGGCCACGGACTTGCGTTTCGTCTCGACGGCCGCGGCGGACACGTTTGCCAGCATGGCGATGGTCATGCCGACACCGGTGCGCTGGAGGTGGGTGATGCCGTTGGGGCTGCCAGTGAAGCGACGGAGCACGCGGACGAGCACGCGGTCGTAGAAGGCGAGGGTGAGGAGCATGGCAAGGTTGGTGAAGATGAGCATGGATGCCGGCGGGATCTTGAAGTGAGGCGTGATGTCGCGGTCCATGGTGCGCGCCTGCTGGATCGCGAAGCTGCTGTTGTGCGACGAGGCGGTCACCATGAGGATGCCCGCCGCCCAGATGGGCAGCATGCGCACGATCGACTTGATCTCCTCCACTCGATGCACCGTCGACAGTCGCCACAGCTTCGGCTCGCCGGACGGCAGCACGTCGCCCTCCGTCACTATGGCCGCCTTGTCAAAGAACCTTGTAATTGGAGAACAAGCAGTTGATTAATTAGCTCGTGCAGTTCGCCAAAATTGCCACCGGCAGAGTAGCAGTACAGCTTACTTTAGCTGGTCAGTGTGGAGAAGACGGCCGGTGGTGGAGATGCCGGCGTCGAGCACCTTGTCCTCGTACAGGAGGCCGGGATCCGGCACGACGGCTTTCCTCTTCTTGAACGCGGCCGCGGCGACCTGCGCCAGCCGGACCAGCGGGCTGCCGCCGGGCGGCATCCTGACATACAGGGAGTACCCGGACACGAAGCCGATCACCGCGATGAACATGGCGATGGTGGGCACGCCGAGCCCCCACCCCCACCCTACGTTCTCCTGAATGTAGACCACCACGGTGACCGCCGTGAGCTTGGCGAGCTCGATGCCGAAGAAGTAGAGGTTGAAGAAGCTCCACATGGGAGCCTTGCCGCCGTTGGCGCCCCGGCGCCTGCGCGCGTCCAGCTCGAGCTGGTCGGCGCCGAACGCCATGTTGCAGGGCCGCGTGCCGCCGGAGCCGATGGACGTGGAAAGCAGCGACAGGTAGAGGACGGCGATCTGGTAGGTGGAGGCGCGCTGGCACTCGGTGGCGTGCTTGGCGCAGGGCGGCGGGCGGAGCGAGGGGAGCGCGGCGGAGAGGGTGAGACAGACCATGCCGAGCTGGTAGATGATGGAGCCGACGGTGATGGTCCAGAAGCGGCCGGCGAAGGAGTCAGCGATGAGACCGCCGACGAGCGGGGTGAGGTTAGTGGTGCCGTGGTAGTTTGTGAGTATGTTGGAGGCCTCCACGAGCGGCAGGTGCAGCTGCAGGGTGAGGTACGTGATAAGGTTCGAGCCGAACCCCACCGTCGCCAGTCGGTCGCAGAAATCGTTCGCTGTTCATCGTGCGCAAGCATGGCGGGAAATGTTAAAATTCAAATCGTAGTATTGTCAAATCAATTTTGCTAAATACCACCGAACTACCTAGGACACCAAACAATTGTAGTATATGCTAAATTGAGTATTCGCCAACTACCACTCAAGAATTTGAGACACCTATATAATAAAATAAGGTAATAGGTGTCAAAATGTCACAACTAAAGGCATGCACAATGGTCTACACGTGGCTCGGTTTCCAAAAAAAATCAAATCTGTTTTTTTATGTTCCAAGAAATTCGAGGCAAAAAATTTGGGTGTAGGAAATATTGAGATCTACGTCCGTATCAAATGTAAGATGTTTTAGCTTTTTTTGTCCCATATGTATCTAGACATGTTTTAGTGCAATGTTCACACGAATCTTATACTAAAACGTGTCTAGATACATAAAGAACAAAAAAAGTTAAAATATTTCACATTTTGAAGGGGGGGGGGGGGGTGAGGGGGTATTATTTAATCCGACAAGATTTTAAAATTTTGGAAGCGGAATTGTTCATTGATCCGCACCTGCCTATTTGTCTTTCTTGCCTAGGCTAAAATATAATGATTTTTTTCATTCAAATTTTGCATAGTGGTAAATCTCGATATTCTACACCTAGAAAAAGTTCGAAAATTTGTAAACCGAAAAGTGCGGTTTTAATGTTTTTTGTAGGGAACCGAGCTACATGTAGCTTGGCCTCCATACCGCCGTGCTCAGACATAGGTTGTTTCTAATATGCATCCATATCCGTATACATAAATACTGCAAATAACTTATTCAATCATATGTCTATAAGTAATAACCATAAGCATTTATGACTTATCTCTCGTAATTTTATCGCTTTCCTCCACATTAGCACAAGCCAGCTATGTCACTGCTCACAAAGTGAAACTATCCTTGATGGTAATAAGTAAGTACAGGTTAAAACAAAGAGCAAGGAGTAAGATTTTTTTAAAGTGAAATTACCCTTGATGGAAATGAGTTGAATTTACTCTTATTTTTGCTAACTACAACTGAAACTGTCGGTGACTAGTTTTAGGATCACAATCTTTAATTTATTTGAAACACACGCCAGATGCTCTAAATATTTTTAAAAGGTGCTGACTTGATTGTGATCCATGAATAAAAGGAAAAAGCAATGGTAATCCATATGGATAACATTCTAAAGCGTTGGCCAATGACAACCTTGAGATATCTATACGCCTTGCACATTCGGAAGTCCAAAAGTAGATGATCCCCCATAGTAGGGGAATTTCTTCACTTCAACGCTTGGTCGGATAAGTTTATTTCCAACAATAATAGGAACGAAAAAATTCTTGCGTCCCGAGCAATTAAAACCTATGTTGAAATTAGCTTGAGGGTATATAAGCTCCACAGAATCGTACGTGGAGCAGTGGAAAAAATGTAGAATTAAAATGTCGTTTCATATTGAACCTTACATGAACTGAAAATGATAACCGGGATGCTAGTCCTGGTTTTAATATTTCACACTCGCTGTCAAAAGCCAACAAGTCAAAAGTCGTAAAACTTCGTCATAGATTTGATTCTGGAATCTGGACTTCTGCGCTTAGCAACAGTAGTGTAGTGGTATTGTTTGACAGGGGTTGCCGATAATTGGTACCACATGAGAGGTACAGTTTGGCAGTTTGTAATTTCAGCACTCAGAGCGGAGATTCTTATGTTGTTCGCCAGGTTAGGTTCTTCGATGTAATTCCAAAAACGTCAGTTTACTGCATGTAGGTTGCATCAAACGGCGCAGTCTAGTCGTGTCACGTCGTTTTGAACAGAATAGACCAGGTTGACTTCATGTCAACAGCATTCACACTCACAAAATTGTAATGGCTGAAAATGTAACACCAGTATCAAGGGAGGTTGCTAATGCTAGGTGGATCCTTTAGGGATGAGGCGCAAAAGGAATGGCAAACCTCGAAGATCCTCTGGATCTCATTAAGGGCAGGGCGCAAAACGCCGCTGTTTTGGGGCCGCCGCGGCGCTAAACGGTGCTATTCTGCAACCTGGGGACAGGCTTCCCAGTCGCTCCCCGAGCCCAAGATTCGGCCCAAACAAACGCAATTTGAAAACTAGGCGAATTTTATTGAATTTTGCGAAGTGCGTACATATTCGGCGCGAATTTAAAAACTAGGACGGGAATTTAAACTAAACTAAAACGCTACTGATGAAGGCCGAGGCTCGCGGCGATGGCCTGGCTATAGTCGACGTCGTCGCCGTCGTCGTCGTCGTCGGGGCCGTCGCCGGGGCGCTTGCTCGGCCCCTGTCCGGCGTCGCCGCAGCCATCCCACATGCTCGCCTCGAGGGCTTGCTGGATCTCGTCCTCGTCGTCGGAGTCTGGGTCCAGGACGATGTAGACGTTCTCCTGCGGCGGCGGCGGGGGAGGGACGCGGAGGCGGGCCGCGTTGGCGGCGGCCTCCTTGTCGCGCGCCGCCTTGAGCCTCTCGGCCTCCGCTAGCAGGTGGCGCTGGAGCTCCAGCTCCGCCGTGGTGCTCTCCCGCAGGCTCCACGTCGCGGCGGCTGGAGCGTGTCCAAGGACAGCTGCTCCGCGACCTTCTGGTCGGGCCACTCGTCCTCGTCGTCGCCGGCGTCCTCCGTCTTCGGGCGAACCACGCGTTCGAAGCGTGGCTCGCCGATGCGGAGGGCGCCGCCGCTACGCCTGCGGGCAGGCGCGCCGGCGTTCAAGAAGGGGGGGGGGAGATAGAGAGGGACTGGGCGCCGGAGGAGCTGGACGTCGCCGACGACGAGGAGGCGCCCGTCCGCCGCGCTTCCCACGGCTGGTTCTGCCGGGGCGGCATCTCCAGGCGCGGCTCGTTGCCGGCGTGGATGTGGTCGAGAACCCCCTCCATGGTTCTGTTGGGGGCGCTCCACCAGCGGCGGCGCCCGTTGGCGTTGAAGCGGCCGTCCACCGGCCCGCTGTCGTTGAGGGAGGCGATGTCCCTGTCGCGGCGGCTGGTGAGCTGCTGCCACCAGAACTCGTCGAAGCCCGACTCCGGGAAGCGGTCGGGCTCCGCCATGGCGTCGCGCGCCTCGCGGATGGCGCGCCGGAACTCGGCGTCCGTGTTGGGGAGGGGAGGCACGGGCACCCCGCCGCCGCTGAGCGCCCAGCGGTTCTGACCAGCGCCGAAGCTCGGGAGGCGCACGTCCGGCGGGCACGGGTAGCCCGTGCGATACAGCACCATCGCCTCGCTCCGGAGAAGGTGGCGGCGTGGGAAGCCGTTGGCCGCTGCGCCGTCCTTGTAGCTGGCCATTGCGTGGAGAACGGGGGAGAGGAGAGGAGAGCGCCGAGGGGAAGAAGAGAAGAGGGAGAATGGCACGCTGGTGGAAGAATGGCGAGCGCGGTGAGCGGCGGGGGGATTTTATAGGCGGCCGGGCATTTACTGCGCGCGCGTCCCCTCGCTGCCGCCCGCCACGCCATTACGCCGGCAGCATTTGAATGGGGCGCATGCACTTAGCGGCCGCCACGCCATAAACGCCGGCAACCTTTTGACCGCGCGGAAGCCGAGAAGACGATCACGGGGCGGTTCTGTTCCCGCGCTTTCTCGTCGCGTCGCTGACAGAGCTGGCCCGCGCGCGGCCGCGCAGTTTCGCCCCCCGGGTTTGGCCTGGGTGCCGCGGCGCGAAATAACGCCGAAACGGCGCTATTTGGACTTCTGGGGGGCCGAGTGGTGAAGAAACGGCGCTATTCGCCGCTTCCGACGCGAAAAAGGCCCCCTGAGGGGGGCTCTGGGGAGACGGCTGGAGATGCCGTAAGTATTGGGTTGAAGTACACCCAGGGGCGGAAGCAGGATTTAGCATAGGGGGGGGGGGCCTTGGCCCCTGCTGGTCCCCGATGTTTCTGCCATTGAGTACAAGAGCAAAATCCTTAAAGAACTTATGTACGCTCCCTTCTCCCTTCGTTCCTAAATATAAGATGATCTGACTATTGCATACATGTTGACTAAGTACGGACTAATGTGTGTGAATGTAAAAATTGCTAAAATTCTTATATTTAGAAACGGAGGGAGTAATGAACTATAATGAACAATTAATTCTATTTTTTTTTACGGGGATGAACAAATATCCTATAGAGGCCCTGGGGCATCTGCCCCCCTTTTTTGATTTTTTTTTAAAAGCGACTTAAAAATGTTTAAAAAAAACTGGGACAAAATTTATGTGCACATGTCCACGAAATATACACACGCCACAAAACTCCATGAAAAATAACTTTTTATTTTGCCTCCATAAAAGAGACAAAATTTACCGTAAAAAAGACTTTTTACTGCACGCATTTTTGTCTTTTTTCTACAGACAAAAATAAAACGCGTTTTTTCGCAAAAATTTCCGCGTGTGCTTAGAACATGCATATGTATGCTCGTATTTTTTTCCAGATTTTTTTACAGCGGAAAATTTTGTTTTTAGAAACGGGGCAGATGCACCCGTGTGCAGATATGTATTTTCCCTGGAGTAATAGACTAAAGTGTGTATTTGTTATCTGAATGCATTAATGAAGTGCATATTGATTTTTTAGTGAATTTCCCAGTCGATTTAGAAATATTTATTTCAGTCCACCTTCCCAATGGTCTGATTATAATCACTTCATCCATTTGTAATTACATTAATCCTAATAATCAGATCGGATGGTTCTTAGGCGTCGTCTTAGGAATAGTCATTTCTCAAAGGTCTGAGAACTAGCAAAATAACAATAATAAAAGACCGAAGAGCGCTTGCTCATTGGCGAGCAATGTTCTGCCATTGAGTACAAGAGCAAAATCCTTAAAGAACTTATGTACGCTCCCTTCTCCCTTCGTTCCTAAATATAAGATGATCTGAGTATTGCATACATGTTGACTAAGTACGGACTAATGTGTGTGAATATAAAAAAATGCTAAAAATCTTATATTTAGAAACGAAGGGAGTAATGAACTATGATGAACAATTAATTCTATTTTTTTTACGGGGATGAACAAATATCCTATAGAGGCCCTAGGGGCATCTGCCCCCCCTTTTTTTGATTTTTTTAAAAGCGACTTAAAAATGTTTAAAAAAACTGGGACAAAATTTTATGTGCACATGTCCACGAATATACACACGCCACAAAACTCCATGAAAAATAACTTTTATTTTGCCTCCATAAAAAAGACAAAATTTACCGTAAAAAGGACTTTTTACTGCACACTTTTTTGTCTTTTTTCTACAGACAAAAATAAAACGCGTTTTTTCGCAAAAATTTCTGCGTGTGCTTAGGACATGCATATGTATGCTCGTATTTTTTTCCAGATTTTTTTACGGCGGGAAAATTTGTTTTTAAAAACGGGGCAGATGCCCCCCCCCCCCCGTGCAGATATGTATTTTCGCTGGAATAATAGACTAAAGTGTGTATTTGTTATCTGAATGCATTAATGAAGTGCATATTGATTTTCGGGTGAATTTTCCAGTCGATTTAGAAATATTTATTTTAGTCCACCTTCCCAATGGTCTTAATCGCTTCATCCATTTGTAATTACATTAATCCTAATAATCAGATCGGATGGTTCTTAGGCGTCGTCTTAGGAATAGTCATTTCTCAAACGTCTGAGAACTAGCAAAATAACAATAATAAAAGACCGAAGAGCGCTTGCTCATTGGCGAGCAATGTTCTGCCATTGAGTACAAGAGCAAAATCCTTAAAGAACTTATGTACGCTCCCTTCTCCCTTCGTTCCTAAATATAAGATGATCTGACTATTGCATACATGTTGACTAAGTACGGACTAATGTGTGTGAATATAAAAAAATGTTAAAAATCTTATATTTGGAAACGGAGGGAGTAATGAACTATAATGAACAATTAATTCTATTTTCTTTACGGGGATGAACAAATATCCTATAGAGGCCCTGGAGGCATCTGCCCCCCTTTTTTTGATTTTTTTAAAAGCGACTTAAAAATGTTTTAGAAAAACCGGGACAAAATTTTATGTGCACATGTCCACGAAATATACACACGCCACAAAACTCCATGAAAAATAACTTTTTATTTTGCCTCCATAAAAAGACAAAATTTACCGTAAAAAAGACTTTTTGCGGCACACATTTTTGTCTTTTTTTTACAGACAAAAATAAAACGCGTTTTTTCGCAAAAATTTCTGCGTGTGCTTAGAACATGCATATGTATGCTCGTATTTTTTCCAGATTTTTTTACAGCGGGAGAATTTGTTTTTAAAAACGGGGCAGATGCCCCCGTGTGCAGATATGTATTTTCCCTGGAGTAATAGACTAAAGTGTGTATTTGTTATCTGAATGCATTAATGAAGTGCATATTGTTTTTTTAGTGAATTTCCCAGTCGATTTAGAAATATTTATTTCAGTCCACCTTCCCAATGGTCTGATTATAATCACTTCATCCATTTGTAATTACATTAATCCTAATAATCAGATCGGATGGTTCTTAGGCGTCGTCTTAGGAATAGTCATTTCTCAAACGTCTAAGAACTAGCAAAATAACAATAATAAAAGACCGAAGAGCGCTTGCTCATTGGCGAGCAATGTTCTGCCATTGAGTACAAGAGCAAAATCCTTAAAGAACTTATGTACGTTCCCTTCTCCCTTCGTTCCTTAATATAAGATGATCTGACTATTGCATACATGTTGACTAAATACGGACTAATATGTGTGAATATAAAAAAATGCTAAAAATCATATATTTAGAAACGGAGGGAGTAATGAACTATAATGAACAATTAATTCTATTTTTTTACGGGATGAACAAATATCCTATAGAGGCCCTGGGGGCATCTGCCCCCTTTTTTTGGTTTTTTTTTAAAGAGACTTAAAAATGTTTAAAAAAAACTGGGACAAAATTTTATGTGCACATGTCCACGAAATATACACACGCCACAAAACTCCATGAAAAATAACTTTTTATTTTGCCTCCATAAAAAAGACAAAATTTACCGTAAAAAGGACCTTTTACTGCACACATTTTTGTCTTTTTTCTACCGACAAAAATAAAACGCGTTTTTTCGCAAAAATTTCTGCGTGTGCTTAGAACATGCATATGTATGCTCGTATTTTTTCCAGATTTTTTTACAGCGGGAAAATTTGTTTTTCAAAACGGGGCAGATGCCCCCGTGTGCAGATATGTATTTTCCCTGGAGTAATAGACTAAAGTGTGTATTTGTTATCTGAATGCATTAATGAAGTGCATATTGATTTTTAGTGAATTTCCTAGTCGATTTAGAAATATTAATTTCAGTCCACCTTCCCAATGGTCTGATTATAATCACTTCATCCATTTGTAATTACATTAATCCTAATAATCAGATCGGATGGTTCTTAGGCGTCGTCTTAGGAATAGTCACTTCTCAAACGTCTGAGAACTAGCAAAATAACAATAATAAAAGACCCAAAGAGCGCTTGCTCATTGCCGAGCAATGTTCAGACATCAGCATTTCTTTTTCGCGAAATTTTTTTGACAGGTGGTACACAAGGAATGGAATGGAATGGAATGTAGACATGCAGCGATTGGAATGGAATGGAGATCAGAAAACTAGAAATGCATAAACTCTTGATCAGGAGCTTTGTATAGCAAAAATACAGCTAAGAATATGCTGCCTAGTTAAGCTTTTGTGCGAGTGTCATAAAACCATTGCTTTAATTAAATTTGTTTCCTCCATTATTTTTTTTGCATGTGCAGCCTCCACTGAATCATAACGTTAAATCGATTGCACTATCTATATCCAGCCGAACAGAACAAGAAGACAAAGAAAACGGTGGTAAAACTCCAGTGGAGCAACACTGGAAAACCTGAGGCGAAACCACTAGCAGAGACCACATGACTATTACTCCAAGATTCAAAAGAAAACAAAAATACTGAGGCGGGAAGGGGTGTTTCAATCACCTAGGATGAACGGCATGGTCCTGAAGCCACCCTGCTTCGCCTTCTTCGTCTGAGCCACATCCTTGGTCCCTTCTCGTCCGTCCTCGGCCATTGTTTCTCCTCCGTTACTTTCTTCTCCGGCGAGCAGCCTCACAGCCTCACAGCCACGGCAGATTCTCTCGCTCTCTCCACCGAGCGGTGGAGAAGAGGCACGAGCTACGGTTAGGCGCTGGCTGGCTATAGCTCCGTGGCGTGCGTGCGTGAGAATGGAGCCAGATGCGAGCTGTCTAGCTTGTGTGCACGCCTTTATATAAAGGAATAGGTTGGTGTTAAGTTGGACATATCCGGCCCTGGAAAAAAGTCTCCGAAAATGGGTGGCATCCGCTCCACTATAGGATGATTGAGATGTGACGCCGTCCACTGCTGTCAGATCGAAATGGCATCACAGCACCGTTTGCATATCTTTGCTCGGTTTCGATACTAATAGAAACCACCGTTACTTTATAAGATGGAAATATCCCCGTTTGCAAGATCGACAAGAGATTTTTCATTTTGACGAAAAACCTCATAAAAAGGGTAAAGAGTTCCTGCATATTCATGGAGAAGATCGGCCAGATTTATGATGAAAGCTACACCGAAAATATACGCAGTGTAATTAAAGAGTGTAATTAAAGAGGGTAAAGATCTCCTGCATATTCATTGAGAAGATTGGCCATTTTTTGATGAAAACTAGACTGAATAAATACAGTGTGTACTTGATTTTTGTTTTTTTGAACAGGGTACTTGATTTAAGAATAACCATGCAAAACCCTGTCATTATGGACACTGCCTAGCAACTAGGACTAAGACACCACATAGCAAAAACACAGCATGTTATTAGAGTGTAGTGAAGCGGAGCTGCAAGTACAAGGAAACAACCACCCCAAGGAATCTTCGACAAACGCCTACAAAGGGCAGCATGTGAGCGACATCGCGGTCGGCATTAACCTCATCAGGATAAACCTTTCGTCCAAACCTCTCTGCACACCACCACCCAACCGAACATTGAGGAAGAGGTCCGGTCACGCCTAAAGTAAGCAAGGTCACCTTGGACCTCACTAGCCATGACCAAACAAAGAGGAACAACGCTCTTCAAAGAACGCCTCCAAGGAGGAACACGTCAGCACCATCATGTGGGTAGGTGCACACACCGGGACAAAACTTTCACAAAGCATGTAAGGACACCTGTGTTATTGTGCTAATCCCTGTATCAATTGCTAGCACCACAGTACAAAATGAAATATCATGCAAATGCATCAAATTCTATTACATCGCATGATCCAGTATTTACAAAATAGTATTACAACTTGCGTAGTCTTAGAAGACTAGCAGTAAACAAAGATATACAGCGGAAAACATGAATAACATTGATCCCATCTTTTTCATGTGCCACAGGCAAAACATGTTGGCGATAGTCTCGAGATCCTAAACGAAATCCTCACTCGTCTTGAGAATCATCTGCAATATGGAATATGCAGCCACAAGGGAGTCAATACAATTTAATGTATTGGCAAGTAACACTATGGTGGATATAAATGGCAAGACTAATACTACATACTTATTTGGCTGAGTGGAGTTTTGGCTAAGTTTGCATAAAGCCAGTTTTGTCCTATCTCTTTTGTAAAACAAACTTTTCTTTTCAAAGGGGTGGCAGCATTGGATTAAGATCCAAGCACCACAATACTCTTCACTTGGTCAAAATTTTACTTATTGAAATTGGTGTTGAGATTCTTCCGTCAATCCTTGTCCAGCTGCTCATAGTTGTCCATAACCGGGGACACGGCTAAGATCTTAGTTTCTAACTCTGCAGAGGTTGTGCACTTTCACCCTTTGTCTTCAATTAGCCCAAACATCCTATACACCCGGAGTGCATCATGGAAAGGAGAGAATTGAGACGAGATCTTTCAGAAGAAGAAGTCCAAACCCACCGGCAAGACCGTTCCACCTATAATTTTGCTACATCTGCTAGTCAAGCCTGGGCTGAACTCTCACAACTTAGTTGATCAAGACAGAGCTCATATGTCAAAAGGATGCACGGTAAGCTACTAGACTAGGGGGGCTTATTAATCTCTTTGTTCCTGGGTGGCCATCCACAAGTGACAACCTCAAGTGAAATAACCCATAAATAAGGGCCCTGAGGAAACACTCAACATAATCCAATCATATCCAAAATCCACCCAGGTGTTTCATTGAATGTTATACTTAAATTTTTTCCTCAACATCTAATAAAACAATTTATAACATTGCATAGCATCTAATAAGTTCAAAGGCTATCAAAATAACAAGTTATAAGGGATGTCTATACACTACTAGGATAATAGCATAGCATAATATAACTTAGTAAAATTTCCTATCATGCATACTACTCAAAATCAACTAATGCATATAGAAAATAATGGGTAGTTGATGGTGTGTTACTTGCCTTGTTGAAGTTGGTGAAGATATATCACACTCTCTTCACAAAAGATCGTTGCTCTCCGTACAATCTATACATTGAAAACACAATAACAAAATAAACAAGCACCCTAGCAAACAAACATACAAGTGTGGAAATCATACAGAGCAACTAACATATCAAAAGGGGTTTAACCAAGGTGGCTAGGACAAGGTCAAGGTTTGAGTTCAATACTTGTTAAGGAATTTCCAAGGGTTTACTTGGGATGGACTAGGTTGGGTTTGAGGAGATCAAACTTTATTGAAAACATATTTATCTAAGAAGTTCCAAGAGTTCACCAAGGTGACCTCACTATTTTAACTAAAGTATCACAATACAAATTGTAACACTTAGTTGTTTACATCAAAACATTTGAGTGATCTAAGTTAGTCCTTCCATTTTGGTTTAGGCTAGGTCTATGTTCAACTAACTTCATAACGAAGGATATAACAAGTTAAAGTCTTGGTCTTTTCCATTTGGGTCAAGGGTTGGACAAAAACAACTTAATTATCTTCATAATGTGGATTTCTCCAAGTCTTCACATGCTTGTCTTCTTGAAGATCATCTTCATGCTTCTATTGTAGTCTTGTTTCTTGGATGGATTCTTCTCTTGATCTTGATAGATTTCTTCATGGTTTTCACTTCACTAATTGGTTTGGGTATGGGATGGGCACAAATACCACTAAGTCAAATTAGAAAGAATATAAGCAGAAAGATAGAAAGAGAGAGGGAGATGTCTTCTTCTGAATTTCTTCACACTTGTACTTCTTGAGTTGCTTATAGTTGTTGTGGAGTCTAAATATTCTATTCAAAACTTCTTCATTGATCTTCCTTGTAGCTCTTCATATTTCCACCAAGTTGAAGATGGAGTTCCTTCTTGTGGTTGAGTCTTGTCTTCCATTTTGCTAACTTGATGGATTCTTGAAGCAAGAATAGGGGAATGGAGAAGTAGATAGAAAACTAGGGTAATAGTGTTTGAGGTTTACTAATATGGTTGACATATACTAGGGACTTGGTCTTGGCTCCAAAAATGGCCACAACAAACAATGGTAGAAAGAATAGAAACAAAAACCAAGGCATGATAAATTAGTGGTTCACTATGATGGATTTTTGGTCCAAAACACATGGTCATGGTACAATGGTGTACAAAATTGTTAAGAACTAATGTCTCTGGTTCAAGGTTACCCAAAGGAGCAAATTTTCTTAAGGGAACATATTCTAATTATTTATAAAATTAATTATATGCCAAAAATACTAAATAGACAACTTAATTATAATTTCAATTTTAATTTGATCAAAAATTATTTTTGGACAGAGGGTGTGAAAGTACTCATCCTAAGGTTTCCAAATATATTTTATTTGGAATTTTTGGATTTGTATAATTTGAATTATGTCAAAATTCATCAAACAAACATATTTGAATTTGAACACATTTTATATGGTAAATTTTAAATTTGTACAGTGTCAAAAGTTTCTAAATGTTGTGCTGATTCCAAAAAGTCCAAGTTTGCTAAATGTGGGCTTATGGATCAAAAGGTATGATAGATCTAAGTTGCAGGGGCTTTTCTGCAAAACTGACATTCTAATTTTATTCGAAAACAAATCCAGAGGCTGACTGGGCTCGGTTTGTCTATTTAGCGCGCGGCGCAGCAGATAAGAGGTGGGCCTGGGCCGGTTAGGCGTTGAGCCGGGCGATGGATAGATTACTTAACGTGCGCTGACGAGGCAGACACGCGGCGTAATGTGATTGGATAATACCGGTTCAGTAAGCTATTTAACAGGGGCTGTGAGATCTAGATCTAACGGACGGGGATCAAATGGATATCACCTTGCCGGCGTGGCGGCCAGAAAATGGCGGCGCGGCGGTGCGCTGTTGGGGATCTCGCCGGAGATGGCACTCTGGTGCTCCTCTTTCTCATCGGCGTAGTCTACGAAGCTCGGGAGACCATGGAGAGGAAGAAGGTGACTACGGCGCGGGCTCGCGCTTCCCGAGACAGCACCTGCGCGCGGACGGAGTGGTTCGGTCTCCGGCGGCGTCGGGTGGATAGCGGCGACGATACGGAGAGTCCCGGAGCCGGAAGAGGGTACGGGGAGGATCGGCACGTCACCGCGAGTCTTCTTGCGTCGACGTAGCTCTCCAGCGGAGCTCCATTTGGCGGCGCGGTGGACTCCTGACGAGGATGCAGTGAGGAACTCCGGTGAGCTCGGCGGGACGATTTGGCTGCAAAACAAATTCGCCCAAGCGGTCACAGAGATGCCACATAAAACGGGGAAGAGATAGGGACAGAAAGTGGAGGAGAGGACCTGGCTGGTCGCCGGAATCAAAGAAAATGGGCCGCGGGCAGGAGCTTTTCCGGCGAGGAAATCCGAGAGGGTGGGGGCATTAAATCTAATGTTAGAAAAGGGGAAATGACGAGGCAGGGGAGGGATTTAAGGGGCAGGAAACGCCAAATTAATTCGGGGTTTAAAACACCCGTAATCAAAAGGATTTATTTTCGGTAGGGGCAGTTTCCTTCGGGGATGGAAGGTTGAAGACGACGACATCATTAATAACGCCATCAATGAATTTTTATTTTCTGTTTTCTTATTTATTTTATAGTTTCTGTTTAAATAATCCAAATGAGCTCAAATAAATTTCTAAATTCCTGTAATATTAATATCTTTCAACCAAAACCATTTTTGTAAACATTTCAACATATTTTTATTTTTGAATTTGGAAAATTGAATAGTTCCTTAATAGTAACTTAATGTGATTTTTAATTTAGAAAATTATAAAGTATAATTATTAGTCCAATAAATTTTTAGTGACATACTATATGTTGAAAACTTATTTTTGAAAGTCATTCCATCTTGTTTTCACAATTTTATATTTTGAAAATACAAATAAAATATTAATAATACTTTACTGCCATTTTACAATTTAAAAAATAATAAATTGATGTTATTATCTAAATAAAATTTCAAATACATTTTACATGTCATAATTTATTTTCGGAAGGCCATTTCTAAACCATTTTCATATTTTATAATTTTAGGATATGAAGGGTTTACTAATAGTAACTTAATTAGTTCATATCAAATAATTAATATTGTTGATCAATAAAATTTGGAATAAAACCAAAAGTCATAATATTGTTTTCAAAACCCTCCTTTATGTTATTTTTAGGAAATTCACTTTATTTTTCACACCTTTATGTTTAAATTTTGAAATAACAATTAAAAGTTATTATTAAGTATTTTATTCTTATCAAATGTTGTTGAAGCTTAGAACTTTATTAAGGGTTATAACTCTTTTATTTTTGTTGCCATAAAATATCATCAAAGTAATATTGGAGTTGCAAACATTTTAGGTAGGGGTTTCTTAATAAAAAGATAATCCCTTTATATAATAATAAATTTATTTTTGAATAAGGTTTTAGAGTTTAAGGAACAACTCATAATTGGATTTGTAAACTCAATTTCATTGAATTATGTATTATTTCATTTTGTTTTTTGCTTCTCATTGGGTTCTTGGTGAATTGCATGACATGAAAACAAAAAGTTTCAAATTTTTGTGATTTTTGCATTTTCCAAAAATCAGGGATGTTACAGAAAATTTGCCTCTCAACCCATCGAGCCTCGTGAGACGGGTAGCACCAACTATCGCGACTAAAGGCGTAAACTTTGGCAAGACCTAGCGGTCCGTGATCGAGAATGAACCACTGCAGCCCGGGAACCCCCCCCCCCCCCCCGCGAAAGCATGACGTCACCTAGGAACCAGATCCTCACCGCCGCCACCCGAACATGTTCGTGTCGGTGCTAAAAGTGCATGGATCCCCCTTCTATGATCTTGGAAATTAATGGCAATCCCTATGAACAGATGGTTTCATTGAATTGAATACGAACAAATTGTACATAGGTCATGGTTGAATACCATGCGTTGGGTTCAAGATTAGGTGCCATGAAGATAAAGATATACGTTGAGTATTGGCATCAAGATAATCCATTTAAGGATATGAATATGATATGATCGAGAATAAAAAATGAAGATGAAGTTCTTGTGTGGAACTCAAACTAAGTCTTGATTTACCTTATGAAGTAATCATTGGAGGATCAAGATCTTGAGAGATTGATACAAGATAGAATTCAATATTTTGCTCTAAACCGAAGTCATGATAAACTCATATGTTGAGTCATGATTCATCAAGTGTTAAAGCATGCAATCGAGAGAATAATTCTTTATGTAACTCAAGCGGTGGTGATAAAGTATGAAAAAGATGCAAGGTTATCAAGACAAAATTCAAAGAGTGCATTCAAGTTGGTCAACACACAAAGCGCAAATGGCGTACGTATCTAATGGTATGGTAAGCCATGGTCAATTGCAGTTTTTAAACTAACTCATGGTCTATGTGTTTGGTTTTTCTACAAGGATTAGAAATACTTCCATGGAGGCACATCAAAAGTAAAATTTCATATAACCCATGAGTGGATGACATCATCTGGTGATTTTCATCAACGTTGATAAGTGCAAGTTCAAGATAAGCCTCGAAGGGATCATATGATCAAACTTTTTGTATGTTTGGTGATAATGGACATGTGAAGATTTGTTTAAGTGAAGCTTTATCATAGAGATTATAGGGAATAAAATTGGTGTGTCTTCATATAGCATGATCAGGAAAGGTTTTCCAACTTGAGGTGTTCATGATCATCACCATCTAAATCAACTAGAATTCTCAAGGCTATGGTTTTATTTTGATAGGTTTTCCTTATTTTACTGATCTCGAGGTACTTAGTGGGAAACTGAGTTATAGGTTTGGTAACCCTCTATCAAGAGGGGTTCTTGGAATAGTAGCCAGATCATATCATTCATAGAGATCTCAAATATTTGCATACTTTTCATCTCACTATTTTGTTTATATTTGGTGTTTCTCTATTCTAAAATATAGAGCTTGTTGTTATCTTTAAAATAATATCAAGTTAATGAAAAAGATAGTTCTTATGAAAACTTGTCAAGTTTTTTATGTTGGAGGCTTTGATATTTTTTTACCTTGTGGAGGAGGTTTTGCTTTTTTTAAACGTCATCCTTATTTTTTGTTCTTTGGTGTTTATTTGGCTAAGGAGTTAGAACTTGTTATTAGATTTGAAACAAACTCAAGTTCATCAATAATAGAGTTTATATGTAAAAGATATTATGTTTTTTGTGAGAGTAATCCCGTTGTTTCTATGCAATCTGGATCGAATTCTTCATGTATTTGTTGAATTTATTGTGGAGCAATCCATAGTGATTGAGCCCTAACTTTGTGGTCGTCGATCAAAGATAATAAGATCATATTTGTTAGCCTTCATGGGTCCTTCATGGTAACTTGCACCTCTACAACGATGATTATCTTCCTAATGAGGAAGTGAATATCGAGGTACATATTTGTCTCTATGTGACTCGGTTATCTACACACCCTAGTTTTTCTTGTGATAAAATGCATGCTTTAAGTCATCCATTTGACATATCTCATAGTAGAAGTAGGGGGAAATGTTAACATGAGAATTGACTTAAGCATCGGTACTAGCAAGAAGATCTCGTCATAGTTGGCTCCCTAAACCTGCCAGAACCCTTTGGAACAAGTCAGGCCTTATACATAAAAATTTCCATCCAAAGTCGATTTTAGTTTTAAAGGCCCATGTGCACTCGACAAATTGTACTCGGATCAACCAAGTTCCAAACTTTATTTTCATCCATGGATTTTAACTCGGATCTCATGGTTCCAAACCACTTCTCGGAATAAGGACCCACCATCACTTCTGAATAAGTACCCAACTCATCATTTTCTAACAACAACTCATCAGGAACATTCTGCAATTTTTCCGACCTTCATGGACCCATGCTTCATTAAACATAGGTTCCCGAAATGGCTCCACCTTCAAGGCTTTTGTTGGGTCGACCTGCAGTGGTTCTTCTCGAATATCTTCAGGTTCTACCGTCCTCGATCCCACTAATTCCCCAACTAAGAAACTCTTTCTTAAGAAAGACTTCGTTCCGACAGGAAAACACTTTGCTCTCTTCACTATACACCCTACATGCAAAGGTTTTCCTACTTTACCGGTCTCAAGGTGTTTGCTGGAAGACCGGGTTATATGTTTGATAGTGGTACTATAAATAGGAGCCTTGGGATAATTAGCTCGATCAAATCTTTCAAATAAATCCCAAACATTTAAATTCTTGACAATTTGGCACCCTCCTATTTGGTTTCTCTATAATAAAAAATCTTGACAATATAGGGGAAAATGTATCTTTTTTTTTTGGTTGGAGGTTTTTCACGACTCTCCTTTCTAGAGAGTTAAACCTTTGCATGTTCTGCATCCTACTTTTCGATTTCTCATGGGTGGGTCTCTATGTGAGGATCTAAAGGTTGTTGTTAGATTTATTCAAACCCATGTTCATCAAAATCGGATTTCGTATGAGAAAGTTGTGTCGTTTTGGTACATGTCATTTTCTGCATTCCTAGGTCTGAGTCACCCGGGCCCTCTCACACTGCTTTTGTCTCGGCCGGGTTAAAGCCTCAGGTTCGTCCGGTTTAACGGACGAGTTAAACTGGGCTACTCGAGTTTAGCTAGCTTTCATTTAATCCCAAGTTCATCAAAGTCGGAGTTTGTATGAGAAAATTGTGTTGTTTTGGTATTGGTCGTTTTCTGCATTCCTAGGCCTCCCAGTGTTGCTTCCAATGGCTATTTTCCATTGACACTCTATATAGCTTGTTTCCCCTATATTTCTCCAATGATTTTTGCATATTTTTTATGATAAATAAAATTGATATCTAGATATAAATTTCCACCAATATCTTTCTTATATTTAAATAAAACATTTGGATCTAGACCTTGTAGTCATTTATTGATCTCCTCCATTGTTCCACTCCTCTCCCTATCTCTGTAGCCTTGGGTGAGATTTGAGAGAGGGTGATTTGAGAATTCTTGTTCTTGCTTTTTTTTGCATGGGTTTGGTCTTCTCCTCTCCCTTCTCTACAGAATATTCATTCCTTTGGTTGAGACAAGAGAGGGGTATTTGAGCACTCTTGCGCTCTAGCTTTGTATTGGGTGCATTGGCTGGAGCCTCATACGTTCATTGAATCAAGAGAAAGTTCGGAAGCTTGTTACTCTTGGATACTACCGCTTTCTAGAAATGTTGCTACTTGTTGGCTTCGTGATCTCTTCGTGAAGGACTATGAAGAGGCCCAACTGAGTTAAGAAGTGATTATAGAGCTTTCTATTTCTAGTGAAGGGAGAAGCTAGACATAATGGAAGAGCTCAGTGGTGAGCTCAAGGGAGAAGAAGACTAATGTGAGGCTGTGGGATAGGTTTTCCGTGCCCTCTACTACGAAGAGGAGGATATCTGAATTCTGGTAAATACTTCGTATATCTCTTGTCTCATTTACTGTCCGCAATTCATAGTTGCTACTATGGATATATATTGTGTAGAGTTTGAATTGATAGATTTTTCATATAATTGTTATATCTTGTTTAGCTATAAGTTATTGGTGCACATAGTTGATCCTAGGCATAATTAGGTTTGTGGTTGAAAACTATCCACCTAGTTAAATTCTACATTAGGATTGGATAGTGATGGGCGTCCATAGGGGGATAAAAAAATTCCATCCCTTGGGTCCCTGTGCTGACACGTGTCCATTTTAGCCCAATTCCCGCGTTTTCTCCTGTGTAGCAAAAAAAAATCTCGCTTTTACTCCTATGTAGCAAAAAATGGTTCGTCATAGAAAACAAAAGAAAAAAGACAAACCTTGCCGGAGACTCCGTAACAAAAAAAATCCACAGTAGCAAAAGTCGATTTCGCTGGAGACATGGCCCGGAAGACTCTCCCACGCCGGAGATTCTCGTAGCAAAAAAAATGTATTGACACAGTAATCCCATATAATAATAGTAGCAAAACAAATTATTATATTATATCAAAAACCTACCTCACCAGAGTTCTCATAGCAAAAAAATTGTCAAAAAAAAGCAAAAAAAAAAATGAGTATGTGGCAAATTTGTACAAAACGGACGGGTTTGGTAAGCACAACCACCTGTGGTCTGCAGCATCCGAGGTTGATGATGGAGCACCACCGCCGGCCCGGGAGCACAGCCGGCCCGGGCCACCGCTGCTTCCCCGAGAGGACCACCATTGGCCCATGCGGAGGTAGGGGGAGATAATCCATGGCGTGTGCCCCTTCGACCCGGCCGGTGGACATGGAGGTGGAGTTGACGGAGACCACCAGATTACACGTAAGCTGCAGTGGCGGTGTGGCGTCTGTTTTAGGCCGGAAACGCGTGGTTGGGAAGAGATAACATGTGTTGTGTGGGCCCCGCCATATGGCCACGCGTCGAACGGAGGAGCCGAGGGACGGAACGCGCCGATCCCCCACCTGGTTAGTAGCGTTTGCCATTAGGATTCAATCCACTTTTGTGCTTTCAGTTGGTCTATAGTTTAATAAAATTTGGGTTTGTGTAAATCTAGGGTAACCAAAAAGGTGCAACTACATAAAAAAATAAGTGCAACTCCTTTGAGTTGTATTTTTCTGCCAGAAAAGTGCCACTATCTAATAGTGGGAAATAGAAAAGGAGAAATTCGTTCCATCTATATTCCGCCAAAAAAGTGTAACGGGATGTGAGTTGCAATTTTCTTTGAATCACCGGTGCACTTTTCTCGTGTGACCGAGATTTAAGAATATCTCACTCGTCGTCTAAGATTTAGCAAGATCAATAAAAACTTGCACCAGTGCCAACAAAATTCTTGCAAGTTCAGTAAAGTTTTTTTTGGAAAATCATGTCCGGCGACATTTGCATTATGGATTCTAACGGAGGTAATAGCAAGGGTTTTTCTAGACTCTTGGCCCTAAGTAAATGTTATTGACATGTAGCCAAAACCCTAGTTTTGACCGACAAAGGTTTGAGAAGCGAAATCGCATTTCCTTTTCTTTGGATAACAAAGAGAACTTCTCCCGGGCGCCGCACCATATGGAGAACACATCAAATAGGAATATGTTATAAAGTTCGTAAATCAGCCAAAAGGGTCTCCAATCATGCGCCAGGCTAGCTAATATTCACAAGGGGCGCGTTTGGTACCATGCAGCCCTTAGGGGCTGCAGGGGGCAGGCTGAGCAAGGTCTGGCCCGGCCGAAACGGCCCCTTAGCCATGTTGTGCATGTTGTTAGGTATCCTTGAAAGCGCAATTTCGCTTAAATCATGTTTTGAGTGTTTATTAACAACACAAGCATAGTTATTAACGTGTGTTGATGATTCAGGGTCAAGTGATAAAATTGCTATTGGTGGTGTGGTACCCAAAAAGATCAAAGAGATCTATACATGTTGGAGGTCCTGGAATTTATTCCAGGCCGGAGTCTCCGGTCTCCCAGACCGGAGTCTCCGGTGTCAAGATTTTCCTACCAAAAAGGTGTGTCCATGTGGTGTCACCCACTAGACTCCCTCCGGAGAGTGTGCGGAAACTTACTGGAGTCTCCAGTCCAGACCGGAGTCTCTGTGGCGCAGGGGCCGGATTCTCCGGACTCCCAGCTGCTCCACTACGCTCCCTGCACCTCAGACACCCTCTGCATTTCAGTGAAAAGAAAAGACAGAAACTATGGGGAGTCTCCGGCCCAGCAGACCGGAGTCCCCGCCCTGAAGATTTTCTCCAGCGGGAAGACAAGTTGGTGTCACCCAGTGGCATGGGTCGAGAGAGTGTCCAGAGTCTCCAGCCCAGTGCGGAGTCTCCGGCCAACAAGATCTAGGCCGGAATGTTTGGCAAATCGGAGTCTCCGGCCTTTACACCAGAGTCTCCGGTGTGACTTTTGCAGAAAGCCACCAAACGGCTAGTTTTTGGGATTGGGTTATAAATACCCCATCCCCTTCTTCTTCCTTTGGACAGCACGCCCAAAATTAAATTCCCCATCTATTGAGCTCACCCACCTTGCTAGATCTCCCAATCCCTTCACCCAAACTTGTTGATCTTCGGATGACTAAAGGAGAAGGCCCTGATCTACATCTTCACCAACCGGTTTTCCATCCCCCCTCATTTTCTTGAGGGGAACTAGTTTAGTGATTCCTTGTGTGGAAAACCTAGACTTCTTGCTACTATTGGTGATTCTTGGATCCCCCAATTTGGTTGTGGGTGTGTGCCCCAAGATTTTTGTAAAGGACTTGATTCCCGCCTAAAAGGGGATCAATAGTGGAAGGTGAACTAGTCCTTTGTTGCGAGGTTCATCAGAGAATAGGGTGAGGGATTTGTGGCGTTGAGTAGTCCTTGTGGCGAGTTCACATCCCTTCAACAAGACGTACTCCTCTCTAAGGGAATAACTCGGTATTACATCCTTGTCTCCACGTGCTTCCGTTATCGGTTACCCCGTTCCCTCTCCTTAACTTTGTGTTTGTATCTTGTATCTTGTTGTTGTTTGTCATATAGGTAAATTCACCTTACTTTCTTATCTAGAGAATTTACCTTTGTGTCAAGCCTTAATGTGAAGAAAAATTAAAATTGGTCGTAGCACCTATTCACCCCCCCCCCCTCTAGGTGCTCATACTATCCATTCATTTGGCATCAGAGCCTGGGATCTTTTATTGGGTTTAACCTCCTAAGAGTTTTAGTATGGTCAACGTAGAGGACCCCCCAGGCCTCGGCTCATGTCATCTCATGTTGCGACTCGTGAAAGCCAAGGAACCGGAATCGTCTACTTCTTCTCCCTCGGGAGCAATTCTGGAGGAGAAGGAAGGTACATATGATGGGGATAAGGGTGGAGAAAATAAAAATGAATCCCACTCTAAGAACAAAACTTCTAAGGGGTCGGGTGATAAGGGAGAGTACCACAATGTAGAAGGACGGTACTCCCCCAATCCTCCCGTCCCACATCCTCATATTAACCTTAGAGGCTAACCTCCTATAATTGATGCACATTCTTTTGATCAATGGAAATATCTCATAAAAACTCACTTGAACTCTTCTTGTATTAAGATTTGGAGGGTCACACAAGATGGATACGAGCCTCACGAGTCATGACCCCAAGAACTTGAAAAGAAGAGAAGCGATAGATTGCCAACTCAACTACACCGCCTTGTTGATAATTCAACAAGCTGTGGGTCCAAACCACATGACTCATATTCAACAATATTCCACCACGAAAGAAACTTGGGATGATCTCGTCACAATATTTGTGGGCAATGAAAGCATGCAAAGGAATAGGTATGATACCTTATGCAATGAGGCGGAAGGGTTCTATATGCTCGATAGTGAGAGTCATGAGGAGATGTACCGAAGACACAAGACCATAGCTACTTCCTTTAGTGCTCTTGGTGCTAAATATGTTAATGATGCTTGGATAAAGAGGAAGTACATCAATGCCCCGTGAATGTAAAGAGCCTTCAAGGGAAACACAACTTTTCCACTATGTCCTCAACCGAGGTGATGCAAGAGATGGCCTCCTTTAAGGTGTAATCAAAGATTGCCCATGACACACGTGCTCGTTCTATTGGGATGCACAAAGGGGTCTCCGTTTCTTTGAAGGCCAAGGTGGTGATCAAGATGGTGGATCAACATGAAGAGGTTTCGTTGGAAGAATATTTTTCCCCGCTCAAAGATCGATAGTATGATCCCGTGCTTAAGGATTGCATTTCTCTTGTGGCGCAAAAGTTTTGGAAGAACCCTCCCAAGGCCAAGGCATATGTTGAGGAGAAAACCAAGTCAAGATATGGCAAAGAAGGGACTCAAAAAGTGAGGGGCTTGTTTAAATTGCCAAGACAAGTATCACTTTGTTTCTGAATGCCCCTTCAATAATAAGGAGCACCATGGAGGAAAGCTAGTCCTCAAGGATAAGTCAAAGGCTCCCAACAAGAAACCTCAATTCAAGAAGAAACCCTTCCATAAGAATCCATCTTCTAGATATGTGTTTGTGACTCAAGAAGAGTATGATACTGATGATGAAGAAGAAGAAGAAACCACAAGTAAAGTCGCCACCATTTCTATGGAATCTTCATCATCTCCTTCAATCTTTGAATCCCCCAATGATAATTTTCATCAAGCCTCCGCGAAGTGCTTCATGTCTAAGGCCACCGAGGTATCATCTTCCTCCACCACTAAAGTTGCTAGTTTTAGTGTCGAAGATGAAATTGCCTCGTTGAACCTATATATGACTAACTTGCAAGGGGAGAACAAGAAGTACTTCACTCTTCTCATGATTCAATTGGGAGAGGACCAAGAGTCTCTTGAGAAGAAATGTGAAACCAAGAGGAATGATTGCTTTGAAAAGGGTTCCCTCTCTAATGCTCTTGAGGAAGAACATGAGCTTTGAGTGTCTCTTGAGGAGAGACTCGAATCTATTGAAGAGTCACATAATGATTAAATTTCTAAGCTCACTAAGGAACGTGACCATGAAATTGCTAAATATAAGAGAACTAAAAGGAAGAAGGTTGAGTTTGGTGTTGGTCATGAAAAACTAACCGAGAAGCTATAAAAGCTCACCGAGGCTCACAAGGCTTTGGAGAGTGAACTCTCTATCCTCAACAAGTCTCGTGAACAACTTTAAACTCAACTTGATCAATTCAAAGTTCTTAGTACCTCTACTTCTTCTTGTGATCATGCAAATATTATTGAGGAGAATGTTAGGTTGAAGGAAGAGCTAGCAAGGGCCCTAGTGTTGAGAAGGTTGTGGCTCCTAAGCCACAAGTGGCCCCAAAGCCACAAGTTGTTTCTACTAGACCACAAGTTGGCAAGCGAGGTTTTGGATATGTTGCCAAGAGCAAGAACAAGAAGAAAAACAAGGCCAAACCCGCACAAGCTAAGAAGAATGTTGGTGCGAGTGGTATTGTCATTAAGGATAGCACTACTCGTAGCAACTCCGCGGAATCTAACAATCCACACCATTTGTTATTTGTTGATTATTATGGTGTTGTGCAAGCTAAATATGTTGGTCCTATTGAGGGTTACATTTATTACTCTATTTGGGTTACAAAGACCCTTGTTGCTAACATGAGAGTACCCTCCTCGGGTCCTAACTCAAGTCAATGATTCCTTGTGGGGCTATGCTTTCGGTGGTGCAAAATGGATACTTGATAGTGGGTGTACAAGTCATGACCGGAAGCAAAGAAATTGTGACGGAGTTGAAACCAAATATAAATCAAGCAACCATCACTTACGGAGATAAGTCCAAGTCCGAGGTTACGGGGTTTGGCAAGGTGCTTTTTTCTCCTAACATCACCCTTGAAAATGTCATGCTTGTCGAATCCCTTGGTTTAAATTTGATTTCAGTTTGTGCTTTAGGTAAGATGGGTTTTACCGTATTATTTGATTCTGACAAGGTAATCATCATATGGAGCAAGTCTCTCGATGTTTCCTACGTTGGTCATGTCGAAAATGAGTTGTATGTGGTGGAATTCTCGGAGTCCACCAACTCTCAAACGATGTGTCTCTTTGATAAGGCCGACGTGGGGTGGTTGTGGCATCGCCGCTTATACCATGTCAACATGAGAAATTTGCAAAGTCTTTACAAGGGTGGTCACATCCTCGGGCTAAAAGAAAATGTTTCCTTTGCCAAAGATCATCTGTGTAGGGCTAGTGTTGAAGGAAAGATACACGACATCAACAATAAATCCAAGACGATCATTTCAACACAGAGGATCTTGGATCTTCTCTATGTTAATCTCTTTGGTGTCGTGCCCGAGGCAAGTCTTGGAGGCAAGAAGTATTGTTTGGTGATAGTGGATGACTATTCAAGATACACATAATTATATTATTCAAGTTGAAGGCTCAGACCCAACAAAACGACATCGACTTCTCCAATCAAGTGCAATGTCAACACAATCTTCCTATCTTGGCTATTCGGAGTGACAATGGCTCCGATTTCAAGAACTACACTCTTAATAGTTCCTAAGTGAAGAGAGTATTCGTCATCAATATTCCGCTGCATATATGAAAGTAAAGTATGGGCACCTAGAGGGAGGGTGAATAGGTGCTACGACCAATTTTCATTTTTCTTTCGATTTAGGCTTGACACAAAGGTAAATTCTCTAGATAATGTGGCTACGGTGAATTTACCTATATGACAAGGATAATGATAAACACAATGCAAGCGGTAAGTAAAGAGAGTGAGGGAACGAGGTAACCAAGTGAAGCACACGGAGACGCGATGTATTCCTGAGTTCCTCCTTTTTAGGGGAGTACGTCTCGTTGGAGGGGTGTGAGCTCGCCACGAAGGCCTACTCAACGCCACAAAGGCCTCACCCTATTCTCCGATGAACTCCGCCACAAAGTCCTAGTTCACCTTCCACTATTGAACCCCTT
This sequence comes from Alopecurus myosuroides, assembly GCA_028641055.1. Lineage (NCBI taxonomy): Eukaryota > Viridiplantae > Streptophyta > Magnoliopsida > Poales > Poaceae > Alopecurus > Alopecurus myosuroides. The sequence goes on along the minus strand of CM054061.1, from coordinate 142,851,277 downwards.
TGAGGCAGGAACCGAGTCCTTTACAAACAACTTGGGGCACACACCCACAACCAAATTGGGGGCTCCCAAAAATTCTTGAATCACCAACAAGTATCAAGATGCCTAGGTTCTCCCCAAGAGGAAACCCTAGGCTAGATCCCTCAAGCTAGAGAGGGGGAAATGAAGAACGGCTCAGTGAAGATGTAGATCGGGGCCTTCTCCTTCAATCCTCCAAAGATCTTCAAGATTGGGTGGAGGGATAGGGAGTTATGACGGATTTGGTGAGATCTTAAATGATAATAAATGCTAAGGGAAGAACTAGATCTTGAGTAAGAAGAGGAGGGGTATTTATAGCCCCTCCTCACAACTAGTCGTTTTGCAGGATTTTGGGACCAGAATATCCGGTCCAAGTTTAGACCGGAATATCCGGTCTGCAGATCTGCTCGAATCCTGTTGACTTTAACCGGAATATCCGGTTCCCTTGAATAATCCGGTTCAAATAATCCGGTCCATGCCAGTGCGAAAAATGGTCCGAAAATAGCCCAAACCGGAACATCCGGTCTGCTCCGAATAATCTGGTTCAAATAATCCGGTCCATGCCAGTGCGAAATATGGTCTGAAAATTGCCAGACCGGAATATACGGCCCCGAATAATTCGGTTGCAAATAATCCGGTCCATGCCAGTGCAGAAAATGGACTGAAATAATCCAGCCTGGAATATCCGGCTCCTCCAAATAATCCGGTTTCCAATAAACCGGTTCACTTCTGTCCCAAATCTCTCAGGCCAAACTTCACCGATCTTTTTCGGTGAACGATGCCGATGTTAAGTATAACACCTGCACACTAAACACCTCGATAAATAATGTACTTAGTATTGTTAACTAACACACAAAACACCGAGAAAACGAAATGCACTTTCAATCTCCCCATTTTTGGTGTTAGATGACAATACTAAGATTTGCAATAAAACCTTGACTAGAACATGTTTGAGACAAAATGTAAATGTATCTCCCTATCTATATGCATATATTTTGTTTTCCTCAAATACAAAAAGATGCAATAATATACGGGGAGTAATTTCCAATAAGTAGCAAACATGCCAAAGTAACAATATCACAAATATGTTGAGAATAAGATAGAAGTATGTACCTTGTGCGTATAGATGATAACAAAAATAACCAAGCACAACAATAGATAATATCCTCAACATATAAGATAGATAAACATATAGCCACCAACATAGATAATCCATGATAATATCCAACATAACCAACATAGTCTCACACACAATAACACATAGTTTTAAACGAGACAATAAAACGGACAAGGTTCACGAAAAACAAGAAACTAAATGGACACAAGCTCTCAAGAAATGATAAAAGCATACGCTTGTGCCCAAACCCATGCAAATCCCGTAGACTAGTAGCTACTTCTCCCCCTTTGGCATCGAGACACCAAAAAGGAGAGAAATAACTAAGTTAACGTCCCAACATGGTCTAAGCATCTGAATGCTCACATGACTCGCCTGCAGACTCCTCAGACTCTCCCTGTGCCTCAAACTCATCATAAGTGGCCTCATCATCCTCCTCATCATCATGCTCATCAGAAGCCCCAGAAGTGGTAGCATGTGTGACCCAGAGAGCCTCCTCAATGCGCTCCCAAGGAGTGCGATCACCGGCAGACCAAGCAGTGTAAGACTGAGCAACAAGAGGAGTAGGCATATCACCAGTAGCACCACTCACGTGGTGAAGAATCTGACTCTGGGTACTGTCCATGGATGTGTCTCTGCAGTAGGCCCTGTACTGCTCCTTATGGATGTCCAATTTCATGCAAAGAACATTGGGCTGAAACCAGGAGAGCTTCTTGACATGGCGCGGAGTGCTGGAACCAGGAGTGGAAGGAGGCTGAGCACTAGAAGAGGTCATACCCCCCATATAGGAACCACCCTCAAATGGAGGAACAGGAGCAGCAGGAGTGACCTTCTTCCTCTTGATGTATAGATTCTTGACCTTGTGAGGCACCATGGGTAGCTCCTCAAACTCCTTCTTCATCGCATACTTGATGAGCATCATGATGTAAGGATCATAGGGAATGGTGTTCCCACCAATCATAGCAGAGTACAGCTCATGAAAAATGATATCCATAACATCCACAATATATGAAGCAGTCGGATCCTTATCTTCCATGCACTCCTTAGCCAGGATAAGAAGGTTGCACAAAGGAGTGGTGAGAGCATCATTATTACCTCCACTAGGCACTAAGAAAGATATGAACATACGCACCAGCTGATCATAGAGAGGAAGAAGTCCCTCGTTGCCTCCAGCAGGAAATCCGGGATCATATAACTCAGCCATATACCTCTCCCTCCGAGGTCTCTCCACCTCATGCGCACGGCGACCAGCAGGAGGATGAGGACTGAAACGACAACCAAGAAGACGAGCCAATCTGTGGAAAGGAACCTCACAAGGAGTGGACTCGGTCATCCACTTAATGATACAAACATCGTCCTTGCTGAACACCAGAGTAGACATAAACTGAGTGATGAGCTAGGTGTTGTACGGGCACTGGATCTCCATGAGCTTCACAAGCCCGAACCTCTCAACAATACTCGCGGCATCAGCAAACTCCTCCTTCTCCTTAATCGCAGCATAGTCAAATGGATGCATCTCTCGGATAGGGAACTTGAAGTCACAGTAGATATCAGCATATATGTATGACTTCTCCAAGTTCCAGAAACGAGAATCACAAGTAGCATCTCGAGGAGTGAGGTAGACATCCTTCTGCCTAAGCACAGAGAAATTCGGAACGGTGATGTCGGTCTTATAGTTGAGCCGAGTCTTCCTCTTGGGCCTAGATGAAACCTGTTTCCGGGGGCGCTTGCTAGAACCCCTTTCAGAACCACCTGTGAAGCAAGACAATAGAAGGAGAGCAATGGGGATGAGTGCACGTATGTCAGGCAACGAATGAATCATGCATAAAAACAATAGAAAAGATTCCAGGTATTAATCTAAGTAGAATTCTAGCAAGGATTATTTTTGGGCTGTTCTCAAATGGTACTGCACATAGCCGGATATTCCGGTTCAGAACTGAACCGGATATTCCGGTGCACCCAGATATTCCGGTTCAATCGTGGACCGGATATTCCGATACTGTGAAAACAGCACAAAAGCAATCCCAATCTAGAGTTCAAAAGTAGATCGGTGACAAGTGAATCTAGTCTATTGTATCTAGCATGAATAGGGTACCCTAAGGAACAATTTCTACCAAGCATTGTCAACAAAAACACAGATCCATGGAGTGGTATGGTTATAGAACCAAGATTCAACAAGATTGAACTTTACCGGAGTCCATGGACGAAGATGCTTGGATGGAAATGCTCCTGAGGACAAGGGGAACAAGATCTGAGCCAAATCTTGAAGATCACGCCGATGAAACGGCCCGGGAGGCCAAGAATCAGTGCGGCGGCATGGGGGTGGAGGAGAGGAGTTGGGGAAGAAAAGGCACGAACTGCCCCTTCCCCGTTCGTCTCCTGGATAAGTGATTTTCGCCGGACCGGATATTTCGGTTCAAGTTTGAACCGGATATTCCGGTACAACCGGATATTCCGGTCCAAAACTGGACCGGAAATTCCGGCTGCCTACTGTTTCGGAATTTCCTCGTTTCAATGGAATGACACAAGTGCTAGAAGAAGATGGCTTTAAGGTAGAATGGCTTAGGATAGAAACACCAAACTAAAAGTAGTACTTATCCCTCTCAAAAGTAAGAGTCAAGCAAACAAAGATCAATTGAGTGAGATTTTCCTACGAAAGAACACTTAGAGGGAAGAAACCAAGAAATGCAATGAAATATCAAATATATCCCAACTAAGATCCAACTCTTCGAAAAGAAGAGGTTGGTGGCCTAAGCCACCATGTAAGAGATCATGGTATGCCACCGCGAAGATGTATCTTGGGTGCATTGCCAATTCTCGACATTGAAGCTCACAATTCAACATTAGAAAAGAGAGATAACAATGAGTATTTGCTTTGGGCATAATGGGGGGAGGGAGAACCCAATGTGTTAGGATAACACTCCCCCTATGTCCATGCGTACAACTAAACTCGAACATGTTTCATCTATAGGGGTGTGTGCAAGATCCTCAAGTCAAACTCCTAGAATCAATGACATTTAGTTCATTCCTCAAGAACAAGAATCTTGCATCATCAAGTGGCTTCGTGAAAATGTCCGCAAGATTGTCCTTGGCGAGCACATAAGATAGTGCAATATCCCCTCTTGCCACATGGTCTTGGACGAAATGATGGCAAATCTCAATGTGTTTCGTTCTTGTATGTTGCACGGGATTGTATGCAATCTTGATGGCAATTTCATTGTCACACTTAAGAGGCACCTTATCCATATGAACTCCATACTCCTTGAGAGTTTGCCTCATCCATAGCAATTGAGTGCAAGCACTTGCGGCGGCTACATACTCGGCTTCGGCGGTGGAGAGAGATATGCAATTTTGCTTCTTGGAAGACCAACTTACCAAGGACCTACCAAGAAATTGGCAAGCCCCGGAAGTAGACTTCCTATCATCTTGATCACCCTCCCAATCGGAATCCGTATAGCCCCTGAGAGAAAATTGTGCCCCCTTTGGGTACCACAAACCAAATCTTGGGGTATGAACCAAATAACGAAAGATCCTATGGACCGCCACCAAGTGGCTATCCTTAGGAGCCGTTTGATACCTTGCACACGCACCTACACGCAAAACGATATCGGGCCAAGATACACAAACATAGAGAAAAGAACAAATCATAGAAATATACAACTTTTGATCCACATCTTTACCCTTTGGATTACGAGATAGGTGGCACTTGACTTGCATAGGAGATGTCTTGATCTTAGAATCTTGGAAGTTAAACCTCTTGATCATGTTTTGGGTATACTTGGCTTGAGAAATGAAAGTCCCACGAGCCAATTGCTTGATCTCAAAGCTAAGAAAGAATTTAAGATCACCCATCATAGACATCTCGAACCTATCAGTCATAAGCTTAGAGAACTCATTATTGAAAGCTTGGTTAGTTGAGCCAAAGATAATATCGTCCACATAGAGTTGGCATATGAAAAGCTCTCCCTTTACTCTCTTGGTGAAGAGAGTGGGGTCGATCTTCCCAACTTCGAAACCACGGTCATCCAACAATTCTCTAAGGTGCTCATACCAAGCACGAGGTGCTTGTTTGAGACCATAGAGAGTTTTGTCAAGTTTGTAGACATGGTTAGGAAAGTTGAGATTCTCGAACCCGGGAGGTTGCTTCACATATACTTCCTCCTTTAGTGGACCATTTAAGAAAGCACTTTTGACATCTATTTGTTGCAATTTGAAATTGTGAGAAGACGCATAAGCAAGGAGGATACGGATGGACTCAAGGCGAGCCACGGGTTCGTAGGTTTCATAAAAGTCAACGCCTTCAACTTGAGTGTAACCTTGAGCAACCAATCTAGCCTTGTTCCTTATGACAATTCCATGCTCATCTTGCTTGTTCTTGAAAATCCACTTAGTGCCAATAACATTGTGGCAACCTTTGGGCTTCTCAACTAATCTCCAAACTTTGTTGTGCTCAAAGTTATTGAGCTCGTCATGCATAGCTTCAACCCAATCGGAGTCCTCAAGAGCTTCAAACACTTTCTTAGGCTCCACCATAGAGGTATGAGCTTGATGCTCACTAAAATGTGCCAATTGCCTTCTTGTGGATCTTCTAGCTTGAATATCCTCCAAGACCTTGTTGTCTTGGGAATCAATAAGTTTCAAAGCTCTTCTTATCATTTTGACACGACGGGCTTCGATCTCCGCATTATTGCATGGAGGGATCACTTGATCATCTTGATCATTTGGGTCCCCATCTTGACCAACTTGGCCTTGATCATCATCATCATCAATAATATCTTCAACACTAGCTTCAACTTGAGTAGAGGATGAAGAGGATGGTTGATCTTGACCTTGACCTTGACTCGCATTAGTGAGAGGAGTGGGTACGACTTGCGTAGTGTCTTGGTAAATAAGAGGAGGGTCTTCAACATGTTCTTGGTTAGGTGTAACACTAGGCTCCTTGGCTTGTTATTCTATTGTAGAGGAGGGCTCCACTTGAGTAGAGCATAGTCCTGTAGCGTTCCCACATTTAAATAATGTAAGTACACCTGTGTTATTGTGCTAGTCCCTGGATCAATTGCTAGCACCACAGTACAAAATGTAATATCATGCAAATGCATCAAATTCTATTACATCGCATGATCCAGTCTTTACAAAATAGTATTACAGCTTGCATAGTCTTAGAAGACTAGCAGAAAACTAAGATATACAGCGGAAAACAAGGTACAACATTGAGCCAATCTTCTTCATGTGCCACAGGCAAAACATGTTGGCGATAGTCTCGAGATCCTAAATGAAATCCTCACTCATCTTCAGAAACATCTGCAATATGGAATATGCATCCACAAGGGAGTCAATACAATTTAATGTATTGGCAAGTAACACTATGGTGGATATAAATGGCAAGACTAATACTACATGCTTATTTGGCTGAGTGGAGTTTAGGCTAAGTTTGCATAAAGCCAGTTTTGTCCTATCTCTTTTGTAAAACAAACTTTTCTTTTCAAAGGGGTGGCAACATTGGATTAAGATCCAAGCACCACAATACTCTTCACTTGGTCAAAATTTTACTTATTGAAATTGGTGATGAGATTCTTCCGGCAATCCTTGTCCAGCTGCTCATAGTTGTCCATAAACGGGGACACGGCTAAGATCTTAGTTTGTTGACTCTGCAGAGCTTGTGCACTTTCACCCTTTGTATTCAATTAGCCCAAACATCCTATACACCCGGAGTGCATCATGGAAAGGAGAGAATTGAGACGAGATCTTTCAGAAGAAGAAGTCCAAACCCACCGGCAAGACCGTTCCACCTATAATTTTGCTACATCTGCTAGTCAAGCCTGGGCTGAACTCTCACAACTTAGTTGATCAAGACAGAGCCCATATGTCAAAAGGCTGCACGGGAAGCTACTAGATTTAGAGGGACATAGTAATCTCTTTGTTCCTGGGTGGCCATCCGCAAGTGACAACCTCAAGTGGAATAACCCTTAGATAAGGGCCCTGAGGCAACACTCAACATAAACCAGTCTTACCACTTCCACCCAGGAGGTTTATTTATTAGTTATACTTAGAACTTTTCTTCAACATCTAGTAAAACAATTTGTAACATTGCATAGCATCTACTAAGTTCTAAGGCTATCAAAATAACAAGGGTAAAAGAGATGGCTACACACTACTAGGATAATAGCATAGCATAGTATAACTTAGTAAAATTTCCTATCATGCATACTACTCAAAATCAACTAATACATATAGAAAATAATGGGTAGTTGATGGTGTGTTACTTGCCTTGTTAAAGTTGGTGAAGATATCACACTCTCTTCACAAAAGATCGTTGCTCTCCGTACAATCTATTCATTGAAAACACAATAACAAAATAAACAAACATGCTATCAAGCAAACATACAAGTGAAGAGATCATACAAAGCAATAACATAGCCAAAGGAGTTTAACCTAGTGGGCTAGGACATGGTCTAGGTTTGAGTTGAAAGGTTCATTCTCTAATGGTCTCAATGGTTTACTTGGGAAGGGCTAGGTTGAGTTTGATGTGATCTAACTTTATTATAACCATACTTGTCGAGGAAGTTCCAAGAGCTCACTAAGAATAAACATATTACTTCTTCAACTAAAGTAATACATGCAAACACTTGGTCATATTGACCTTCAAAAATATTTGAGTGACTATGTTAGTATTTTCCATTGTGGTTAGGGTAGGTCTACTAACTTCATCATCAAAGGGAAAATATTACTAAGTCTTGGGTTTTCCATTTGGGTCAATGGTTGGACAAAACACTTGTTATTCTTCAACTTGTGTGGATTGCTCCAAGTCTTCACATTTTTGTCTTCTTGAAGATCATCTTCATGCTTCTATTGTAGTCTTGTTCCTTGGATGGATTCTTCTCTTGGTTTTGAGATATTCTTCATGTCTTATCACTAGTTGGTCCAAGGTAGGAGGGGCACAAATTATCACTAAGTCCATTTGTAAAGAAAGGAAATAAGAAAGATAGAAAGAGAAAGGGTTGGTCTTCTTCTTGATTTTCTTCATACACTTGTACTTCCTTGGGTTTCTTCTAGTTGTGTAGTACAAGTATTTTCTTGAAAACTTCTTCATTGATCTTCCTTATATCTCTTCATGTTGCCACCAAGTTGAAAGTGTAGTGCCTTCTTGTTCTTGAGTCTTGATCTCCATTTTGCTAAGTTGATGAATTCTTGAAGCAAGAATGGGGAGTGGAGGAGTATATAGAAAACTATAGTACTAGTGTTTGAGGTTCACTACTTGGTCTCTTATATGGTTTACATACTAGGTACTTGGTCTTGGATTCAAAATGGCCACGACAAACAATGGTAGAGAGAATAGAAACAAAAACTAAGGCATGATCAACTAGTGGTTAACTAAGATGGATTTTTGGTCCAACTTACAAGTAAACGGTTCAAGGTTGTCCAAAATTCTTAGGTACTGATTTCTATGGTTCAAGGTTACCAAAAGGAGCAATTTTGCTTAAGGGGAATATTCTAATTAATTATAGAATTAAATCTATGCCAAAAATACTAAATAGACAACTTAATTATAATTTCAATTTTAATTTACTCAAAAATTATTTTGGGACAGAGGGTGTGAAAGTACCCATCCTAAGGTTTCTAAAAAAGTATTTTATTTGAATTTTTTTGATTTCTAGAATTTGAATTATGCCAAAATTCATCAAACAGGAATATTTAAATTTGAACCAATTTAAATTTTTATCAAATTTAAATTTGGCCAGTGCCAAAAGTTTGTAAATGTCATGGGCTTTTCAAAAAGTCCAAGATTGCTAAATTTGGCCTTATGGATCAAAAGATATGATAGATCTAAGATTCAGGGACTTTTCTGCAAATCTGCTAATCTATTTTTATTCGGAATTAATTCCAGAGATGGGCTGGGCTCAAATTGGTTAATTGTCGTGCGGTGCGACAGACAGGAAATGGGCCTGGGCCATCTACGTGCTGTGGTGGGCGACAAATAACAACATAATGCGTTGCTGACTGTGCGCTGTGGTGGCGCTCTCTGATTGGCTGGTACCTGTTCGGTTAAGTGGTTTAAGCTGGGACGTTGGATCTAGATCTAGCGGTGCAGATTAGATCTGAGGGGCGGGTTAGGGTTTACCTCACCAGAAAATCGCCGGAGATGGCGCTGCGGTGGTCGGAGTGACAGCGGCTTGAGGGCGACCGCGCTGCGGTGGGTTCCGGGACACGGAGAAGACACCACGTCGCTCGACGCGGCACGGCGGAGTCGATGGAGGATGTGGCGCGGGCTCTCGCTTGCTGAGACGACGAGGTGGAGCGAACGGAGACGGCGCAGCTCCGGCAACCTCAAAAACGCACGGCGCGGAGATCCTGTGGCAGAGAAACACAGCCAGAGGGCTTAGCTACGGGCGCGCACGCACAGGGAGTCGAAAGGAGGTGGTCACGGGTTCGAGGATAAGCTCACCTCGCCGGAATCGAGCTTGAACGGTGGCGGCAGAGGAGAATTCCGGCGAGGAAATTCTCCTGCCTCGAGGCACGACTGGAGAGAGGAGGAGGGGAAAAAGGAGAGGGGATCGTGGGCATCTTATAGAGCCAGAGGGGGAAGGCATTAACGACCTTAATAGCGCGGAATCGAAGGGATTTCATTTCGGCCGGAAATCACGTGGTTTCCTTCCGGGAGGAAGAAGACAGTGACGTCATGGGTGACGTCATCCTTTTTTTCTGTTTATTTAATTAAATCATAACTTCTGTTTTAATTATCCAAATGACATGAAACAAATTTCTAAATTCTTGAAATTTCAAATGCTTTCTAACAATACCATTTTTTAAACAATTCAACATATTTTATTTTTGAAATTTTGGAAATTTGATTAATTCTTTAATAGGCACTTAATGTGATTTTTTTTTAATTCAAAAATTTATAAAGCATGGTTATGGTTCAATTAAAATTTTAATGACATTCTAAATGTTGAAAACAAAATTTTGAAAGTCATTCCATCATGTTTTCACAATTTTATATTTTGAAAAATAAATAAAACACTAATAATACTTTAAAATTTTAGAAAATGATAAAATGATGTTATTATCTAAGTAAAATTTCAGAGACATTTTACATGTCATATATTATTTTTGGAAATCCATTTTTAACCCATTTTCACATTTTAATAAGAAGGATTTACTAATAGTAAATTAATGTTATTTTAAATAGTCTATATCAAACAATTAATATTGTTGGTCAATAAAATTTAGAATAAAACCACAAGTCATAATATTGTTTTTAGAACCCTCCTTTATGCTATTACCAAGCAATGCATTTTATTTTTTTCACACCTTTATGTTTAAAACTTGAAATAAAAATTAAAAGTTATTATTAAGTATTTTATTCTTATCAAATGTTGTTGAGGCTTGTAAATCTATTAAGGATTATAATTCTTTGATTTTTGTTGCCATAAAATATCTTCAGATTAATATTGGAGTTGTAAACATTTTAGGTAAAGGTTTATTAATAAAAAGATATTCCCTTTATATAATAATAAATTTATTTTTCAAAAAGGTTTTAGAGTTTAAGGAACAAGGCATAATTGGATTGGTAAACTCATTTTCATTGAATGATGTATTATTCCCTTTTGTTTCTTGCTTCTCATTTGGTTCTTGGTGACTTGTATAACATGAAAACAAAAGGTTTCAAATTTTTGTGATTTTTGAGTTTTCCAAAAATCAGGGATGTTACAAGTCCTTCTCGAGTCGCCATAAGGTGTCCCTCAATGGGGCAGAAATATCCCACACCCATCCTTCCTATGGCTTCTTGAGGTATTTCAACATCTACATTAGAAACATGAAATTGCGCCACTTGGGAGCCATCATTTTCCTCGAAAGCCACACTACAAGATTCTATGACAATCCGTGAGGCTTTGTCAAAGACTCTATAAGTGTGGGATTCGGCACCGTAACCAACAAATATACTCTCAATAGTTTTGGATTGAAATTTAGACAACCTAACACCCTTGATCAAATAAAAGCACTTACAACCGAATACACGGAAGTAGGAGACGTTGGGCTTGTTGCCGGTGAGGACCTCATATGGAGTCTTGTCCAAGCCTTTGCGGATGTAGAGGCGGTTGGAGGACTGGCATGCGGTGGATATGGCCTCAGCCCATAAATATTGGGGAGAAGTGTACTCCGCCAACATGGTCCTTGCCATATCCAAGAGAGTGCGATTCTTCCTTTCGGCAACACCATTTTGTTGAGGAGTGTAAGTGGCGGAGTATTGATGACGAATGCCTTCTTCACTAAGGAATTCATTCAATGTATACTTCTTGAACTCCGAACCATTATCACTCCTAATAGCCATTATTTGCACATTGTGTTGATGTTGCACTTCGTTGGAGAAGTCGATGATGGTTTGTTGAGTCTCACTCTTGCACTTGAAGAAATAAACCCAAGTGTATCTTGAATAATCATCGACAATCACCAAGCAATACTTCTTGCCACCAAGACTTGCCTCGGGCACGTCACCAAAGAGATAACCATGGAGAAGCTCCAAGATCCTCTTTGGTGAAATAATAGTCTTGGCCTTGTGCAACTTGTCATGCATCTTTCCTTCAACACACGACCTACAAACGCGATCCTTTGAAAAGGAAATATGTTCTTTTAGTCCGACAATAAGGCCACCTTTGTGAAGACTTTGCAAAGTTCTCATGTTGACATGGGACAAGCGGCGATGCCACAACCATCCCACGTCCGCCTTCCCAAAAAGACACATTGCTTGAGAGTTGGTTGACTTCGAAAAGTCCACCACGAACAACTCATTTTCAACATGTCCCACGTGAGCGACGTCAAGAGTCTTGCTCCTCAAAAGGAGCACAATATCAACATCAAAAAAGACGGAGAAACCCATCTTTCCAAGAGAGCGGACGGAAAGTAAATTGTAACCAAGGGATTCGACAAGCATGACGTTCACGATAGTGATATCGGGAGCCACCACAACCTTGCCGAACCCGGATACCTTAGACGAGGACGAGTCTCCATAAGTGACGGTTGCTTGGATGTCATTTGGCCGCAACTTCGTCACTAGTTCTTTGCTTCCGGTCATATGGCTAGTGCATCCACTATCAATTATCCATTTAGTCCCACCGGAAGCATAGTCTTGCAAGAGATCATTGACTAGAGTTAGGACCCGAGATGGGTCCCTTCATGTTAGCAACAAGGGTCTTTGGAACCCAAATAGTATAGTCAATGAAACCCTCAATAGGACCAACATATTTAGCTTGCACAACACCATAATAATCAACATATAAGAAATGGTGTGGATTGTTAGTTTCGGCGAAGGTGCGACGAGTAGTGTTATCCCTCATGACACTACTACTCGAGGCAACATTGTTTGCTTGAGCAGGTGTGCTACGAGTAGTGTTGTCCCTAATGACAATATCACCCGAAGCACCATTTTGGGTCTTCTTCTTGTTCTTATTCTTCTTGGCTACATAGCCAAGACCTTGCTTGCCCACTTGTTGCCTTGGAACACTCAATTGTGGTCTAGCAATGACCACATTAGAGCTAGGGGCAACCACTTGTGGGGGAGGAATCATAACCTTCTCAACTTGAGGGCCTTTTCCCTTGAGCCTTGCTAGCTCATCCTTCAACCTATCATTTTCCTCAATAATATTTGCATGATCACAAGAAGAAGCATAGGTGCTAGGATTGTTAGGTTGATTAAGTTGAGTTTGAATTTGTTCATGCAACTCTCTGAGGGAAGAGTGTTGGCTTTCCAAAGCTTTGTGAGCCTTGGTTAGCTTTTCAAACTCCTCGGTTAGTTTACCATGACCAACCCCAAACTTGACTTTATCCTTTTTAGCCTTTTTATATTTAGCAATAGCAAGATCACGTTCCTTAGTGATGTTAGAGACAAGTCCATTATGAGTTAATTCAAAAGATTCGATTTCATCTTCTAGAGAAACTCTACCATCATGCTCTTCTTCAAGAGTCATAGAGAGGGATGCAATTTCATCCACACCCCTTCTCTCAACCTCACCTTTATTCTCAAGAGCCTCTTGGGCCTCTCCCAATTGCCTCATGAGATACTCAAAATACTTCTTGGTCTCCCCTTGCATGTTAGACATAAAACGGTCCAAGGAGACCCTCTCATATTCTTCTCTAAGACTAGCAGGATGTTCTAGTTCACTAGGAGTCTTAGAGTTGGAAGAAGGTAATACCTCTGTGGCCTTAGCCATGAAGCACTTGGCATTGCGTTGAGGAAGATCGTCATTGAGGGATTCAAAGAGGGATGAAGATGATGGAATGGTAGCAATAGCTAGAGCGGCCACTTCACTTGTGGTTTCTTCTTCTTCATCACTCCTGGAATCATACTCCTCTTGAGTCAAGAGCACAAACTTGGTGGGAGATTTCTTGTTGAATGGTTTCTTCTTGAAGTGAGGTTTCTCGTACTCAACCTTGGACTTGTCCTTGCGAATAAGCTTGCCACTATGGAGCTCTCTATTCTCATAGGGGCACTCCGCAATGAAATGGTGCTTGTCTTGGAAATTGAAGAAAGATCTCACTTTTTGAGCCCCATCATTTCCATAACGAGACTTGGTCTTCTCCTCAAAAAATCTCTTGCCCTTGGGAGGATTGTTCCAAAACTTTTGCACGGTGAGAGCAATAAGATCCTTTAGCACGGGATCATAGTCTTGTTCCTTCAAAGGAGGCAATGCCTCTTCTCCATCTTCTTCAAGCTCAACCTCTCTTGACAAAACCTTGGCCTTCAAAGCAACGGATGCTCCTTTGTGCATTCCAATGGCCCTAGCACGGTTGTCAAGGGCATTCTTGGTTTGCACTTGATACAAGCACATTTCTTGCATCACTTGAGTTGAGGTCATGGAGGAGAAATCATGTCTTCCTTCAATGCTCTTCATGTCCGCGCCCTCAAATGGCATTATTGCAATCATGTACTTCCTCTTGATCCAAGCATCATCAATGTACTTGGCACCAACATTTGAGAAGGCGGTGGCAAGAGTCTTGAGTCTCCAGTACATGTCAACATGATCTTCTCCATCATGCATATAGAACCCCTCGGCCTCATTGGTCAAGGCATCATATCTATTCCTTTGCATGCTCTCATTTCCCACAAACATGATGACAAGAGCGTCCCGTGTTTCCTTGGCGGTGGAATATTGTTGAAGATGCGGCATGTGGTTAGGACCCACGTCTTGTTGAAGAATGGACAAAGCAGTGTAATTGAGTTGGCAATCTACGGCTTCTCTTCTTGTGAGATTCTTGGGGTCATGAGGCTTGTATCCATCACGACTGATTCTCCAAATATCTATACAAGAAGACTTCAAGTGAGTCTCCATGTAATATTGCCATTCACGAAAAGAAAAGACATCAATTTTAGGTGGATCGCCCCTAGGGATTATATGAGGATGAGGGACGGGGGGATCGGGATAATATCGTCCTTCAACGGAGTGATATCCTTCCTCTCCCACCGTGCCCTTCTTGGTGGAGTTTTCGGTGGAAGCAGTTTTAGATGGATCACCATCTACCCCTTTCTCGGCGCCCTCCGGAGGAGTGGATTCGGCTACCTCCGGTCCTTTGGCTTTGAGGAGTTGTGCCAAGATTTGACGCAACTCATAAAATTTGGTGTCTATGGATGAGGTCAATGAAGTTCTCAAATCATTGAGATCATCCATGGTCACCTTGACCACAGACGTTTTTGTATCCAAATCGTCTCCCATACTAAAACTCTTAGGCGGTTAAGCCCGATAGAAGAGCCGAGGCTCTCATACCAATTGAAAGTAAAGTATGGGCACCTAGAGGGGGGGTGAATAGGTGCTACGACCAATTTCAATTTTTCTTTCGATTTAGGCTTGACACAAAGGTAAATTATCTAGATAATGCGGCTACGGTGAATTTACCTATATGACAAGGATAATGATAAACACAATGCAAGCGGTAAGTAAAGAGAGTGAGGGAACGAGGTAACCAAAGTGAAGCACACGGGGACGTGATGTATTCCCGAGTTCCTCCTTTTTAGGGGAGTACGTCTCGTTGGAGGGGTGTGATCTCGCCACGAAGGCCTGCTCAACGCCACAAAGGCCTCACCCTATTCTCCGATGAACTCCGCCACAAAGGCCTAGTTCACCTTCCACTATTGAACCCCTTTGAGGCGGGATCGAGCCCTTTACAAACAACTTGGGGCACACACCCACAACCAAATTGGGGGCTCCCAAAACTTCTTGAATCACCAACAAGTATCAAGATGCCTAGGTTCTCCACAAGAGGAAACTCTAGGCTAGATCCCTCAAGTTAGAGAGGGGGAATTAAGAACG
Source organism: Alopecurus myosuroides (assembly GCA_028641055.1). Taxonomy (NCBI): domain Eukaryota; kingdom Viridiplantae; phylum Streptophyta; class Magnoliopsida; order Poales; family Poaceae; genus Alopecurus; species Alopecurus myosuroides. Next base: position 142,835,848 of record CM054061.1, on the reverse strand, counting down.
GCTCAGTGAAGATGTAGATCGGGGCCTTCTCCTTCAATCCTCCAAAGATCTTCAAGATTGGGTGGAGGAATTGGGAGTTATGAGGGATTTGGTGAGCTCTTAAATGCTAATAAATGCTAAGAGGAAGAACTAGATCTTGAGGAAGAAGAGGAGGGGTATTTATAGCCCCTCCTCACAACTAGTCCTTGTGCAAGATTTTGGGACCGGAATATCCGGTCTGCAAATCTGCTCGAATCATGTTGACTTTAACCGGAATATCCGGTTCCCCTTGAATAATCCGGTCCATGCCAGTGCGAAAAATGGTCCGAAAATAGCCCAAACCGGAATATCCGGTCTACTCCGAATAATCCGGTTCAAGTAATCCGGTCCATGCCAGTGCGAAATAAGGTCCGAAAATTGCCAGACCGGAATATCCGGCTCCCCCGAATAATCCGGTTGCAAATAATCTGGTCCATGCCAGTGCAGAAAATGGACTGAAATAATCAAACCGGAATATCCGGCTCCTCCAAATAATCCGGTTTCCAATAATCCGGTTCACTTCTGTCCCAAATCTCTCAGGCCAAACTTCACCGATCTTTTTCGGTGAACGATGCCGATGTTAAGTATAACACCTGCACACTAAAAACCTCGATAAATAATGTACTTAGTATTGTTAACCAACACACAAAACACCGGGAAAACGAAATGCACTTTCAATATACCCCTCAACAAAATGGTGTAGCCGAGAGGAAGAACCATACTTTATTGGATATGGCTAGGACCATGTTGGCGGAGTTTGATTCTCCCCCCCCCCCCCCCAATGTCTTTGGGCCGAAGCCACATCCACCGCTTATCATTCATCAAACCGGCTCTACATTCGCAAGGGCTTAGTGAAGACTCAATATGATTCTCACTAGAAACAAACCCAACATCTCCTACTTTCGTGTCTTCAGTTGTAAGTGTTTCTATTTGATCAAAGGTGTTCGTTTGTATAAATTCCAAGATAAATCTCTTGAGGGTACATTTTTTGGTTATGGTGCTGAATCCCACACTTATAGAGTCTTTGACAAGGCCTAACGGATTTTTATTGAGTCTTGTAGTGTGGTGTTCAAAGAAAATGATGGCTCCCAAGTTGAGAAATTTCGTGTTTTCGATGTAGATGTTGAAATACCTCAAGAATTCATTGGAAGAATGGGCGTGGGATTTTTCCGCCCCATTGAGGGACACCTTGTGGCTACTCGAGAAGAACTATGCTCTACTCAAGTGGAGCCCTCGTCTAAATTGGAAGATCAAGCCAAAGGAGAAAGTGATGCACGAACCCAAGAACAAGTTCAAGACCCTCCCATTTGTTACCAAGTTACTATGCGAGAAACAACCACTACTATGACTCAAGATAGCCAAGGTCAAGCCCAAGATCAACCCTATTCATATCAAGTTGAAGCAATTCATGATGGTGATGATGAAGATGTTCAAGTCCAACAAACCGGTCAAGACGGGGACCCAGATGATCAAGATGATCAAGTGATTTCTCCTTGCAATAATGAGGAGATCGAAGCCCGTCGTGCTAGAAGGATTGCAAAAGTCTTGAAGCGTATTGATGCATCCGATAACAAGGTGTTGAGTGATGTGAAAAACAAGATATACACAAGAGCTCAATTGGCAAGCTTTAGTGAGCACCAAGCTCACATATCCATGGTGCAACCAAAGAAAGTGTACGAAGCACTTGAATATTCGAATTGGTTGGAAGCTATGCATAATGAGCTCAATAACTTTGAGCGCAATAAAGTTTGGAAGCTAGTTGAGAAGCCTAAAGATTGCCACAATGTTATTAGCACTAAGTGGATATTCAAGAACAAGCAAGATGAGTATGGTATTGTTGTGAGGAACAAGGCAAGATTGGTGTCTCAATGCTACACTCAGGTGGAAGGCATTGACTTTGATGAAACCTATGCTCATGTGGCTCGCCTTGAGTCCATTTGTATCCTCCGTTCATATGCATCTTCTCACAACTTTAAATTGCAACAAATTGATTTCAAGAGTGCCTTTCTTAATGGTCCATTTAAAGAGGATGTATATGTTAAGCAACCTCCATGTTTCGAGAATCCAAACTTCCCTAACCATGTCTACAAGCTCTCTAAGGCACTCTATGGACTTAAAAAAGCTCCACGTGTGTGGCATAAGCACCTTAGAGAGTTGTTGCAAGACCGTGGGTTTGAAGTGGGGGAAATCTATCCATCCATTTTCACAAAGAGGGTAAAGGGAGAGATTTTCATATGCCAACTCTACGTGGATGATATTATCTTTGCCTCAACTAACAAAGCTTTCAATAATGAGTTATCAAAGCTTATGACAGACAGGTTTGAGATTTCTGTGATGGGAGAGCTTAAATTCTTCCTTGGCTTTGAGATCAAGCAATTGGCTCGTGGGACTTTCATTTCTCAAGCCAAGTACACCCAATACATGCTCAAAAGGTTTAACTTCCAAGGTGCAAAAGAGAAGGTCTCTCCAATGCAAGTCAAATGCCACCTCAAGCGCAATCCGCATGGTAATGATGTGGACCAAAAGTTGTATCGTTCTATGATTGGTTATTTGCTTTACCTTTGTGCATCTAGGCCGATATTGTCTTGAGTGTAGGTGTGTGTGCAAGGTATCAATCGGCCCCTAAGGAAATCCATATGGTGGCGGTCCATAGGATCTTTCGGTATTTGGTTCATACCTCAAGGTTTGGTTTGTGATACCCAATGGGCCACAATTTTCTCTCAAAGGGTACACGGACTCGGATTGGGCCAGTGATCAAGATGATAGGAAGTCTACTTATAGGGCATGCCAATTTCTTGGTAGGTCTTTGGTGAGTTGGTCTTCCAAGAAGCAAAATTGTATATCTCTCTCCACCGCCGAAGTCGAGTATGTCGCGGCCGCTAGTGCTTGCAAACAATTGCTATGGATGAGGCAACCCCTCATAGAGTATGATGTTCACGTGGAGAAGGTGTCATTCTTGTGCGACAATGATAGTGCCATCAAGATGGCCTACAACCCCATGCAACACACAAGAAGGAAGCATATTGAGATTCGTCATCATTTCATTCGGGATCATGTGGCAAGAGGCGATATTGAGCTAGCATATGTCCCAACCAAGGATAATCTCTCGGACATCTTCATGAAGCTTCTAGATGACTCAAGATTCATGTATTTGAGGAATGGGTTAAATATCATCGATTCAAGGAGCTTAACTTGAGGATCTTGCACACACCCCTATAGTTGACTATGTATTTGGGTTTAGGTGTAGGCATGGACATAGGGGGGTGTTATCCTAACACATCGGGTTCTCCCTCCCCTCATTATGCCCAAAGCAAAAAAAATCAATTTTTTCTCTGTATTTCTAATGTTGAATTGTGACCTTCAATGTCGAGAATTGGCAATGCACCCAAGATATATATATCTTTGTGGTTTCATACCATGATCTCTTACATGGTGTCTTATGCCACCAACCTCTTCTCTTGAAGAGTTAGTTCTTATTTGGTTATTATTTGGATTTAATTTGCATTTATTCTCTCTTTTTTATTAGTTTATTTTCGTGGGAAACACACTCAAATTTTGGGTTTTATTTGTTTGGATCTTGCAAACTTTGAGTGTAAAGTACCATCCATGTTTGTTTTTTCTTATCTTAAGCCAAAATTCCCATGAAAAGCCAAGTTTTATAGCCACATGCATGTCCCACACATAGTCTGGGAGTTTCTAAAGATTTGGGGCCGGAGACTCTGGTGTGAAACACCGGAGACTCCTGTCTGGCCCAAGTCTCCGGCCTAAGCACGGAGATTCCGGTGCACCGGAGACTACGGTGCTTAGACTAGAGACTCCGGCCTGGCGGTTCCCGCAAAGACAAAAAGGGGGTTGGGGTGGAGGGTTTCCCATAACCCTCTTTCCACCCCTGACCCACAAGTCTCCTGCGCCGCCTCCATCTCCCCAGGACCCCATCCGGCCGCCTCCGTCGGGCTACCTTCACTCCACCTCGAGGGGGAATCATCTTCCCCTCCTCGATCTGCACCATGGCTGACAAGGATACCATCTCCCTCTCTCTCTCTCTCTCTCTCTCTCTCTCTCTCTTTCCTCTAGGGTTTGACCTAGATGAGATTTCTTTTGTAGAACTTTCCTAGGCGAAAACTTGTGGTAGAACTTTCCTAGGAGAAAACTTCATCTTGAAACCATCTTTAGATAGTTGTGTAGAATTTTTTGATTCTACATCTAGAGCAACTGCCGTAGGGCCGGAGACTCCGGTTCCCAGGACCGGAGACTCCGCCCCCTGAGGCCGGAGACTCGGGTGCAAAATCAGAAACTTGTATCCATTATCTCTTGCTGGTTTCTCCATTTTACTTGTGGACATGTATGCTGATATTTGTGCTATTCTTTTTGTTGTTTGGTTGTTTTCCAGGGAAAATGACCAAAGCATCCTCATCCAACCCTCATGTCAATCCAAGGAAGTCCCGTGCACATTCTCACAACTATCTTGTGACTGATCCAGTGACCGGGAATCAGATTCAGCGTAGGGCTATGAGGCAAGAACAAGCTAGGCAAGAACAAGCTAGGCAAGAATCAGTTGAGGAGATGCAAAGGGAAGAACTAGGAAAGAAGGCCCAGTTTGATAGGATTTCTACTCTGAAGGGCATGAGAAAGAGTGAATATAGTATTATGAGAGCGCATCCATTCTTCTCTATGGCTTGCACTTCTAATAATCATAACTATTGGAGCAAGGAGCAAGATCTCATTCAGATAGAGGTCTACAACAACCTTGCTCATCTAGTCTGTCAGCAGAAGGTTCTTGATCTAGATGCTCTGGGCACAAAGGAGTACTTTGAGGAAGTCGTCCGGGTGACTCGTAAGCTAGGTCTCGATAAACTAGTGGGCATACAGCAGAACTTTAACATCAAGGTTGTTCAACATTTCTTTGCCACTCTCACCTTTGGAGATGATGAGAATATTTCTTTGACATGGATGACTGGCCCTATCAAGTGCGAGTCGTCCCTCTTCAGTATCTCCGATCTCCTTGGCTATCCTCTCCATGGTTACAACTTGGGAAAGAGGATGCACATTACCGGTGTTGCTTATGACAAGAGTAGGTTGGCTCCGCTATATTACAAGATCTCAAGTGTAGGCACCAACAAGGATTTGAAGCGTGTCTACAACATTTCCGTCCACCTCTTTTGTTGCAACATTGCTCCTAAGGCCATAAATGTAGATGCTATTCGCGGTTGTCTTGTGAACTTACTTCACCATGCTTTCAAGTGCCACTGTGCTAGACCGGACTGTGTGGGCTTTGAGGTTGATGTCACGGACTTCATAAAGGAAGAGATTTATCATGCCATGATTGAACCAAAGAAGGTGCCTATTTATGCTCCCTATGTGATGAAGCTTATTATGGAGAAGGTACCCGGTCTAGCCACCGAGACCAAGCATTTTCCTAGCTCTCTTCAGATTCTGTCTACTCACTTTGCTGAGGATGAGAGCGCTCCTATGGGTGAGGCTGAGGCTCCAAGGACTAGGAGGAAGAATGCTGATCCTCCTACTCGTCGTCAGGGCAAGGAAGAAGTTCAGGATGAGCTCGCAACATCTTATGCATGACCATTGCGGTCTACAAGGAGAACCACGAGGCTTACAAGGAAAGGATGGAAATGAAGAAGATGCTCACTACTCTTCAGGATAATGATGGCATTGTGCGTACCCCTCCCCTTGAGGCTCCTCCTGAGTCCCACACCATGTCCTATCGTGAGTGGAACACATCCTCGTGTCCTTGGGGATATTTTGACGAGGTCACTTCAGCTCCATCTTCATCAAACAACCATGGAAAGGCTCCTATGACCGAGAAGAAGAGAAAACTGAAGAAGGAGAAGAAGAGGAGTATCAGTATGGTTGGGAAGAGGATGAAGAGGATGCAGAGGATGAGCAGACAGCTGATGAGGACAAGGACTATGATGAGGATGAGTGATCCTTTGGGTTTCGTGTAGTTTCTTTTTTACCTTTTTGGTGTCTTGATGCCAAAGGGGGAGAAGTGGCTCTATCTAGACTTCTCGGGGATTTGCAAGGGTTGCTTTTCTTTGCTTCGGAACACAAGTCTTTGGACTTGATTTGCTTTTTATGGCTTGTGTCTCCTTTTATCTTAGTTGCTTTTGAGTTTCCCTTTCCTAGTGAACTTTAAATTGTGTGTGGTGAGACTATGTTGTGAAGCTATCTTATGTTTGTGCTAATGTTTCCTTGCTTTAAATTGTCTTACCTATATGCATGCAATTGTATTGTTCACTATATTTGTGCTTGTGATGTTAATTTGTAAAACATAGGGGGATCTCTTAACTTTGTTGTTGTGTATCATTGGTGCACACATCAAGTGGGAGCCCGTCTATTTTTTTACAAACCAATGTCTAGTTGATTATCATTGCAAATACTTGTATTGTCGTCAAACACCAAAAGGGGGGAGATTGAAAGCGCAATTTCGCTCAAGCATAGTTATTAACGTGTGTTAATGATTAGGGTCAAGTGATAAAATTACTAATGGTGGTGTGGTCTCCAAAAGGATCAAAGATATCTACACATGTTGGAGGTGCTGGAATTTATTCAAGGCCGGAGTCTCCGGTCTCCCAGACCGGAGTCTCCGATGTCAGGATTTTCCTGCGAAGAAGGTGTGTCCATGTGGTGTCACCCACTGCACTCCTTCCGGAGAGTGTGCGGAGACTTGCCGGAGTCTCCGAAGAGTCTCTGGGGCGTAGTGGCCAGATTCTCCGGACTCCCGGCTGCTCCACTGCGCTCGTGCACCTTATACACCCTCTGCGTTTCAGTGAGAAGAAAATACGGAATCTCTTCGGAGTCTCCGGCCCAGCAGACCGGAGTCTCCGCCCTGAAGATTTTCTCCAGCGCCAATACAAGTTGGTGTCACCCACTGGCATGGTTCCGGAGAGTGTCCGGAGTCTCCGTCCCAATGCAGAGTCTCCAACCCACAGGATCTAGGCCGGAATGTTTGGCAGACCGGAGTCTCCGGCCTTTACACCGGAGTTTCCGGTGTGACTTTCCCAGAAAGCCACCAAACGACTAGTTTTTGGGATTGGGTATAAATACCCCCTCCCCTTCTTCTTCTTCTTCTTCTTCTAGCCAGCATGCCTAGAATTGAATGCCCCATTGATTGAGCTCACTTACTTTGCTAGATCTCCCAATCCCTCCACCCAAACTTGTTGATCTTCGGAGGATTGAAGGAGAAAGCCCCGATCTACATCTTCACCAACCGGTTTCCATTCCCCCCTCATTTTCTTGAGGGGAACTAGTCTAGGGTTTACTTGTGTGGAAAACCTACAGATCTTGCTACTCTTGGTGATTCTTGGGAGCCCCCAATTTGGTTGTGGGTGTGTGCCCCAAGCTTTTTGTAAAGGACTCGATTCCTGCCTAAAAGGGGATCAATAGTGGAAGGTGAACTATACCTTTGCGGAGAGGTTCATCGAAGAATAGGGTGAGGCCTTTGTGGCGTTGACTAGGCCTTTGTGGCGAGCTCACACCCCTTAAACGAGACGTACTCCCCTCAAAGGGAGGAACTCGGGATTACATCCTTGTCCTCGCAAATTTTGTGTTTGTATCTTGTATCTTGTTATTGTTTGTCATATAGGTAAATTCACCTTACTTGCATATCTAGACAATTTACCTTTGTGTCAAGGCTTAATCTGAAGAAAAATTAAAATTGGTCGTAGCACCTATTCAACCCCCCCCCCCCCGGTGTCCATACTATCTGTTCAACCCTGCACGACAGGATTTTGCCCGAGACGAACTCAATAAACATGTTGTTTGGTTACATACTTTGCACCCTCTAATGTAACTGTGTGTGTTTGGTTGCATGCAAACTGGCGCTATGCTTTCCTCTTCTCTCCTTGGGTGAGATTACCCAATGACCACATAAGTAGATACACATTGCAATCAGGTAAAAGCATAGCATAACATATTGCAAATCGAGTTCATCACGACCATAGTACCAGGAATAATGCACCACGAGGGAACGAAGAACGCCTCGTGATGCATCAAATAGTTCATCAGCGGAGAGGTTAATATATACCACCTCCCAAAATATACAGACCAGTCGTAAATATAGTTCTACCGAATAGGAATTGGAGCCACCCAGTGGTTAAGTAGATAGTTCTTCAGCCACACCCTCCTCTCACCATTGTTCATCTTGGCATACCTGATGTGCTCATCTTTGTGGTCAGTAAGGAAGTTCATAGCCTGAATGAGGGAGACCGGAGCATACAGATTAGGATTTGCCACCTTCGTCCTCGTGTACATTGTTCTCATTTGATCATAGTTGACTATAGACATACAAAGTGTTATGATATGAGTGATGAAAGAGTAAGAAGAAGGGAACATAGTATGTACTAGGACAACTAATCTTACCTGGAGGTATGGAATCAACGCCACTTCATCCATCATGATGGTACAGCTATGTTCATGCCACACTGCTCCTCTAGTCTCCTTAAGCTGGGTAACCCTAACCCACTTGGCTCTCCACTTTCTTAGATGGTTATAAATTTGAGTGTTGCTTACCTTCAGACCTGCAAAGTCAAGAACATCGTTGCTGACCCAGGTAATGTATTCCTCCTTCAGTCCTCTGTCTACCTTGGCACCCTCCCTCACAAGCTCGACAACCCTATTCAGAACGAACAATGATAGAGGAGGTGACCATGTCATAGCCCCAAAAGGCCTGACCTTGTTCAGCCTGACTCTCTGCTCAGTCTTCCTGGGAGGAGGAGATTCAACAGAAGACACTTCATCAGTTGCCACATTCATAGGAAATGCATTAAAGGGGGCTGCATCGATAGCATCTTACTTCAGAGGCATCTTCAGAGGAACTTGATTCAGAGGCTGCTTTGTTGAATTCACGGCGAGTGCATCAAGAGGGAATGCATTCTCATCTTGTACCTGCAGTGTCATCTCATATAACACTTGCAGAGGGAGTGTTTTTTCAGCCATTGATTTCACATTCAGGTCAGGGAGTTGGTTCTTAGTAAGGTGTTGAAGAGGGACTCTCTTCTTAGGGGTTGACATATCAAGAACATCGATGAATCTCTTTTTGGAGTGCACACAGGGGGCATACAAATCAGGTGAGGTAGGTGCAACGACGGACTAACATGAATCATGAACAGACTATGGTAAATCATGGATCCTGACCAGACTATGATATACACAGAGGAGACAAGCAATCATATCTTACAAGTCTACCGCAGATCTACAATATGCACACGGATTATGCGGGCAGAAGAAGCTCGGAGGGACTTACAGACGGAGGATGCATCACACAGTTGGGGAATGAGCAGGGACTCGAATTACCGCCAACGATCATCGCCGTCCCCGTCAGCGTCGCCTTCTTCGGCACCTGAGTCAACGCAGATCCAGCCATGTCTTCAAGCGAGCGAGGTTGGAAGCGAAAATGGCGGTGTTGGATTTGGGGGTGAGCCGGTCAGTGTAAATACGGGGGCCGATTTTTGGCGGACGGTGACCGAAATCCTCCCGCTGCAATTTCCTCGCTCGCGTCATCTCCGTTCTGCAGCAGCTCGCACGTCGCTTTCCTCTTGCTCGCACCCACGCAGCCTGGCTCCAGAGGAACTGCCGATTCGGTCGTTTCTAGCGGGCCTGACCTAGGGGTGTTTTGAGAATCGTGCGGGCCAAAATTCTCTTCCCATGAAACCAAACGGGTTGTCTGCCTTGCAGCCAGCGGGTCAGTCTAGAGAGCTGCAGGGCTAACAGACGCGCCCAGGATGCGCGGTCGCGCGTGCAGAAAATTCCGGGAATACAATGCGAGGGGGAGCTGGGGGTCGCACCATCGGCGACGTCGACGGCTCGGCAGGTCACGGTCTGCGTTTCTGCGAGCCTCTCTGGCAACAAAAGGAGACGTACACTATCGCAACTTGCTGCTACATGGTCCTCGGCATCATGCGATGCACTTCCGGCGATTGAGAAGAACACTCGTAGGCCTTCTGTATGTTGGGACTAGGTTTCCAATGATGGGGGGCACAGATATTTCTGCAGCATATCTGGTGCCTAATTTCTCTCAAACTGACCGAGCCTGCCCCTGACGCCACCCACTGATTTCTCCAATGGTACGGACACGACGCTTCGTTGACAAGTTCAGATAACTGACGGTATCGAGCAACAGTAGCCAGATAAAAATCTAGCCACTGAGTCCGGAAGATGCGATTGTATGATCGACAATGATATCAACAGTGACAGCACAGTTGGTGACACTATCTCAAATAGTATTAGCTAGACGCGATTCAAAGTGGAAGACCCGTAGGCAATTGGTTACAGCAGTCAGCGCTAGGTAGTAGTCCCGTGGGCACCGGAGATGGAGCTTCTACCGTGCCTACGCACTCGACATGAACAGCGTAGGACCATGGATTCATTAGCGATGTCAAGTATGGTTCCATGTTCTCTAGTAAAACATGCCTACAAACTATACCTGGTTCATGATAGCACATACATCTCCATAGGAAGTACAGTAGCTTCTACTGAGACATTTTTTTTCATGCATGACTAAAATCAGGAAAATAGCAAATTCAAAATGTACCCATAATCTGGTCGTTTGGTTGATTGTATCTAAGTATGGTATGTATCTGAGCCATTTTTTTTAAATTAGTTCCATCCAATCTAGAAAATGACTCTTGGGTCGCTTCGCAGGGGGCGGCTGCGGAGGACCCATGATCCGATATAGAAGGCCGGGGTCTCATCTCCCCCCACCGGCCGTTGTCGCTGTCGGCATCGGCGGCGGCGGCCACGCCATGGTTGTCGAAGACGGCGGACGGGGCTGGCGTAGCCTGCCGGATTCTCTTCGTTCCTAGGGTTCGGTTCCTTGACAGCGCCGGTGGAGGTCTGGCAGCGGGGCGGCGGCGCTCGCCCTTGCGTGGCGTCCGTCGGCCCGCTGCAAGGAGGCGTGGATATATAGGGCTGAGAGGGGCGGGCGTGGGGTGATGGCCGGAGGCGACGACGCGGAACCTAAGACGATGGCGCTCCTGCGCATGCCTAGGGTGCGTTGCAGCCCTCCTCCTATTGTTGTAACGTGATCCACTCGATATGTCCACGGAAGCCGGTCGGCGACATGGGGGCCTGTTGGTGTGCTCGAATAAAGGCAACGGTCCTAGGGTTCCTATTGCGCCAAGACGAAGATACGCCTAATGCATGTCCTTCCTGATCTGACCGGAGTGGCGGGTTTCGAAACGCTTCGCCGACGAACTCCCATGGCGCGTTATGCCTGGAGATTGCTAGATCGGGTGGTATTCGTTCGTGCCCATTGGTTCTCCGTTAAGGAGAGCGGCGCGAAGCTCTACTATCTGTTTTCATCAGGAGATGAATGTCCAAGCCGAGATTGGAGGATTAACATGGTGATTGAGCCTATGGTGTTGAGGAACTTGCTTGGAGTTTCGTGATTCGTAGAGGTGGTATTCAGAGTGAAAATCCAAGGTCTGAGATTGATTGGTTGTGTCTGGCAAAGGCCTTGTTGAAGACATTGTTTTTAGAGCGGGGATTATCGATGAAAACTCAAAATCTACGAGCGGCTGTTGACGGCGCTGGTGCATGGTTTCCTTCTTGGAGACATCGCTTTTGGAGAATTTGAACATCGGGTGTTCTCTTAGTGGTGGTTGTGCTGCTGCTGCAAGGACTAGAACTCTGCAGCGAAAACTTTCTTTCTTAGCTTTTTTTTTTGTGCATCCGTCATTGCCATTAGTGCATTGCCTTACAAAGGCTGGATGTAATTGGTATCTTTGCGATATTAATATATACTCTTTATTTTAAAAAAAAGGTATGGTATGTATCTACCAGCTAAAATGCATTATACAATACCTGGTGTAATCTACACATACACCCTACGTCCACAATTACATGGTGCACACAATTTGGAGGTTCAGCTTTGACCATCATTTTGGCCAACAAAACATGGGTAATGTGCTCTAAAAACTATACCATTGAATACGTATTCAAATAAAGCTTCCAATGGTATAGTTTCATGAAAATGTTCTTATGTATTATTGATCGAAATGATGATTAAATTTAGATCACACGCAAATTAGGACACCATTTAGTTGTGGACGAAGAGATATATAGGTTTTTTGGGGGGGGGGGGGGGGGGGGGGGGGCAGGTAAAGCAAAGATATAGTTTGGCCGCCAAGGTGACAAGACCAATAACTGAATTGACATGTTTTTTGCGCCACTTGACGTGCAGTGGTCGTTTACAGCACACAGGAGGACCAATGGACCATGCATGCATTACGAACAGCGGGATCAACTCACAACGACGAAAAGTGGGATTTCTTTTCCGAAACTCTAGTGGGATGTTAGAGATGCCTAAAGAAAGTTACTCGGTTATCAAGGGTGTGGTGGTTCACTGTCACTCTCTGAACCAAATTGGCCGCACAGATCTTAAACATGAAACAGAAAGAGAAACGGAGTATGCTCCGCTCATCTGTTGTCATAAATTCTGTATTGCAGTATATGTGTATCAAGCAAAGAAGCATACTGTTTCTCGTGCTTTATATGTGCATCAAGAAAACTGCACAGGTAACGGGGGTAAATAATACCGTAGAGCAATGAGGGTAATGTTCGTAAATTCTGGTAGCAAAGTGCAATACACAAATAACTTGAGAAATGTAGAGCATTGCTTTACACAGCTGAAGAAGATGGCAAAATCTCTCTCGGAATGAAAAAAAAACAATTTCACAAAACATAATTACCTTAGGTAAAGGATCCACAATGTTAAGTTAGCAATATAGCGAAGTTTCATATTTAACTCCTATAGCATCCCTGCTCTCTCCTACATCGACTCGAATTTTTTATGAGTACAGTTATCACAGATTTCTCCATGAAAGAAATTTCCTATGTGATTCGCTAACATGGTGAGAGTTTTTCTGGAACTAGCTAGGGCCTATGAAGTATGAACAACCTTCGGTACTCAATATTTAACAGAACCTGTTTGTTTTTGTGCTTTGCCGAGAATTGACTCTATATCACCAGTGAATAGAGAAAGCTTTTTCGCTAGAGCAAAACCGGAGTACATACCATCCACCGCAGCACTTACTATGCCCCCTGCATAGCCAGCGCCTTCACCGATAGGATACAGCCCTTGCAGTGATGTGCTCTCGTATGTCTCCCTATGTCGAGAAATTTGCAAAGGGGAGCTCGTTCTAGTCTGCAAACAGAAATCAAGTATAAATAATAAAATGAAAGGGTGCATGAAGAGATAACACTACATATACCTTTACCACCACGATATAAACCAGCCATAAAAAGAAGAAATGACAAAAGAGCGCACCCAACTGAAACTATGCAGTGGATAAAATTATTGACATTTGCATCTTTTTCACAACGCAGAACTTTCAGATAATTTATGCATGCCAGGAAAAATTTAAGAAAAACTGGATGCATTGTGCTTGATGTTGAAAATATTTTTCACCTGGACTAGCTCTGCTTACGACTTGCACTTGTCTTGGTGGTGGTGGTGGGGAGGGGGGGGGGCTCTCAAATTTAAAATCAAGGTAGCAATGGGAGTTGGCAATTATATGGACTGCCAGATTAGCATAAAATTTTAGCCAAAAATGGAAGGGTAAAATGAAGCACAAAGACGAAATGTCGAAAAAGGACCAGGGGCATACACAAATATGACAACCGAAGTTGACCACAGAAGGTTGAGTGGAAATGGATGCAGCCTAATCAGAGGGAAAAATGCACATTACCAATAAGTAAGAGAAAGAATCTAGGGACAGCGGATCAAGTAGCTAAAAGCCTAAAACCTAGTTAGAATTGCACTATCTAGGCTAGACTATATATTGGCATCATTGAAAAGTGGGATATGAACAAGCACTCAGGAAAACAAATAAAAAATGGACCTCCCACTCTTTGGGTATCTCTCAGGAAAATACAATCTGGGATCTCGATGTTGTAAAATAAATATCTAAGCTTTATCCTAGCTCACCAGGCTCGATGAAACTAAAAGTATTCTTTTTTTAAACGTTACTCCAATGGATTTACAGCTCTATCTTAGGTTTTCCCAAATTTAATTAAGCAGATAAGAGGTATTAAAAAACATGATAGAATTTAACTGTTCCAATCTAATTATAACAGGCCAAAGTGTAACTGCAGATACACGCTGCAATACCCCTTAAATTATAGTTTTACAAATCTACCCTGGTTTTGCGGACTATTTTGCAGGAACTAAAACTAGGATTCAGTATTTTCTAAACTGAACTGCAGTGCATTAATGACCTAAACTCGTTTTTATAATATAATTCAGAACTTGCTCCAGTTTTCGTATCTGTCAGTAGCAGGATACTATGCCGTTACTCCGCATAGGCTGCAACTAACAAAAGACAGCTGCTATAGTAAAATTGCAGAACACGTGCCAGTCAACCAGGCTGTCTAACTGTTGAAAATGAAAATAGTGCTCGGAATGCATGCCTGATAATGAAAGTAGTGCTTGAAATGCATGTGTCATAAGAAACTTCAAATAGTTAATATGGAACCCAAATCACCAAGTAACTCTAATGAGACATTAGCAGGCTAGCATCAAAGAGGCTGCCCTTGAACATTCAAGGCACAAATTTGAAGCATCTAGATTGTGGATATGTTTTTTCAGACTAGCTAGCTATCATCCAATGGTTATGGCATTGTGGGTATGTTTTTTCAGACCTGATGTTTAAATACATTTTCCAGGAACCAAATGAAGCACCATTTTAAGCATATAAATTAATAAGGAAAACCATTCAGCTTGTCCAGTACATACCTCTACACCATGAAGTAAGGCCTCGCTAGAAATAAAGCCTGGCATCTGGAAATATTGCATTGCAAATGGGTCAGGACAGATGGAATTCAAAACTCCAAAATGAAGAAAAGCATATTTCAAACCTCTTTGTCAATCAGTATTATTGATTCTTGTAAAGCTTCAGTTATGTAAGGAGGGAATAGCTCGTGGAGTTTGGATGGACGAACTCCCATCCTATAGCTTGATGGTGGGAGAGTTGCGACTGAAACAGGTAACAAAGTAAATAAAAGGAAACATGTATCATTACTAACCGAGAAGACATAGCATACTATTACTACCTGACAATTTGTTACTGATAAAATCCGTGACACACTGTGCAGGGACAACAAAATTCCCTCCTCCCATCGTAGCAGCTCTTCTTTCATATTCTCTCTGTTTTAAAAGTTGTGCAGATAAGTCATAAGCTAATAAAAGGGAGAAACTGCCATCGGACTGTGGTACAGATGGAAAAATGGCTGTGAAGCTCAAGCAAGAGAAAGGTTTTTGAGAATCAATTTTCAGTTGAATTAGATGGGAGAAAAGAAGATCATCATTGTGAGCAACTTCTCCTAAGTATGTGACGATCAATTTAGCATGATAATCTGGTATACATTCCAGAATTCCATAACAGAAATTGAGCACATCTAACACTACATGGCCTTAAGAAAATCATTTCTGAATGAACTAATCTCGACCAAAAGCCCACGGCTCCACGCTCTATCTGCAATAGTTGTTATTTGTTAACATTACCCTCTCTCACTTAGGATAGATCACTGCTACAAGAACAACTGTACAAATACAATCACCAACCTTGCACAGTGTTGGCATGACCTTTAAGATCATTCGATCTTATGTGCATATCTAGTTGGGCTTACCTCCACCTTCAATATGAACGTACATACTGCACACAGTTCACAACTTACTCACACCAAAACGTTTGCTGCTGTACCACATATAAACCACCTACGTCCAATCCATCTAGCCATTGTTGCTAAAAATGTTACGCGGAATCATAAAATACTACTCCCTCCGTTCCTAAATATAAGATGTTGTAGCTATTGCTCATATTGTCTTGATACATGCTAATATGAGTGAACATGTCCACTAAAAGTTGTCTAGATACATGTAGACATGTGTGTATATGGAAAAGGGCTAAAACATCTTACATTTAGGAACGGAGAGAGTACTTGGGTTGCTAGATAACCAATGTGACTATAAATGTCATAACCTTGAACATTACACAGCAGAAGTTTGGCTTCCTTATCTAAATAAGAGTACTGGAATGTGCAATAACATAAGAAAGGCAAATAAATTAGCTTATTTCCCCCAAAAGTCAAACGGAAATCTGTGTCTACAGAACATCTTATCTAGTTCTGGAGTAGTGCAGCAAAGCAGCTAACATTGGAAAAGGTAAAGGAATCAAACACTCAAGAAACCAATCATGTCCAAGTGGAATATTTGTACTCTTGCATTCAAGTGGTTGACTTCTAGACAATTTTTAACTCCTGATACCTTTGTGTATCTACCATACCATGAATTTAAGGCACATAATCCAGAGGGTCAGTGTATCCAATTGTGCATGGTGATGACAATGCAATTATTAATATTTCAGCTGTTATCTAAAGGAAGCGCAACAAGTACCTGGAACTCAACACCCGCAAGAGAACCATGGGATTGAAATGGTTTAAAATCATGAGATGATACAGTGACCACAAGAGCCGAGTTTGCCCACTTAGATGCTCTCCGTGAGAATGACATGCCATTGACACACAATTCCGATGGGTTTGTACTAGTTAGAACAACCTGCAGGGATGTTTCGGTATTTCAAGAATAGGATTGCAATACTCCATAATGCACTAACGAAAGAGTGGTGAGTTAAACAATGAGAAAATGACTGACCTGTCCTCCAGGACACATGCAAAACGAATAACAACTCCGATTTCGATCTGATTGCTCTATATCATTCCTTGCATCTCCTTCACCAATAGACTTCACTGTTTTGTAATCTGCTACAGGTATCCGCCCACGCCCTTTATGTACTTCAGCGGCCAATTCAGAATACTGTAATTGATGACAATAGCACACGTCAAATAGGTCGTTTTGAACATAGAGTATGTGAAAACATTGTCCATATGTTCTTCAAGACAGCACGAAATACAGTATGATGCTACAATCTTCTACTCTTTTCTTTTCGAGAATCATAGTCTTCTACTAGTAGTGCATAGACGGTGTAGCTGTATCAAGCCGGTAAATAAGTGAGTTCTTACTTCTTAGGACATATTACTGCAAGAACAATAGGTTCATACATCTAATTAACCTGGTAGCTGAACCTACATAGACTCTAAGAAAGATTGTGCACATACTACAAATATTATTGTTATCATGCAATAAACAGTAATTCCATGAGCATGCATGCTCAAAACTATTGGTGGACACAAGGCCTAGGTCATCAAGACAAAGTCGTTCCTGAGCTTTTATAAATGAGACCTCATCACTGCATAGATGATTGACTACTTATCACAATTTGAGAGGAAATGAATACAAGTTAAAAAAAAAAAACACAACAGAGCTTCCTCCTGCTACTTCCCCCTATTTCTTGTAAAATTTGATGGTTGGAGGGTACTGGAGAAACTGTCAGGTTCTATACTTTTCCAGAATTTATAAATGGGTTGCTCCATATGATGCCACAGTAATTAAGACCCTAGGCCTTGATTTATTACTTTCAATTTCATTTTTAACAGTCACCAATTACGAGTTCACGAAATGCAGAATGATGAATTACTAACGATTAAATATGACTCTTGAAATTTAAGGTAATCACATTAGGCGAGTATCATTCAGAAAAACATTGATGTGAACAACTGAAATATGGCTTACTTGAATGTTGTTTATCAGTTCTTGGGGGTGTTCAATTCTTAAGCCAACCTGCAAGAGTAACCAATGTTGTCACATGGACTGAAGAGAAAGCATTTTACAATAATTACCTTCATAGTATAATGAAAAGTTAGTGCTTGCAAATGTCAAAGATAACGTGGACAAAATACAACGCTACAAGGGGGCAATGTCTGCAGTAATCATACAGCACAAGTCCTACTTTAGGCTGACGAAATAATGAAAACAACCTGTTAAAATGCCTAAATGAGCAGTTCATGCTAACTATATGATCTATCACCATAGATGATGTCAAACAGCATGGCTTGAATAAGATGTGGGTTTCTGGAGGAGAGGGATAAATAAAGGCTGAGATAAGTCGTGACAGAACTAAAGGGGGCTGACAGACACTTCCTTCTTTTCAGTTTAATTATAAGGTAGTATGTGCCTATGAGGGCATCATGTTTAGAACATTGAGCCTCTCCTGAATCCTGATACGATGACTTAATGATATAATATGATATAACTTCATAATTTTGTATGTTCTGTCTTAATATTTCCTGGACTGTTTACTAGTTCTCCTCCCGTTCATGTGACAGCACCTCCTTCTGCCTTAAGCAGCATAACATGACCAATGTGCCTCTTATGTAAAACTCTAATATTCAACCCAAAGATGCCCTTCAATTCTGTGTTATGGCTTGTCTGTCATATGACCATCAAATGATCGACAGGAACTAGGGAAGTAGAAACAGACTTAAGCAGCATAAGAGAACTTACAGAAAAATTCTTGGGAGTTATATCTACATTATGCCTCAGAAGCATACTGTATGTGTCACGAGCTGAGTGGCCAACTGCTAATACAACTGCATCAAATGATAGTTTCTGACCAACAGAACCTGGCTGTAGTCTCGAATCAGAAACCACAACTCCTTTGACCTGCCCACCTTCCACTATAAGGTCGTCTACTCTAGTGTTGAATCTTATGTCAACCTGTAAACCGAACATTAAACGGAATAGATCAATACATATAAGCTTACTTAACAAAAAAATAACAGAGCTTTCGTGAAGACAGATATGCTCAACTCACGCCCAACTCTCTTAAGTGGTGCCTGAAATTCCGCAGCAGAGGAACAAGTTTATCTGTACCCAAGTGAGGTCTCCCATCAATTAGAATGTTTGGAGGGCCTCCGAAGTGGACAAATGTCTTCATCACCTGAAATCCGCAGCAAATAGCTTAAACAGATCGAAATAGTATGTTCCCAACTAGGAAGTCTAGGGTATTATGTTATGCAATGCAAGCTCTTCATATCTTGATGGCTAAGAATTGAAAACATCAACGAATATCTGCCATACTATCCATGACCAGTAAAGGAGAAACTTATTAATACATTTTCCTTTTGCTAGAAAAAATTCAATAGTGACTTACTAATTATAAAAAAAAACGACTACTGAACAAGTAACGGATTGAGCAACTTGCATGAAAGCTGTTGCATGTGAGCGCATCTGTTTCCTTGCTTCGATTTCGCTCCTTGATTTAAACTGAGAATATATTTTACTTATGTTCTTATCTGATTTCTGTAAAATGAGTAGAATCTGCAATGTATTTGCTCCCTTGATTTTATCTGACTGGTTACCACCAGGGTCTTGAACTCTGGTAGCCGACAGATAATTAAGCTTGCATGATTGCATCGACAGTTACAAAAAATATATTTTTAGAAGAGTTTGTAATTCTAATTCTCAAGCTAAGCATTCATTGAGGTAGAGAAGGAAGATTCTTACAGCCTGAACACCGTCAGTGTTTTTCCCTATCCTGGTTACAAGCTTCCCATCACTCCATGTACCTGCACCACCCTGCTATGATTAAGAACAGAATATCACATCGATGGACTTAAGCTTTGATGGAAGATGGAACAAGGAAATAGTGGTTTGTTCAATCCTTGCATTTCCATTGTGGGTAATTGATACACAAAAAATATAATTGCTACTGTATAGCCAACAACCCAATTTATAAAGATCATTTGATTAAATAACCTTTTTAAAGTTCAGTTAAAAATTCACAATAATGCATGGAAAGCACAACTCACATAGTGTGAGTCCAGAACTAGCCCTCGTTTACTTTTTTAAAAAATACCAATTTATCTGCATTTTATAGATGTGAAGATTATTACTGCTTAAGTCATTTAAAGCAACCTTAAATGATGACAGATGCATGTCAACTTAAAATATGTCTATATACATTTTTTTTTTCATGTCATAAAATTAGGAAGCCATATGCATTTTCTTGGGAAGTACTAATCCAACCACCAGCTATTATACCTGATTGGAACAACATCAAAAGAAATCCATATGCTATTTCACGATCAGAGTACAGATATAAGATACTAAAGCACTTTTCTTCTAAGATACATGTACCCAGAATTTTCAATATCCTGTATCAATTCCATGTGATCACCTGAACAAACAGAACCTGGTGCTAGTAATTGCCAAACGATATGATTAGTTAATGTCTATGTTCAGCAAAAAGATGTAGTCACTCTATTCGACGTTTCACATATATTATTAACAACTAACAATTTGAATACTGGTGCAAGCAACTATGCGATTGTGCAGTTATGTCTTGGTAGTAAAATAGGAACAAACAGTATACCTCGCCAAAGCAAAAGTTGCTTTCTGATTGGAGAATTCGTCTAACTGCTAGTGCACCAATGTCACGCCCTCTTTGCTCAACAGGTTGACCACGCTCTAATAAGGTAACTTCTGCACCAAGTTCAGCTAACACAAGGGCAGAAAACAAGCCAGATGGTCCACTTCCTACAACTGCCACCCTTGGTTGTATTCGTGTAGGACAGATCGAGCCATTATTAACAGTATCCCTGCTACCATGTCCGTCATCGGAGCCTTTGTTATGAACATTAAGCATACTGATAAGATCAGTTGCTACCTTCTCATCAGACATATATTCTACAATTCCAATCTTAGGTTCCAGTCTAGCAATAAAATCCCATGTTCTTGGCTCCATGTCCAGAAGCTTCTTAGCATCCACATCAACAGTATAAACAAATTGAGGTTCTTTCAGAACCTGTTGATGTAAAACAAGTTTTATTCATTTACAAAGAAACAATGCACACAAAGTGATAAATAATTTGCGTACCAATGTATAAACACTAAATAAGTTTTTTTAACTTCACTAAATAAGTTTTTCAATATCAGTAGAAACACACATGGTCAGTCACAACACAGATGAAGCAAAAAATGTGCTACACAGACCCGTCTACCGAAACACATTATGATACATTCCAGGTATCACTGAATATAACTAGGATTGGGTAACCACATGAGCAACCAATCACTGCAATAAATAAAATTCACATAACTGAGTATTATTTAAATTTAGACGAACACCTACGCAGTGAAAAGAACTTCAAAATAAAGCCTCCAACCAAATAAGTGTAAACCAAAGTATCAGATAGCAAAAAATAAAAGAGTAAACTGACATTTTCTGGCTATACGCCAGTTGCACAAATTACAGGGTGTTGCAAATCTCTGCAGACAATGCCATGTTATTTTACAAAATGTGGCGCTGTATAACGGGTTTAGGTTTTACTCTACAGACGAGATGACACCTCACCTCAGGCCCACTCACAGGCAAGCAGTTTTGGCTCGAGTGTATAAACAGAGCACCAGAATCTTGATAACTACTTCCTCCGTTCCAAAATGTAAGCCTTTTTAGCGAGCTAAAACAGTTTGCTAAAAAGGCTTACATTTTGGAACAGAGGGAGTAATTCATACTCCACTTGTTTTGTTCCTTCTTACACGCTTGAATTCAATAAAAGCAAGCAACACAACCAACATATTATCAAACAGTTATATAGATATCTATGTGATTTGTTCGCAGACTCAATCAAGGACTGCTTGTACTGATCGACTCCACTTTGTGTCCAGTGTGGTGTCTTCTAGTGGGCCAGAGATGTCAGTACATAGTCCGGGTCGTGTCGGGTAAAAATAAAAGTCCTGATAGACATGGTAACTTTCGTAAGAATAACCTGGTATTGTGTGTAAATATTTGCAAAACCCGGTAGTTTGTGCAAGTAGTGTAAAATTAATCATAGAACTTACTTTAAATAGATACAAATGTTGTCAAGCAGGGAGCGGTGTAACACACAGTAATATTACACTCGACGGAACAAAATATTAACTAAGAAACAGAAACAAAACATGATGGCAAAGCAAGAACATCAAGATTATTCTCTCCGTTAAGTGTGGATTCATCAACAAAAGGGTGGTAAAATTAATTGGAGAAGTAAAATGAAGCTTACTACTCCCTCCGATCCATAGAAAGTGTCGCCCACTTAGACAAAGTTTGTACTAACTTAGTATAAAATGGGCAACACTTTTTATGGATCGGAGGGAGTACATTGGCTTTCTTTTCAACTGCATGAGTATTTTTTACCAAGCCTAGCCCAGTTTGACTGCATTGTTTCAGCACTTCAACAGCAAGAATTTTATGATATCTAAGTTTCCTTCTCATCTCTATGCAGGAGGACAAATAATAAATAAGACAGAGATGATATCAATCCATTAAGAACCTTCCGTGCATCAAACGACTTGCGGATAACAGAGAAAGCCTCTTCAGGGAGCATAGAAGCAACCTGCACAGGAGAATAGATTTGAGGCACAATATCGTGGGAGAAGTCTAACAGAAACATCATAAAACACTCATGCAACCAGTTCCTGATTAGATACGGTTGGTATTTGGGAGCATTGTCAATACATGTAGGAAAACACGAGGCAGTCAGGCAGCGGCACTGTTAATTAAACTGTAAACCGTTTATTAACTCTGACCTATTCGGCCATCCCTCAACACAACACTAACGAACTATACCTCAATTCACATACCATATCGTCAAGGCAAACATAATTGACGAAAGAGTTTGTCATTCGCCAAGACGAATGAGGGTACAAATGTCTTCAAGTAAACCGCAGGAACTAAATTTTTTTTTTCGCAACACTAACATTCAGAGCGAGAGCATGGAGGCTGTTTGAACGACACCGCTGTCGACTTATACTCACCTAAAAGGCTAGAACCTCGCGAATTCACGGAATTACGTCACCGTAACAGAAAATTGCAGCGTACAGCGTACCGGGAATTTGAGGGACTTGGCAATGGCCTGGAGGAGCGGCGGGGAGACGCCGAGGAAGTCCTTGCCGGGGTCGTCGCTGGCGGGGACGGTGAGCTTGGAGAGCCGCCAGAACCCGGCCTCCCGGGCCACGCCGCCCTCCTCGGGAGCGTTCTGTAGGAGTTGCTCCTTGTGGAGCCGACCCAGCCGCTTCTTCTCCGACGGGTACCGCCGCTTGCCCGTGCGCTTCGCGCAGCGCACGACGGCCGCGACTGCGCCACATCGGCGCCGCGGGAATGCGTTGGTCGCGTAGAGGCCGCTGCAGCTGCGGCTCGGGTTCGCGCCCAGGGGATGTGGAGGCGGGAGGGAGAACGGTGGGAGCTTGGTGCCTGGAACGGCGTGCAGGCGCAGCGCCATGGCGGATGGGTCTGGAGAAGGAAGGGACAGTGGGGGTTTGCGCCCCTGCGGATAACGTGGGTTTTAGGCTGGTTTACACGGGGGTCGTTTTATACGAGACAGCAAACCATTTTTGTTCGATGGATTTTTTCATGTGTAACGTCTTTCTGTAAATTCAAATTCTAGTTCAGCTGCATTTCTAGTTTGGAAGTTCAGAGGATTTTTCTTAGGCAAAAAGGATGATTTGAAGTCCTGGGTAAAACTGTCGATATTTTCACTGAAGCTATTGTTCAACACAACACAGCGCAGTTCACCAACCACAGACCGCACCTTAGAACCCAACTGTCACTTTTGTAGACCATTACAATGTCAATGAAATGTCTACTAAATTATTCAAACTGAGCACCTGATTTATCCCGGTTAAATCCGGCAGAGAAGTTCCCATACACCGAGGTCAATTTATCGCGACACATGAACAGATTTGAAGTAGCAACTATGTATATTCTGGAGAGGTAAGAAACTACATGTATTTTTTGTCTTCAAGTTCCTCAAAACAGTATTACATCATAATAACAGCGCTAAAGGTTAGAGTACAGCACAAAGAACCCGATTATCACAGCAGCACAAACTGCACTCGTTACCTAAACTTGCAGAACCACGTTTCGGCTAACGACACTTCAAACCTTCGACAAACTTGAATTACCTCAGGCCGAGTGTATAGGAAGTTCAGTCCTTGGTTAGGAAACAGCCTCAGATCATATTATTAATCTATCGGCCATCAGATTTCGCAGACTACCCAGTCGCTCCATCCGCATTGATCCATTTTATATAGGTTAGTTCACGAGATGAGGACCGGTACTCTTGAAAGGAAGAGCGCAGGAATATGTGACATATCTGACACCGTCAAGGAGAACAACAACAAATATCCTGGAGAGAGACTTCGGAGTCATCCTCGGATCACCGTCTCCATCACCAGCCTCCCTGGGATCAGCTAGCACGGAAACAACTACCGATGATGCTGGCTTCTTATCAGGTAACTTGCTGCTTTCAGAAGTTCTGTTCAAAGGCTCTGTGTTGTTCGCTGTTTTCCCAGTGAGTGGAATCGCCTCGTTGTACATGATCCTCCTATTTTTCAGCTTGCCATAATAAGCAGGAGCAGGTGTTGAGATATTTTGAGTGGCATTAACACTCGAGGAGTTCACAACTGGAGAAGCAGGTATTATGCCACCAGAGTTGGTTGAAGCAGTGGAAATGTCAAACTGAAATACCTCGCTGCACATTCCAGAATTTAAGATAGGCCCTGAAAATGTTACATAAGAATCAGAGAAACGTTGTCTACAAGGTATGCCTTTGTCAACAAAAACAGGGAAACGTTGTTCAAATAATACACTAGATAACACCAAAGGCACACAGGCACAGCCTCAAGACTAAGGAGTTCACATTTGTAGAAAATAAGAGACGGCACATTAACACTCGAGGAGTATCAACAGAAAGATTAGTTTTCCACAAGGTACGCCTTTGTCAACAAAAATAGGGAAAGCTGAGTTTTCTACAAGGTATGCCTTTGTCAACAAAAACAGGGGAAGTTGTTTGTCTACAAATTAGTGAAAAATTAGCAGACTTCTCATTTTCCCAAGAAAAGCAACTGCTTTATGGTACTCCCTCCGTCTCATATTTATTAATTGTCTCAAAGTTGGACAAATGTGGATGTATCTAGACATATTTTAGTGTTAGATACATCCATTTTTGTCCAACTTTGAGACAATTAATTTGGGACGGAGGGAGTAGCAAAAGGCATGGCCTCAAGACTAAGGTGTTCACACTTGTTTGCCTACACATTAATGAAAATTTAGAAAACTTATCATTTTTCCAAGAAAAGCAACTGCTCTAAGCTAGCAAAAGGCACAAGAAATTTGCCTGTACAGACAATGAGTTTGTGTTAAGGATTTAGGCACTTCAGGTCAGAGACCACATGAATATCTCCATATAAGATATTTCCAAATGAAAAGGGAGAATATTACTGATATTAACCGCGCTAGCTCTTATGTGATTGCTAAAATGGGGCATTGCATGCAGATATCATTCCCTTTCCTGGATGGTTAAAGTGTAATTTTACTTGTTTAGCAACATTAGATACAATTTTGAGTTTCCATTGCCTGAGCCGTTGCAATGTTATACTCCCTCCGTCCGGAATTAAATGTCACAAAGTTTGACAAAAGTGGATGTATCTAGACATAATTTAGTGTTAGATACATCCACTTTTGTCAAACTTTGTGACACTTAATTCCGGACAGAGGGACTAATATATAATGGCACATTAAGTAACATCATTCCCTAACTAACATGCATACTAATTTTCTTAATGAAATGTGGTCAATCACTTGAGTCTTTTTTTTAGAACATAGTAAGTATCTGTTATCTGGAGGAAATGAATATATGTTAAAAAGCAAGGTTTCCATATCATATCATGCCGAGAAACAGTGACAACCTTTTTGAAATTCATAACTGCAGTATAACAATAAACAAGAACACAATATTGGCAAACATTTCTCTGCTTACCTGCCATTCCTTCTCGGAACCACTGGGGCAATGGTCCATCTACCGGTGATTTCTCCTGTTGATTCAAATTGTTTCCAGGCAGTGACAGATGACGAGCAATGGCTATACTAGTCTCTTTGTGATCTACACCTGAGAGGTCACTTTTGTGTTCTGAAGTCTTATGTGCCACCGCCTTCTCGCTTGCAAGGACAGAATGAATAATGAGATTGCCGTTGATCTTGACATGCTTTCCATTTCTTGGCACGTACAACAAAGCAGGCAGGGTCTCACTTGAGTTGAGCGCAGGGTGATGCTTCTGCTCAGCACTGTCATCGGTCCCCATCATCCTTGCAGAATCAACAGCAGGCATGTCACTATTGTTTAGACCACCTTGAGGTATTTTACCATGGTTACTGACACTCACTACCCTATCATGATGAGGCTGACCAAAATTCCTAAGCATTGCGTCGTCGCTCCTCCCTCTCATTCCAAAACTGTGATTGAACCCTGGAAGAAAAGCGCCAAAGACGAGCATAAGAAACATCAGACCGATGAGGCTAACACTTGCCACCTTCTTGGTCTTGTTCTTGCTCTTGCTCTTGCCCTCGGAAGACTTCTTGTTCTCTGGTTTCTTTGTAACCTTGGTTGTAGGCGCCGACTGCTGCGGCTTTAGCCGGGGAATCGGTACAAGAGGGACATGGGAACCATGAGGCCGCAGGGCATACCCGGGCACCCAGGGGAAATGCATGCCAGGCATTGCTGGCGGTGGGTACACCCCAGGTGGAGGGCAGTTAGCAGCACCGTTACCGAGTTGCTGCCGCAGCGTTGCGTTCTCGGCCACGACGAAGGAGATCTTGGAATTGAGGTCATTTATCACTGAAAGCATGGACTTGACCTTCTCCTCCAGCTCCTCGACGTAGCGCTTCTTCCTCTGCCGGGACAGCTGCGCGCTCTCGCGGTTCCGTATCAGCCGCGCCGCTCGCCTCGTGTCCTCGCCCTCGCCGACGGCGCCTCCCTCGTCGGAGTCCACGGCGGGCCTTGACGCCGACGCGGACGGGGAGACCTCGCCGTCTCCGGATCGGCGGCACTTGGCCGCCTCTGAGCTGGGGGTGGGGCTCGGCTGCTTCCGCTTCAGGCCCCAGTTCGGGGCGGCCCCGCTCCTCCCCTCGTCCGACTCCTCGTGCTTGACCTCGCAGCTGGCATCGGCGACGGCGGAGCCGGCGCCGGAGGCGGTGGGGGAGGATGAGGAGGCGGTGGGGCCGGATCCGGCGGCGGAGCCCTCGGCGGAGTCGGTCCGCTCGGGGGAGCGGAGGAGGAAGTCCTCGACTGAGAAATCGACGGGCAGGTCGAAGTCGAGGCCGTCGCAGTCGTCGCCGCCGGCGAAGTCTCCGAGCGGGAGGTCGTCGTCCGCGAGGTGCAGGTCCGGGTCGAAGAGGTGGGCCGGGTAGTGGCGGAGGTCGAAGTGGGAGGAGGGATCCAGGAGGGCCGGTTCCGCCATGGCGCGCCTCGGGCGGAGGGTTCACCTTAGGGTTTTGGGCGGCATCGGGAAGGCAGGGACAGGAGGAGTGGTAGGAATTCGGAATTCGCAAACTCGGGGCGGGGTACGGAGTGGACGGAGTCGGGTGTTGACGAGCTCGTGCTCGGGACGTGCGGCGTGCGGATCCAGTTTTCCCCACTGGTGGTACGCGGTTCTTCGTCTAGTCCTCCATGGTGAAAAGGACCCGCCTCGACTTGGGCCCACCGGTCAGTGGGGTTTAAACCTGTCGCGATCGGTGTGGAACGTGTGAGGGGTAGCTAGAGCTAGATCTAGGATTGCCGTGGTGGTGGAGTACTAAAAAAAGAGGTAGTACTACGTGAGTAGCGCCAAAGTTAAGACGGCAGGAACTGCGTGCGCTGATAGGTGGGGTCACGGGCCGGCTCTGCTAGGTGCCGAGATGTGGGTAGGGATAAGAAAGGTAAAAAATGGTACGGGGTTTTTGCTCGGGAAGGTTCTGGTTCCGGTGGGTGGGTGGTGCAGGAAATGTGGCCGTTCTGGATAAGTCATTCTATTTCTATTTTATTATTGGGAAGCGCTGGGCGTCCCCCGGGGGATCGGAACCCCCGATCCCCCGCCTCGAGCAGCCGACACGTGTCCATCAGGGCGCACCAAAAAAAAACCCCACGCCTAGTTCGTCTCCGCCCCGCTCGTCTCCCCACGCCCCGCTCGTCTCCCCCCGCTCGTGCTCTGTCTCGCCCGTCTTCCCCGTACCAGCCGCCTCCTCCATGAGCCCCGCTCGTCGCCGGCGAACATGTCGCAGCGGCTCCGATCGTGGCCGCTCGTAGCATCAGCAGTGTAGCAACAAACAACAAAAAAATGCTCATCGTGACTTACATACCCAGAAGCTCGATTTGCACTGGATCAAGAAAAATTGCAACAAATTTCTGTCACAAAATGAAATTGGGGAAGAAATTGCATCCAGTGTGAAGAAAATTGCTACAAAAGTATTGAAGCATTTGCACCGAAAAGAAATTGCTCCACATATAGCAAAAAATGCTAGAAACTACCAAAAAATTGCTCCACAAAACAAGAAAAATGCATCAAAAGAATTGCTACAGAGAACTTCGGTTTTGTTCTCATACCAGAAATTTTTTGCTATTTTACTTGAAAAAAATTGCATCAAGAAAAAATGCTACACAAAGCAAGAAAAATGCATCAAAAGAAAAATGCTACAGAGAGTTTCGGTTTTGTTCTCATAACAGAAAATTTTTGCTATTTATCTTGAAAATTTTTGCTATTTATCTTACAAAAATTGCTCCCGTCGAGGGAGCATCTCCGCCAGCCCACAGGAGCACCTCCGGCGGCCTGCGGAAGCACGGCCGTTGTCGCAGACGCCGGCGACCCCCTCGAGCTCGGCTGCCTGCGGAAGCGCGGCGGCGGCCCCCATCGGGGCGCGGGAAGCCCAACGTGCTGCGGCGAGCCGCGCTGGGGGGGAGCCGGAGGGGCGCGGTCGTCGTCGTCGCCGTGGCGGAGCCGGAGGGGCGCGGTCGTCGTCGTCGCCGGCGCGCGTCCGTTGACCTCAACGAGGCCCCGTGCGTTTCCCAGCTCTCCGTCCCTTCCCGCTTCGCCGACCCCGACGCCGCGGGCAGCGTCCGCGTCGCGAGCTCTGTCATAGCAGCTTGAGCTGCGACGGCCTCCTCCTCCCCGACTTCGCCGCCGACGAGCTTGAGTTGGATCCATGGAGGGGCGCGCAGCTCGGGAGGGGATAAGGGAATTAGCGGTGGAGAGACAAATACGGGAGGGGATAAGGGATATGGTGGGCCGTGCTAGTGTTTCCTTCCGCGAGAATAATGGGACGCGTGGCGTGCAGCGCGTGCGGGGATCAAGTCGCGCGATCCCCCGGCTTATTGTGAGCGTTTTCCTTTATTATTAGGGCATGTACAACAATGTCTAGTCAGCCGTCTGTAACGTAGCCACGTAGGAATATATATTACGTGGGGGAGAGAGAAAAGTAAAAAACAGCACAGTCCGTCGGTAAAACTAAAGACGATCTATTAACGAAAAAATCGCTGGTTAGCGATCGGCAATTTGCCGTTGTACGGAACATGTCGTCTGCAATGGGTTAAACGGATCCGATTTTCAAGGAAAAGGCATGCAAAGGCCCGTACGATCTGGGTGGTCTACAGACAATTAAATAGACCTGTGTTGTACTGTCCGTCTCCTGAGAAGTCTATACGTGATGTGGAATTTTTTTACAGACAGCTATCGTCTGAACGATTGAACATGCCCTTAGTAGTACTCCTCTGAAAGCTACTGTGAATTTTTTTTGACGGATCATTTGTTCTGAACTGGATAGGTCGTTGTCCAGTGTCTACGAACCGTGTAGATGCGGCGATGCAACATGATGCGTTCACATATTTGCTGCGTTCGTACCGGTGTGTGTGACACGTGATGTCATCATTTTCGGTGTGCACTTTCCGTTGCGTAGAAGCAAGACAAACGGCAAAAGATACTCGAAAGACGAAGAAGAAATGGTGTAAAGTCACCTGGTCTGGTCGTATTGGGGATTCTACCTTTTTCCATTTTGGCTAGGCGGAGATACCATGTGCAAATAAGGAGTTGTCGTACGTCCCTACCCCAAAAAATTTACTAGAGACGCAAAAAAAATCCCCTCGCCCCCCCCCCCCCCCCCCCCCCGTGTCGCCACCTAGCCGCCGCCGGTCGGAGGTCCCTCGCCGCTCCTTCTCCGTCTTGCTGCCACCGAAGGGGCTTGACGGTATAACCTGCGCGCGTCCCTGGGATGGTGGCGGTTGGGCGTTCTTCTTCCTTGAGGTGGGAGATCGGGATGGCGGCGCGGTCTGGAGGCTGCTGCGGGAGGTCTCGCTAGCTACGGCTGCCGGTGGGCCGTGGCGGCAGGGTGCTGCATGGTGTCGCCCGGCACGGTCAATGGCTCGGTGCGGCGTCGGATGGCGAAGGCGGGGCGGGCACGATCTGGCTGTGGCGGGCTTGGCTGCCATCGGAGGCTCTGGAGTTGCTGAAGGCCCTCCGGCGTGGAGGTGGCGTGCGTGGGGTGTGCCCCCATGCGGGAGCTTCTCTCCTAGGTCGGCGAAGCCTAAGCTCATATCTCCGGGCGCGGTGCTCCCATGGCGGCGGTGGATCGGCTCCAGCCAGGAGGTGGCGCAACGGCGGCGACGTTCGGGAACCTGCGAGGTGGCGTGTGGATCATGGCTCCGGCTGGCAGTAGCAATGGCTGGCCCTTCACTAACCCGTCAGGGCCCATCTGGGTCGGGTCGGGCAGGTCTAGTTTGTTGCTTGCTCTGCAGGTAGAGTCGAGGGAAGGGTGCCAGGGGAAGCAACGCTAGCGGCCGGCCTGTTGCAGCGCGCCAGCGGTCTTTACGGGTCCTATTAGGACTAGTGTGCCCCTGCGGGGGCTTTACAAGCCCTCTGGGCCTGGCTGGACCTATCAGGGACTGGTGTGTCTTGCGGCCGCGTCCAGCCGACTACCGTCCTCGACGGTGGAGGTAGTTCCCTCCCGCACGGCCTCGGTACTACTGTCCTCGGTGCCTCTCCTCTCTTCAGTCTTGCGGACAACATGGCATCTACCTCGGAGAGACGACGGTGATGACTTCGTAACCGTGGTGGTGCATGTTGGTGGGCAGTTGCTCTGGTGGTTGCTAGGCTCGTCCTTGCGGGGCTCCTATGCTACGGATCGTCCGGGATGGTGGTTAGGGTTTTCGAGAGAAATCCTTGTCGGCTTGCCGACACCAGCACGGTGCCGCCTTCGGGTGGCATCCTTCCTTCTTGAAGGGCGTTCGTGGCTACCCTACATCCACTGCCCCGTGTGCCAGGGGAAACCCTAGGACCAGGTGTTGGTCCGGGCAACAGCACGAAATTCCTTCTTAAAGGTGACGATTGGTACTCAATGATCCGTTGCTACGAGCGTGGTGGTAGTCTGCAGGTGGGCGCAGCGGATGCAGGTCCTTGTCGTTCTATCGATCAGCCTATGTCTCCTTTTCTTTCTTCTTTTTGTAACATCCCAAGTATGAAAAATAGCCATTAGAATGTTTGCTCTCTGTTATTTTATGTTTTGCATCATGACATCATGTTCATTGCATTTGTTTTGCTTTGTTTTCCAATTGTTTTCCTCTGTTTTAATTTGTTTTCCTTTGTTTTCTATTTGAATTTCAAATCAAATTTCAAACCTTTTGTTTCATACTTGTGATGTTACAATTTCCAAAATGATATTTCAAATCAAAACAATCAATTGTTTCCATTAAAGTTGTGATTTCAAAACTGTTGATTTGTCTCTAATCAAAAATTCATTTAATACCAAACCCTTTTCAAATTCAATTAATTTCAAAAACAGCAACCCTTTTGAAAATTATGAAAATGACCAAAACACTTCCATCATTGTTTCCATCAAACCATAAGGTTCAAAACTATTTAAAATGATGGCTTTTAATATTTCACTTAATTCAAATGATGTTCAAATTCAATTGCAAATTACAAACAGCACCCAATTTGAACTTATCAAAATTACAAAACAATTCATTCACTTGTTTCCAATTAAACTTGAATTTTAAAACTTATTTTGCTTAAGTTCAATTATTTCAATTAATATTAAAATTCAATCAAATTCCAAACAACTTGCAAACAGTACCAAAATTCAAAATATTTTGAAAACAAAAGTTGGAAAGTTGTTGTTGTGGTAATAACTAACCTATACAATTTTTTCTAAAATTTTTCTAAACCCAAAACATATCTTTTTCTTCCTATTTCTATTCAGCAAGAAAAATAAAACAGAAACAAAAAATTAAAAAGAGAGACAGAGAGAGGGGCAGGCCCAGCCCACCTCTTCCCCAACGGCCCGATACCCCCCTTACCTTCTTCTTCCTCGTACGGATTCATCTGGAGGTCTCCACGTCGATGACAGAGGAGCAGGGACGGCTGAGCAGCGCCTTCCCCTCCCTTAAAACCCTAACCGAGCACCTCCTTCTGCCCCTAACCCTAATTATTCTCACTCCTCTCTCTTCCCCCGCCTCCATTCTTCTCCTCCCCTCTGCTCTCTTCTCTCTGTAACCACAATCTCTGAACCTGAACACAACCTGAACCCCACCTCTTCCCCTCCGGCGATCACCGGCGGCCCGGGCTTCCTCCGAGCGAGCCAAAGCCGGGAACGGAACCTCCTCTCCACCCTCTTCCGCCTCGACCAATCAGCACGGACCGGGAACCACCGGTGCGCCGCCGCCATCAACATGTCGCCGGCGACCACCTCTGCACCGCCCTGCTCTCCTTCAGACCGAGGTGATTTCCTCCCCCTCTCGCTACTCCCTCTCTCTTCCCCCTCTCTTTTCCCTTGCACAGCACCCCGCACACCCCACAGCGCACGCACCACGCCGCACCACGGACAGCGCCACCGCGAGCGCAGCAGCCATCGCCGGAGAGCGATCGAGCGAGGCCACGATTCAGTTAACTGAAGAAAACATTCAGTACATCGCGGATCTGAAACATATCCTCACCGCACGACCCTTTCTGTCACGAATCAATGCACAGCCCAATTGGTAACAGAACCACACGCTCTCATAGGAGGTCTGGGGTTCGAGTCCCCCCTCCCGCAAATAAAAACCAAACTTTTTATTCCTTATGTTTTGATACAGAAGCTTGTCAGAATCACACCCAGGTCCCTGTTAATTAATTCTAGGTCCCTGAAAATATTTTCTATATCCCTGGATATTGTTTAATTGGCAGAATAATACTTAAACTTCACAAATGCATAAATAATTCATTTCAACTACAAATTCAACTTTTTAAATATGTTTTCAATACCAAATTAAATTCTCTACCCAAATATAAATTTTGTTTACTGTTTTGAATATTTTAAATTGGTGAAATATTTGAATTCTTGTTTAATTTTGCAAAATTCATAACTTGGGCATAAAATTCCAAATTCAACAAACTAAATATGTTTTCCATTCAATTTTTCATGTACTTTCCACATATCAACTTTGTTTGCTGTTTTGAATAATTTAAATTGCTGAAAACAACGGTTTCTTAATTAATGCATTTAAAATTGCCAAATTAATAACTTGCTCATATTAAATCCAATTTCAACAAATAAAATATGTTTTCCATGCTAAATTAAACCACCTTTCCAAATATAAAATTTGTTCAATGTTTTGAATAGTTAAAATTGGTTAAATAATTTAAACCTTGTTTAAATCATTTAAAATTGCTAAATTCATAACTTGATCAAATTAAATTATTCTTAAACTTATAAAATATGTTTTCAAACCACCAAAGTATAAACTTTTCAAATATGAATCTCACTTAATGTTTTCCACAAATAAAAATTCAAATAAGTTCTTACTTGAATTAAATTCATTTAAATCTTGTTTAAACTTGTTTAATTCATAATTAAATCATTGTAATTCCTTTTTCAATAATTGAAACATGTATTCCACCCAAAACTTTGTGTTCTTTTCAAATATGAACTTTTTTTATCTATTTTGAACAATTAAACTTGAGGAAAACAACAAATGCTTGTGTGACACCTTTAAGGAACCAAAATTTCCTAACTTAACAAATAAAATTCCAAACTTGGTAAACCTTATTTCAAATTGATCATATTGTTGTTTTCTTTCTGTTTTCCTCATCCATGCATCATGCTAATCCACTTTCACATGATGATTAGTTGTAGAACAATTAATTCAACCATAATTCATGGGCTTTCCATATGCAACCCAAATTGCATGTGGGTCCATTTAATCCTGTTATGTTACCATGTCAGCTATCTTATTTTGATGCATCAATTAAATGGTCATGCATCACCCCATGTTTGTGCACTATGCCATGATATTGATTGTTTGTCTCTCTGCGTTGTTTGTTTGCTTCTTCTCGGATATACGACGACGTTGAGACAGACGATACTTACGATACCCCTTCTGAGGATTTAGCTCAGTACCAGGCTGCTGAGTTTGCAGGCAAGTATTCACTCACATGAACCATTGTGTTCCTTTCAACATTGGATACCGATACTTTCCGTTGTCTATTCTGCTAGCCCTATGTATCGTTGCTTGTTCTCCGAACCTATCACATGATATCCTGAACCCTGATATTGCCTCACCTCCACTCCTATAACCCCTTTGCTTGTGCCCGTGTCTTACTAGCATGCTTAGGGTTGTTTTGCTCGAGTCTGTTACCCGTTACTTTCTATTACTATATCATTATGTTCTGGGGCTCGATGTTAAAGCAATCAACCTGTTAATGCTTTGGTTAATAATAATTTGATGATAAGGCACCGGCAGGAGGCCCGGCGTGGTTTTGAGACCTGCTAGTGTCGAGCCTAATTAGGAAAAGGGTCTTGTCTACTGATCCATGATGAGCGCACTAACCGCATGTGGGAAGCGTGTATGGGCGCCCCCCTCAATTTGATTCGATTCGCATCTCGTCCAAATCGCCACACTTAGTTCGGGCTTTCCATTTGATGCATGCATGTGCAGGTGCGAACCCTTGGCGCCAGGGTGGAACTTTTGTAGTCGGCATTTAGGGCGGCGTGGTCTTAGAGTGCTATGAGGGTCCCCTTTTCTTCGTGGGGCTCGATTAGCCGCGCACGCACAGCATGTGGTTCTTTGGGCTTGATGCAAAGAAGAGTGGAGTTGTGTTGAGTGCCCCGCTTGGTGGGAAAGGCCTTCCCATCTGGCGGGTTATTCTTACGTGTACGGCCAAATTGGTGCACCCCTGCAGGGTAAATCTTCTCGAGAAGCCGTGTTTTCCGCGGTTATGGATGACTTGGTGAAAGTACTGTCTAACAAGTACTCATAACAACTTACACCTAACTAATGATAACTTGACTAGTAATAGTCTTATTGACACAATAACTTGAACCATCATTAATCCAACGGTGTGAGTTATCCTCGGATTGCTTCTTTGGATAAGGGGCGAGATCCAGGATGGGTTTGTTTGATGTTAGTTGGTAGGTTGGTTACGATACGCTATCTTATCCCTTTTCTGATAGACGGAGGTTATAGCAACTCTGTAGTTGGTTAGAGCAGCCCGCTGCAGCATCTTTTGTATCACCCTTTCTTCCGTTGAACCCAAATCATCTGTGCTTGATGTTGACGGGTTACACTTTGGTGAATTGTGAGTCTTGCTTGCCAGTACGTTTATGTACTGACCCCCTTTGGGGCTGTGGTTTCCGCAGACTACGTTTCCGAGGATCCCCTTGGTGGCTACTACGTGGAGTTTGACGAGGCTGCTGGCGAGTAGATAGCGTACCCGGGCAGGATCCGAGACTTCGTGGATGGGATCCGTCTTTTCGTTTCCGGCCTCTTAGGCCTATTTGGATCTTGTCTGTACTCAGACACTTTGGATGCTTCCGATGTGTTGTAATGATGATATGTTGGGACATGTGTCCTCTGGATGATTGTATTTGCTATCTCTGCTCTAATGAGAGCTATTTGCAACTTATTTCCATCTTTTGTTTCGTAGAGATCTGTTGTGATATCACTTGTTCCAATGCCGTTGACGTACCATGTGTGTATGTTTTGAAGTACGTCAATGGAAGTATCTGGATTTCTATGGGATGGTTTGCGCAGACGATGAATAGTAAGAGAATGGTTGTCACACGTTTACGTGTTGGCCTGCTCATATTGAGATGCGGGTGCCGGTATGCCCCGTAAGCCATTTATCTACTGTTTAGCGGACTGTGAGTATCCCCTAGAAGTCCGGGTGCGACAAATGGTATCAGAGCCAGTCTGCCTGTAGGATCCCTTTTTACTGGTCGCAGTTGAGTCTACAAACTATTTTGTAGCTATATAGGAAAAATGAAACGTGAGAGTAGGAATTCTGCCATTTTATTTCTTTCCCCAACCCCCCCTCTCTTTTCTGGTAAGGAAGTGCAACGTTGTTTTCCCTTCTCATCTAAACTTTCAAGTTAGGATTTCACGTATCCTGGTTTCTCTGGGATAGTTATATCTACTAGACCATAGGAATGGAGGTGGTTGTGACATGATTTATCATGTTGCCTACTCACGATTGAGAACGGAGGCGTGTAAGCCCCGGAAGCAAATCCTCTATTCCTTAAGCAGTAGATATTGATCCTTTAGAAGCCCGGATGGGTTTTCCGTAGTAACTCAGGAGTGTTTTGATCTCGTGTGTTTCCCGAATGTTGCTTCGATATCCTGTTCTTCTCAACATCCTTTTCGTCCGTTGAAACCTTGTTGTTGCTTCCCACTTCAGTTCTTCTACCGGCGTCTAATCAATAACTCTGTTCCACCCTTCTGGCCAGATAGTCTATTCTCCAAAGGAATCAAGTTCCATTCAGCTATACACCCTCCATACAAAACCTCTACCTCTACTCAAAAATGTTCCGGTGGTTTGCGAATTCCCTGACGTTTTTCCAGAAGAGTTGCCAGGGATGCCTATCGTTTTGAACTTCCAGAAAAACTATCCAAGGTGCACGATGTGTTTCACGTGCCACAGCTCAAGAGGATCTTCGCAAGAAGTATCCGGACCTTTTCTTTTCTCAGTAGGAATCTCGGGGCGCGATTCCTTCAAGGGGGGGCGTTTTGTAACATCCCAAGTATGAAAAATAGCCATTAGAATGTTTGCTCTCTGTTATTTTATGTTTTGCATCATGACATCATGTTCATTGCATTTGTTTTGCTTTGTTTTCCAACTGTTTTCCTCTGTTTTCATTTGTTTTCCTTTGTTTTCTATTTGAATTTCAAATCAAATTTCAAACCTTTTGTTTCATACTTGTGATGTTACAATTTCCAAAATGATATTTCAAATCAAAACAATCAATTGTTTCCATTAAAGTTGTGATTTCAAAACTGTTGATTTGTTTCTAATCAAAAATTCATTTAATACCAAACCCTTTTCAAATTCAATTAATTTCAAAAACATCAACCCTTTTGAAAATTGTGAAAATGACCAAAACACTTCCATCATTGTTTCCATCAAACCATAAGGTTCAAAACTATTTAAAATGATGGCTTTTAATATTTCACTTAATTCAAATGATGTTCAAATTCAATTGCAAATTACAAACAGCACCCAATTTGAACTTATCAAAATTACAAAACAATTCATTCACTTGTTTCCAATTAAACTTGAATTTTAAAACTTATTTTGCTTAAGTTCAATTATTTCAATTAATATTAAAATTCAATCAAATTCCAAACAACTTGCAAACAGTACCAAAATTCAAAATATTTTGAAAACAAAAGTTGGAAAGTTGTTGCTGTGGTAATAACTAACCTATACAATTTTTTTCTAAAATTTTCCTAAACCCAAAACATATCTTTTTCTTCCTATTTCTATTCAGCAAGAAAAAATAAAACAGAAACAAAAAATTAAAAAGAGAGACAGAGAGAGGGGCAGGCCCAGCCCACCTCTTCCCCAACGGCCCGATACCCCCCTTACCTTCTTCTTCCTCGTACGGATTCATCTGGAGGTCTCCACGTCGATGGCAGAGGAGCAGGGACGGCTGAGCAGCGCCTTCCCCTCCCTTAAAACCCTAACCGAGCACCTCCTTCTGCCCCTAACCCTAATTCTTCTCCCTCCTCTCTCTTCCCCCGCCTCCATTCTTCTCCTCCCCTCTGCTCTCTTCTCTCTGTAACCACAATCTCTGAACCTGAACACAACCTGAACCCCACCTCTTCCCCTCCGGCGATCACCGGTGGCCCGGGCTTCCTCCGAGCGAGCCAAAGCCGGGAACGGAACCTCCTCTCCACCCTCTTCCGCCTCGACCAATCAGCACGGGCCGGGAACCACCGGTGCGCCGCCGCCATCAACACGTCGCCGGCGACCACCTCTGCACCGCCCTGCTCTCCTTCAGACCGAGGTGATTCCCTCCCCCTCTCGCTACTCCCTCTCTCTTCCCCCTCTCTTTTCCCTTGCACAGCACCCCGCACACCCCACAGCGCACGCACCACGCCGCACCACGGACAGCGCCACCGCGAGCGCAGCAGCCATCGCCGGCGAGCGATCGAGCGAGGCCACGGTTCAGTTAACTGAAGAAAACATTCAGTACATCGCGGATCTGAAACATATCCTCACCGCACGACCCTTTCTGTCACGAATCAATGCACAACCCAATTGGTAACAGAACCACACGCTCTCACAGGAGGTCTGGGGTTCGAGTCCCCCCTCCCGCAAATAAAAACCAAACTTTTTATTCCTTATGTTTTGATACAGAAGCTTGTCAGAATCACACCCAGGTCCCTGTTAATTAATTCTAGGTCCCTGAAAATATTTTCTATATCCCTCGATATTGTTTAATTGGCAGAATAATACTTAAACTTCACAAATGCATAAATAATTCATTTCAACTCCAAATTCAACTTTTTAAATATGTTTTCAATACCAAATTAAATTCTCTACCCAAATATAAATTTTGTTTACTGTTTTGAATATTTTAAATTGGTGAAATATTTGAATTCTTGTTTAATTCACTTAATTTTGCAAAATTCATAACTTGGGCATAAAATTCCAAATTCAACAAACTAAATATGTTT
Organism: Alopecurus myosuroides; assembly: GCA_028641055.1. Taxonomy (NCBI): domain Eukaryota; kingdom Viridiplantae; phylum Streptophyta; class Magnoliopsida; order Poales; family Poaceae; genus Alopecurus; species Alopecurus myosuroides. The sequence continues at coordinate 142,797,145 of CM054061.1, read as the reverse complement.
TCCATTCAATTTTTCATGTACTTTCCAAATATCAACTTTGCTTGCTGTTTTGAATAATTTAAATTGCTGAAAACAACTGTTTCTTAATTAATGCATTTAAAATTGCCAAATTAATAACTTGCTCATATTAAATCCAATTTCAACAAATAAAATATGTTTTCCATGCTAAATTAAACCACCTTTCCAAATATAAAATTTGTTCAATGTTTTGAATAGTTAAAATTGGTTAAATAATTTAAACCTTGTTTAAATCATTTAAAATTGCTAACTTCATAACTTGATCAAATTAAATGATTCTTGAACTTATAAAATATGTTTTCAAACCACCAAAGTATAAACTTTTCAAATATGAATCTCACTTAATGTTTTGCATAAATAAAAATTCAAATAAGTTCTTACTTGAATTAAATTCATTTAAATCTTGTTTAAACTTGTTTAATTCATAATTAAATCATTGTAATTCCTTTTTCAATAATTGAAACATGTATTCCACCCAAAACTTTGTGTTCTTTTCAAATATGAACTTTTTTTATCTATTTTGAACAATTAAACTTGAGGAAAACAACAAATGCTTGTGTGACACCTTTAAGGAACCAAAATTTCCTAACTTAACAAATAAAATTCCAAACTTGGTAAACCTTATTTCAAATTGATCCTATTGTTGTTTTCTTTATGTTTTCCTCATCCATGCATCATGCTAATCCACTTTCACATGATGATTAGTTGTAGAACAATTAATTCAACCATAATTCATGGGCTTTCCATATGCAACCCAAATTGCATGTGGGTCCATTTAATCCTGTTATGTTACCATGTCAGCTATCTTATTTTGATGCATCAATTAAATGGTCATGCATCATCCCATGTTTGTGCACTATGCCATGATATTGATTGTTTGTCTCTCTGCGTTGTTTGTTTGCTTCTTCTCGGATATACGACGACGTTGAGACAGACGATACTTACGACACCCCTTCTGAGGATTTAGCTCAGTACCAGGCTGCTGAGTTTGCAGGCAAGTATTCACTCACATGAACCATTGTGTTCCTTTCAACATTGGATACCGATACTTTCCGTTGTATATTCTGCTAGCCCTATGTATCGTTGCTTGTTCTCCGAACCTATCATATGATATCCTGAACCCTGATATTGCCTCACCTCCACTCCTATAACCCCTTTGCTTGTGCCCGTGTCTTACTAGCATGCTTAGGGTTGTTTTGCTTGAGTCTGTTACCCGTTACTTTCTGTTACTATATCATTATGTTCTGGGGCTCGATGTTAAAGCAATCAACCTGTTAATGCTTTGGTTAATAATAATTTGATGATAAGGCACCGGCAGGAGGCCCGGCATGGTTTTGAGGCCTGCTAGTGTCGAGCCTAATTAGGAAAAGGGTCTTGTCTACTGATCCATGATGAGCGCACTAACCGCATGTGGGAAGCGTGTATGGGCGCCCCCCTCAATTTGATTCGATTCGCATCTCGTCCAAATCGCCACACTTAGTTCGGGCTTTCCATTTGATGCATGCATGTGCAGGTGCGAACCCTTGGCGCCAGGGTGGAACTTTTGTAGTCGGCATTTAGGGCGGCGTGGTCTTAGAGTGCTATGAGGGTCCCCTTTTCTTCGTGGGGCTCGATTAGCCACGCACGCACAGCATGTGGTTCTTTGGGCTTGATGCGAAGAAGAGTGGAGTTGTGTTGAGTGCCCCGCTTGGTGGGAAAGGCCTTCCCATCTGGTGGGTTATTCTTACGTGTATGGCCAAATTGGTGCACCCCTGCAGGGTAAATCTTCTCGAGAAGTCGTGTTTTCCGCGGTTATGGATGACTTGGTGAAAGTACTGGCTAACAAGTACTCAGAACAACTTACACCTAACTAATGATAACTTCACTAGTAATAGTCTTATTGACACAATAACTTGAACCATCATTAATCCAACGGTGTGAGTTATCCTCGGATTGTTTCTTTGGATAAGGGGCGAGATCCAGGATGGGTTTGTTTGATGTTAGTTGGTAGGTTGGTTATGATACGCTATCTTATCCCTTTTCTGATAGCCGGAGGTTATAGCAACTCTGTAGTTGGTTAGAGCAGCCCGCTGCAGCATCTTTTGTATCACCCTTTCTTCCGTTGAACCCAAATCATCTGTGCTTGATGTTGACGGGTTACACTTTGGTGAATTGTGAGTCTTGCTTGCCAGTACGTTTATGTACTGACCCCCTTTGGGGCTGTGGTTTCCGCAGACTACGTTTCCGAGGATCCCCTTGGTGGCTACTACGTGGAGTTTGACGAGGCTGCTGACGAGTAGATAGCGGACCCGGGCAGGATCCGAGACTTCGTGGATGGGCTCCGTCTTTTCGTTTCCGGCCTCTTAGGCCTATTTGGATCTTGTCTGTACTCAGACACTTTGGATGCTTCCGCTGTGTTGTAATGATGATATGTTGGGACATGTGTCCTCTGGATGATTGTATTTGCTATCTTTGCTCTAATGAGAGCTATTTGCAACTTATTTCCATCTTTTGTGTCGTAGAGATCTGTTGTGATATCACTTGTTCCAATGCCGTTGACGTACCATGTGTGTATGTTTTGAAGTACGTCAATGGAAGTATCTGGATTTCTATGGGATGGTTTGCGCAGACGATGAATAGTAAGAGAATGGTTGTCACACGTTTACGTGTTGGCCTGCTCATATTGAGATGTGGGTGCCGGTATGCCCCGTAAGCCATTTATCTACTGTTTAACGGACTGTGAGTATCCCCTAGAAGTCCGGGTGCGACACTTTTCTTCTTTCGATGTGTCTTGGCTGCTGCGCAGTGGGGGTATGTTTCAATTCTGTTGTATCGGGAAGTTGCTATATTAATATAGAGGAGCTATGATGCTTGCGTTGGGAGATCCCGAGAGGAGGGTATGATGAGCACAGCGGTAGAAATTTTCCCCTTAGTTAAGAACCAAGGTTATCAATCCAGTAGGAGAAAGAGGACCTTCAGAAGGTTGATGCCACTGACGATGGTGCTGGCGCTTCACCGGTGTCAGCAGCAACGTGGAACCTGCACACAACACAACCAATATACTTTGCCTCAACAGTACAGTGAGCTTGTCAATCTCACCGGTCTTGCGAAAAACAAAGATTAGACGTATAGTGTGGAAAACAGTGTATGCTTGCAGTAAGTAAAGAGAGCAGGGAATTGTTGTGGTATGTTTAATAGTGTGGAAAAATGGACCGGGTTCGTAGGTTCACTAGGGTTTTTCATCCGGGAGGAATAGATAGGCGAAAGGGAAAAGGCGGTGGAGGCCAGGGACCCCACACCCATAGCTGGCGCGGCCAGGGGGGTCGCGTCACGCTATGGTGGGCCCCCCTGTCGCCCGTCTTCGACTCCTCTTCGGTGTTCTGGATGCTTCCGGGGAAAATAGGCACTTCAACATTTGTGGGGTCCAATTCCGAGAATGTTTCTAGAACAACTTTTCTGAAACCAAAAATATCAGAAAATAGGGAACTGGAACTTGGCATCTTGTTAATAGGTTAGTCCCGTAAAACGTATGAAAATGCTATAAATAAGGGAGAAAACATGTAGCAATTGGCATAATATGATCATGGAGCATCAGAAATTAGGGATACGTTTATGGCGTAACAAGCATCCCCAAGCTTAGTTCCTACTCGTCCTCGAGTAGGTAAACGATAAAACAATAATTTCTGAGGTGACATGCTACTATCATAATCTTGATCGTTAAAATGTAAAAGCATATGTATGCTGAGATCATAAAACTTCAAACACAAACATGATAAATAGAACTTTAATAATAAAGCATAGCACTCACTTTGCATCACGAAGAGTATCTTAAATAAAGGATCATGGATAATAATGCAAAGAAAGATAAACATTTGTTTTGGGTATAGAAAAAGCATGGCAAAGTGGTATTTCGCTAGTCCTTAAGAGTGGGACAAAACATAAATGCCAGGACACTTTTAAAGTTTAAGAGGAAGACTAGAACAAATAATTTAAGAACAAATAATATCACATCATGAAGTAATTATTGATGTTTATGGGACAAATGCACATAGAACTCAGAATGGCAAAAATGCTCTCTCAACTGTGCATAAAGTTAGAAGATGGAGACTCAACATAAAAGTAAAAGAAAGGCCCTTCGCAGAGGGAAGCAGGGATTACTCATGTGCTAGAACTTTTTATTTTATTAAACAGAGGTATTAAAAGTTTGACATTGTGGAGGAATGTCTATTTTTTAGAGAGGTGTATGCTAATGTCAACGAATGGTAAACAAACAATACAGTACGTCACAAACCAACTGGATTCACAAGAGCGGCTCCCATGGTGAAGGACGCAACTCGTGTAGAAGGTCATCCCTATTCCTCTTTTGTTTACACAATTATGGTTTGACTGATATAATCAGGGGGAAAATTAGTGAAGAGAATTTGTTTGTATTAATTTGGGGCTAGGAACCCCGCTGCCAGCTCTTCTATCATTTGGATAAGCGGATGACGCCACTAGTCCATGGTGTGAAATCCAATCAACAAGTGAGATAAAGATTCTCTATTAACGTCCTCATGAGCAAAAACAAGAACACAAAGCAGGAATAATTTTGAAGATTTTAAAGGTAACACATGAGCAATTTACTTGGAGTAGAAGTTAAATACCACATGTAGGTAGGTATGGTGTACAAAGGAGTTTGGATGCACGAGTAGAATTCCCTACTCAGTACAGGTGGAGGCTAGCAAAAGACTAGGAGCGACAATTCAAGAGAGCATAAGAGCCATAATCATGCATAGCGACATAAGCATCATTAATTAAAGCATAAGCGGTATCACAAGTTCAAAAACTAAGTGGTCATGGAGGATATTCGTGACTGGTTTGTAGTCATAAACATGGTGCGAGCATGCACCAGGTCAACCAAATAAAACATTCAAAATAGAATACCATATATTGATGGTTTACTATGACAAGAACAACTCATGAATCTTTCAAGACATATTAAACGCTCTCAGCTATTTAAGGCTATTCATGATACTCAATAATCACAAGGCTTTAAAATTAAAATAATATTTAGCATGACATGAAAAAGTTCTAGCCACAGTCTATACAAGCTTCTACTAGTACTGTAATAGATTTTACATCAAACAGCAGTTTTCTTTTCCCAACAAGCACCATACAAGATATGTTTTAACAAAAATACTCTTTATGATACAGAAAGCAAACATGAGAGTACTCATATAATACTACTAAAACTAACAGCTCCGATAAGAGATGCATGTAAAAACAGGAGCTAAATAAATGCAGCAGTCAGTCAGAGATTAAGAATACAACGTATTCTCATGAAAAAGCGAAGCGTGTCACTCTCCAATAAAAGAATACTGGGGTCCAACCAATCTTATTATGAAAATAAAAACAAACTGAAAACAAAAATAAAAGACGCTCCAAGTAAAGCATATAAGGTGTGACCGAATAAAAATATAGTTTCACTAGAAGTGACGTGATAATTAGTTGATGAAGAAGGGGATGCCTTGGGCATCCCCAAGCTTAGACGCTTGAGTCTTCTTGGAATTTTCTGGGATGTACCACCGGGGAATCCACAAGGTTAGGCATTTAACTCTTCTTGATCACATCATATCATCCTCTTCTCTTGACCCTTGAAAACTTCCTTCACACCAAAATTCTCACAATCTTCATTAGCAACGTTAGTGCAATCGAAATAATAAATTCACATGGTTCAGTTTAAACACAAGACTAGCACTCAAAAACACATTAGCTACTGTCACAACTTATTTTAAACTATTTTTCTCAAAAGAACACCAAAAAAAAAGACTAAGATGCAAATGCAATAATTGGCAGAAATCTGTCAAAACAGAACAGCGGGGAGAGATCGATTTTTTCAAAAAATTTCTATTGCTCAAATAAAAAAGTGGTAAACTAAGAAAAGTTGCGTATATAGCCCAGGATTAAGCACAAACAAAGATCAGGTAATTTTAAATTTTGTGTGATTTTATACGTAATTAACAGTGGACAGCAGAAATCTGTTTCCTGCGCAGAAATCCGAAATATAGTGTCAACTTTCCACTAGAAGGTTTACTTGGCTCAACAAAAAAACAAAAGAAAATATACAGAGGGGTTTCTAAGGAAATGGAAAACACCCAGGTGCAAAGCACACAAAAGAAAACAAAGGAAAACATAATGAAAACAGAGAAATAAAACGGGTTGTCTCCCGGTAGCGCTTTTCTTTAACACCTTTCAGCTAGGCCAAAAAGATCAACTCAAGTATTTTCAAGTGAAAAAACATCAACATCATAACTTGATATAATAATAGAGTCAAAAGGTAGCTTCATCCTCTTTCTAGGAAAATGTTCCATACCTTTCTTGAGGGGGAATTGATATCTAATACTCCCCTCTTTCATATCAATAAGAGCACCAAAAGTTCTAAGAAAAGGTCTTCCCAAAACAATAGGACAAGAAGAATTGCATTCAATGTTCATAACAACAAAATCAACAGGGACAAGGTTATTATTAACCATAATAAGAATATCATCAATTCTACCAAGAGGTTTCTTCTTAGCATTATTAGCAAGATGAACATCCAAATAACAGTGTTCCAACGGTGGTAGATCAAGCATATCATAAAGCTTTTGAGGCGTAACAGGGATACTAGCACCAAGATCACACAAAGAATTGAAATAAAAATCATTTACTTTTATCTTAATGATAAGATCCAAACCATCATCCAATTTCCTAGGGATAGATGTTTCAAGTTTCAACTTTTCTTCCCTAACTTTTATGAGAGCATTGGTAATATGTTTACTAACGGCCATATTCATGGCACTAGCATTGGGACTTCTAGCAAACTTTTGTAGAAACGTAATAACTTCAGAGATATTGCAATCATAAAAATCAAAATTATTATCATCAAAAGTAATGAGACCATTATCTCCTACATCTCTAAATATTTCAGCACTTTTATTAGAAGTAGTTTCAGCAATTTGAGGCAATTTAGCACGTTTCACCAAAGGAGTAGGGACTTTATTAACACCAACTATTTTACCATTGATAGTAGGAGGTTTACTAGCACTTGGAGCTTCAGTTTTACTAGTGGTTGTGATAGTACAAACTCTAGCAATATTATTCTTTCTAGGCAATTCATCTTCTCTTTCCCACCTAGCATGTATTCAGCCATCAACCTAACATTATTATCAACTAGAAAAAATGCCCGTGCGTTGCTACGGATTCTTTTTATGCGCCTATGACATACCTACTTATACTTCACGGTGTTTTTTTTACTTCATACGAGTTTGGTACGCTGTTTTTATAGAATGTCTTTTTTAGGCTCGCATTTTTAGACCTTTTGAACATTAACTATTAACAACTATGATAGTGCATGGCTATGGCTTGATTTTATTTTGACAAGACGCGGCTCCGTAGTAGTTGCCGCGTACCGATACTCGACCCTAGAATTTATCGACCGTGTGACTTAACATTTGTTCGACATTTTCCCATTCTCTCCTTGAGCATCCTTGTAGAAAGTCTAATTAAAGTTATAAAAAAAGTGGTGCATCCATTTGCACCGATATTTCCATGGACTCTCTGATTCTCACACTATATTTCACCTATCTATATTTTTTTTTGGAACAAACAAATCGTTATAACTCAACAGTAAACAAGCAATACTATTAATTCATTTAATAGATAAAAACTACATAAATTAAGTCATTAGGAATTTAAATATGTTTAAATTTGATTTACTATTGGTTTTCATCTTTAAGTTTTACTATATTTTCATTTGATCTAGTCACCACACAAAGCGTTGATCCTTCCTCTCGTGAACATGATGGCTTGCAGCACCACACTGTTCTCCATGGTTCTTCTTGAGATGGGCGTCGGCACAACGTAGTTAAAAGGCAGGGCAACATAATATATTCACAATGCTGAGCACTACCCCCGGATGAACATGTCCAGGCCATGCTTGAGTTTGTCAGCTCTACAATACTAATGTCTGAATATTCAGACCGACCCATCGCATACAGAAGAAGCTGTCATGCACTAAAGCTCCAAAGTTGAGCCGCCGCCTTTCCTGCGCGATGGCGTAGCAGAGTAAACTCCTCATGTTGCTCTGCGCCTCAAACAGTCGGTATGAGCCGAGCTCGCGATGAATAATCCGATAGCGAGCTTGCAAGAGAGCGACTTCGCCAAGCAGCTGGACAGGGCGCGACCGGAAGGAAGGGAGGCTAGAAAGCGCGTGCCGACCATTATCCTGAAGTCGGAGTTGGAGCAGTGCAGAAGGTAACATTGGCATAGCTGCAAATCTTTGTACAATTCGAGCTACTTTTCGTGCATACCGTTCTCCGCCATGAGAGCTTCCCGGACGGTGACACAGATCATGCCGCCACAGATGCTGGAGACGACCAGTGGAGCCAGATGTTCCCCTGACACATGAACAATTTTACCATCCTCCCGTTGCTTTCTATTTTTACAACCAGCTAGACAGACCAATCAACGAATCTCTGGCCACAATCGCGCTAGAGCATGGAGGCGACAGCTCCGGCCGGGAAGCTTGCACATCTACATGAATGGATTGGAGACTTGAAAGCAAGCGAGAAAAATAATTAAGGGAATCCAGATCTGCATCACGCAGCTTCATCGGGGAAGGATTCTACAGATTTTATGCCGGATCGATCGACAACTGTGGTTGACGGGCTCTTAGCATCTCGTTACAGTGGCAAAGGGTAGCTGGCATCGGGGCTATGCCGTAGTATAGGGAGGAGCTGGATCATCACCTGGTTGTTCTCAAGGTAGGTATGCGGACAACAAGGCACGGTGCACCTTTGCGTTCAGTAAAATTGTCCGAGTCGGCCAGCACCGTCGTCGCCACGGTCGAAAACCACCGCATGCGTATAGGCAGATGCTCTCTCTGTCTTCCTCTTCTCTGACGTGTAGTCTCGTCCTTGCCTCGCTTGGACATGCCAGGCCATGCTTGCCCGGCGACCACGCCATGGCTACCACGACCGGCGTTCGGCAACGCTCTAACGAAACAATACGTGAACTTAACTTGTTGCATAAACGAAGTTGTACACGGATATGAGGATGTCAGGATTAGGCCTTTTATTATTCCAACCCGACTATTCCTATTTTATTTGGATATGATTAGTGACTTTGCTACGCTGGCCCAAAACAATCATCAATCATGACGAGTGCGAATCGATCCAGGGAAAACGGAAACCATGAACCGGGATGTAACTTACCAATGGCATTGATGGTTAATTTCTCTGAACTTTAGGGGTAACTATAATGACGTACCAAACCAAACCAAGGAAGCCTTAATGACTTTATTATTAGGGAAAGATTTGAACTTGGATGGAATTCAAAGTTTTACTTTGTTTAACATCTTGTGGAAAAACCTTTAGTTTTAGAAAATCAACATCAATAGATAGGCTATCTACTTTAGAGGCAAGAACATCTATTTTACCAAACTTTTCCTTAACAGATTTATTAAAAGCAGTTTGTGTGCTAATAAATTCTCTAAGCATGTTTTCAAGATCATAGGTAGAGCTTTTATTATTATTGTAGGAGTTGCCATAAGAATTACCATAACCGTTCTTAGGAGGATAGGGCTTATAATTGTTTCCACCAAAATTATTTCTATAAGCATTGTTGTTAAAATTATTATTTCTAATAAAGTTTACATCAACATGCTCTTCTTGAGAAACCAAAGAGGCTAAAGGAACATTATTTGGATCAACTTGAGCTTTACCATTAACAAGCATAGACACAATAGCATCAAGCCTTTCACTCAAAGAGGAGGTTTCCTCAACAGAATTTACCTTCTTACCTTGTGGAGCTCTCTCAGTGTGCCACTCTGGATAGTTTATCATCATATCATCAAGAAACTTTGTTTCATTGCCCAAAGTGATGGACATAAAGGTACCTCCAGCAGCTAAATCTAATAGGTTCCTTGAGGAGAAATCCAGCCCTGCATAAAAAGTTTGTATAATCACCCAAGTAGTCAGTCCATGAGTGGGACAATTCTTCACCATAGTTTTCCTTATTTCCCAAGCTTTAGCAACATGTTCATTATCAAATTGTTTAAAATTCATTATGTCACTTCTCAGGGATATAATCTTAGCAGGAGGATAATATTTTCCAATGAAAGCATCTTTACACTTAGTCCATGAATCAATACTATTTCTAGGCAAAGATAGCAACCATTCTTTAGCTCTTCCTCTCAAAGATAAAGGAAATAATTTCAGTTTAATAATATCTCCATCCACATCTTTATATTTTTGCATCTCACATAGTTCAACAAAATTATTAAGGTGGGCAGCAGCATCATCAGTACTAATACCAGAAAATTGCTCTTTCATAACAAGATTTAATAAAGCAGATTTAATCTCATAGAAAGCAGCAGTAGGAGCAGGTGGAGCAATAGGTGTGTGATGGATCCCAAGTGCAGGAGATCAATTGTAGTACTTTTCGAATTAGAAAGGTTGTCGAACCCACGAGGAGCAGAAGGAACTGGTAAGTAGAATAGCAAAGGAATAATAAAAGCAACAGGTGTTTTGTGTTTTAATTGTGTAGTGCAAGTAAAGTAAAATGCGGAAAGTAAATTGCAGCAAGTAGTAGGTCTCAATGAGAGACAAAGCCCAATCCTCTAATGCGCAAGAGGACAAGCTCAAGTGTGTGTTTGTGTCTTATATGTGGAAAATGTTCCTGAGGGCTGCACGGATTTAGCTGACATGGTGATTAATTGCATAACATGTTTGTATATCTTGTCTAGTTTTAATCTTCTTCGGACGGAGCCACAAATAGGAATAGCTAAATAAATAAACTATCACCCCTTATGATGGATCACGTGGCCAATTAAATGACAGCACGAGAATTATTAAGACATGATGTCCCATCATAGCCTTATGCTCTAAGGTCCCCGATACAAGTACCCTCATAATGCAATTCAACGACTCTGTCTCAAGTTCCTGTCACCTAAAGACATCATCACGTCACTACACTACGATGTTCTCCTATGAGCCCATGTAGGTGAAGTGTTGTACAGTCGACGTTCGTACAACACCATCATAGAATCACATAAAAGATAAATACTAGACCAAATAACAACTCATCTTATGTAACAAATCATTGCCAATTCATCCTATTCCCTCAGGAACATGCGGGAACTACTCACAACGTGCAAACATGATCATGTATGGTGACATATGTGGTACAACACAATCTGAAACAATGGATTCACCACCAAATAATGACAAGTACTCAATCCCAAACATGCAACGGAGTACAATAACACGTATCTAGGGTGTAGCAATGATCAAACTATGAGGGGAACAGAGTGGATCACGGTGATGGTGATGGTGGAGATGCAGGTGCTGGTGAGGATGGTGATGGAGATGCCTCCTCCCACGCCAAGGAGGAGATGGGGATGAAGATGGGGATGATTTACCCCTTCTCCGGAGCTCCGGAGCACCAGGATCTGTCTCCCCCGCGGAGAGTTTTGAGAGTTTCGCCGCCCTCGCGGCTCCGTCTCGTCTCGGGAAAATTAGGGTGTTCGTTTTCGGGGAAGACGGAGTCGTCAGCAAAAAGACCTCGGGGAGGAGGTGCTGTGGACCCATTTGGGGGCCCCACACGCGGCCAGGGAATCTGGCCGCGTGGGCTACCCCCTTTTGGGCCTCCTGGCCCTCCTCCTTTGTGTCTTGTGCCCACGGCCTTTCTCCCGAAGAAAAACTGACAGGGTTTCTTTCCATTCGCAATTTGGATACCTGTAGCTCCTGAAACATCAAAAACATGAAAACATGTGTTTTCTGACACCCAGAAATTAAATACCAAAAACAGGGACTTTGTAGGAAAGTCCCATAAAATCATCTAAAACATGCAAAACAATGACATAACATTGATAAAACATCCCAATAATGCCTATATGGAGGGTATAAATGATGATATAAAATGCACGTATCAACTCCCCCAAGCTTAAACCTTTGCTCGTCCTCGAGTAAATAAGGACATAGATCATTACATGCATCAATGGACTTATGGTTGATAAATAAATACGGGCATTGTATCATCATCATGTTCAGTTATAATGCAAGATGAATGAATAGAACTCATACACATAAGGATAACATATTCGAAGCTCTAGCAAACACTACATACTTTTGAAAGCAAATAACCATTGTATGTTGGACAATCGAATTATACTCTTTAATTTGGAGAAAGATAAATGAGTAGAGGTAAAACATGATCAAGTCTCATTTAGTTTCCAAACTATTCAGCTTAAATTACTAATTGTAATGTGGCATCCATTGGGCTAAGACTCTCATTGCCCCTTTATCATTAGCCTCTTAATTTATGAATGTTGAAGTAATGTGGTTGACAAGGTGTTGGTTGAATGTCTCATGCCTCGTGAGTGTGAAAACCTACTCCATGATTACTCAACTTAAGATTCCTAATAAGCTTTGTACAATCATAATAAGTATTAATGACATCATAGAGAATTGCAAAGAGGTACCTCTTGCCCCATGACATAGAAACCAGCCCATGTCACAATAACAAGATGAACAAACGGAGTAGACTCATCATCCTTTTTTATTTCATTCACTATATGCATAGCTTCTTATTTTATTGTAGGATGTGTTTGTAGAGTCCACTCTAGTTGTAAGTAAATTTCCACCATGATCAAGCATGGCTTGGGTTAGCGTCCCAATGCAATTTCTCTAGTCATATATACTTACTCATCAAAACTTACTATTCCTCTATTTAATTTCGGCATGGCAGGAGTCCAAAAACAAAATCACATGACATCAACTAAATATAAAATTTCTCTGTGCAATGTTGAAAGATTTTCACGTGATGCACGTGTTAGCCAACTCCCAACCAAAATCATTGTCAAGCACAAAACTTTTAGCTCCCATTAATGGGTCATGTTTGTTAAGTGCAATAGAAATAAATGTGTGCATTCAAAAGTTCGTGAGAGTCTTATCCCAAATTCAGCCCATGCCAATTAATAACATAAGCATCTTAATTTAGAGCATAAATGAAACTATAACATGGTGAACATGCTCGGAATAGCCATTAAGCTAATAGATAGATAGTGGATTTATGTCATATTGAGATAATTCTACAATTGTCCAACACCCTCAAGTTAATTAATTTCAAGGCAAGATGTGATTGAAAACTCTAAATATGCCATGCTCATTTGCATGAGTGTTACCCATAAATCCCCAAAACAAGGGAATCATGGATGACACCATACTTTATTATTCATTGATAAACCATAAGACGGGGATGCATGATAATGCCCAATGAGCTCACTCAAGCCTAAACGAAAACGATACTAGATAATAAAAGCAAGACACACCAAAACTAGATAGACATGATAAAGCTGATAAAAGACGGGGGATAGGTGAAACTCCCCCAAGCTTAGATGGTTGCGGTAATTTCTTCGTTCTCCCTTCTTCTCGTACTCAGCCCACCACTCTTTCTTCGTCTTGTCGTAATCTTCCTTCCACTCTTCCTGCTTCCATGGAAAAGGCCTTCCAGTATGGAAGGACATGGGTGGATCATTGTACCTGAGAGTGGCAGCTTCTGCAATCTTCTGGAAACATTCTTCATACTCACAGTTCTGGTTCTCCATGTCCCACATCAGAGCTTGGTACCTATCCATCTCTGATATGACACGCATATACCTAGTCCCCAGGTCCTTGATCCTCTCCTCGTACTCCTCTATCTTCTTCTCCAGCTCCAGATTCATGAAGTGGTGGGCATCAAGGCTGCGTTCAACAATAGAGTTATACCTGAAAACTGTTTGTTCCAGAGCCTCCAGCCTCTCCTCCAGCGTGCCTTCGGTCTTGGGAGCCTTCACCTCCTCCATGAGCAACACACCATCCTTCAAGGTCAGGGTTTTCATGGGGGTCATCACGGAGTTGAGGTAATGGTTCACAATGCCTCCTTTGGGTGGATCTTCCCCCCCTAGGTTGGATCCGGAGCTTGACATGGCTAAACCCTGGCAGACAGAAACAGCAGAAACAAAGATCGCGCGAGAACTCTCGGTGCGGGATTAGATCGACAAAAGGGGGTATATATTGACGGGTTTTAGGGTAGGACAAAGTGTCGGAGTCGAAAACGAGACGGAACATGACTCCGAGGTGGAAAAGGGGTACCTCCACGCGGCCAAGGAATCTGGCTGCGTGTGGGGTCCTCTTTCCCCCCTCGAGGTCCAATTCCTTCCAATTTTCTTGTCCCACACGTTAATTTCCATAAAAAATGAGTTCCGTAAGTTTTCACGCAATTCTGAGAAACTTCCAGACACAATATTGTAAATTATTGAATTTGGCTTTCTGAAACTGCATGATCCCTTACAATTACCTCCTCCGGTGTCATTAACTTTATCTCCTCGATGGTTCGTATGAAGCTCTTTCCTACAATATAATGTTTTAGGCGTTGTCCATTGACCACATGAGGTTTACCTTTCATATCACCGTGAAGACGGATGGCCCCCGAACGGTATACCTCCTGTACTACTAATGGACCCCGCCATTTTGAAGCTAATTTCCCTGCAGAAAACTTAAAACGAGAGTTGTACAATAGGACTTGATCACCTACTTTAAATCCCTTTCTTTTAATTTTCTTGTCATGCCAAATTTTAACTTTCTCTTTAAACAATTTTGCACTTTCATATGCTTCATTCCTCCATTCATCTAATAGATTTAGGTCAAGCAATCTCTTCTCCCCCGCTGTTTTTAAATCAAAATTTATTTTCTTAATAGCCCATCTAGCTTTATGTTCTAATTCAACGGGTAAATGACATGCTTTTCCATAAACCATTTTATAAGGAGACATACCCATAGGATTTTTATAAGCAGTTCTATAAGCCCACAATGCATCATTAATTTTAAGTGGCCAATCAGATCTAGCTCTGTTTACTGTTTTCTCTAAAATAAGTTTAATTTCCCTATTACTTAATTCAACTTGTCCACTAGTTTGAGGATGATAGGGTGATGCAATTCTATGATTAACATTATATTTTGCCAATGTTTTTCTAAGAACACCATGCATAAAATGAGATCCACCATCAATAATTAAAAATCTAGGAACACCAAATCTAGGGAAAATAATTTCTTTAAGCATTTGCATGGTTGTGGCATGGTCTGCACTCTTAGTAGGAATTGCTTCTACCCATTTTGTAACATAATCAACAGCAACCAAAATGTGAGTATGTTTTGTACTAGATGCAGGAAATGGTCCCATAAAGTCAAAACCCCACACATCAAATGGTTCAAGTGGTAATGTATAGTTCATAGGCATTTCATTCCTTCTACCAATGTTTCCTACTCTTTGACATTTATCACAAGTTTTAACATATTCAGCACAATCCTTGAATAGAGTAGGCCAATAAAAACCACATTGTAATACCTTTGCTGCAGTACGATCTCCTGCATGATGTCCTCTATAAGGACCGTCATGACAATCTCTTATAATAGCCTGCTGTTCATGCTCAGGTACACAACGTATAATAATGCCATCAACACTTTTCTTATACAAGAATGGATCATCCCAAAAATAATGTCTAAGGTCATAAAAGAATTTCTTTCTTTGCTGGTAAGTAAATTGTGGTGGCATAAATTTCGCAACAATAAAATTTGCATAATTAGCAAACCAAGGAGATGCAACTTTAGCAGTAGAAACACTAACAAGGGCAAGTTGTTCATTAGCAAAACTATCATTAATAGGAATAGGATCATCAGGTATATTTTCCATTCTAGAAAGATGATCAGCTACGGGATTATCTTCTCCTTTCCTATCTACTATGTGTAAATAAAATTCTTGCAACAAAAGTACCCATCTTATTAGCCTAGGCTTAGCATCTTTCTTATTCATCAAATATTTAATAGCAGAATGATCAGAGTGCACAGTGACTTTTGAATCAATTATGTAAGATCTAAATTTATCACATGCAAATATTACCGCTAAAAATTCTTTTTCAGTTGTAGCATAATTTCTTTGAGCACCATCTAGTGTTTTACTAGCATAGTAAATAACATTCAATTTCTTATCAACCCTTTGGCCTAAAACACCTCCAACTGCATAATCACTAGCATCACACATAATTTCAAAGGGCAAGTTCCAATCAGGAGGTTGAATAATAGGTGCAGTTATTAAGGCTTTCTATAAAACATTAAAGGATTCTATGCAATCATCATTAAAAGAAAACGGAACATCCTTTTGCAAAAGATTGGTTAGAGGCTTTGATATTTTAGAGAAAACTTTAATGAACCTACGATAAAAACCTGCATGACCGAGAAAACTTCTTATACCTTTGATGTCTCTTGGATATGGTAATTTCTCAATAGCTTCAATTTTTGCTGGGTCAACTTCTATTCCTCTTCCATAAATACGATGCCCAAGAACAATTCCCTCTGTTACCATAAAGTGACACTTCTCCCAATTAAGAACAAGGTGTTGGTCTTCACAACGCTGCAAAACTTTGTTAAGGTTGAACAAGCAATTATCGAAAGAAGTACCATACACCGAAAAATCATCCATAAACACTTCCACTATCTTTTCAATATAATAAGCAAATATAGCATTCATGCATCTCTGAAAAGTAGCAGGCGCATTACATAAACCAAAAGGCATTCTCCTATAAGCAAATGTACCATATGGGCAAGTAAAAGTGGTCTTTTCCTGTTCATCACTATGAACTGGAATTTGAGAGAAGCCTGAATACCCATCTAAATAACAAAAGTGAGAATGTTTAGATAATCTCTCTAGCATTTGATCAATAAAGGGCAATGGGTAATGGTCCTTACGAGTTGCTTTATTTAATTTTCTGTAATCAATGCACATTCTATAACCAACAACAGTACGTTGAGCAACAAGTTCATCATCTTTATTAGGAACCACAGTAATTCCACCTTTCTTAGGAACACAATGAACATGACTAACCCATTTACTATCAGCTATAGGATAAATAATACCAGCCTCTATGAGTCGAATTACCTCCTTTCTTACCACTTCCTTCATTTTTGGATGTAGACGGCGTTGGAAATCAACAACAGGTTTAGCATCTTCTTCCAAATTAATTTTATGCATTCATAGAGCTGGACTTATGCCCTTAAGATCATCAAGAGAATAACCAATAGCCTAACGGTGAGCTTTAAGCACATCAAGTAATTTCTCTTCTTCCTCGGCTGAAAGGTTAGCACTAATAATAACAGGATATATATTTTTCTTATCCAAGTATGCATATTTCAGATTTTCGGGGAAAGGCTTTAATTCAAAACTAGGATCTCCTTTAGGAGGTGGGAGTACTTCTAGATTATCAGGTGGGATATGCAATTGTAATTGTGGAGGTTGCTGCCATAATATTTGTTCTAAAGCTTCTTTTTCTGCATCATTAAATGGCTCTTCCTGATTAAGCATATAACGTTCCACCACGTCTGATGAAGCTACAGCTATATGAGCAAGAGTTTCAATTCTATCTTTAGATTTTGGTTCTTTCTTAGTAGGTTTATCAGCAAATTTAGAAAAATTAAATTCAAGTTTCTCTCCAGCACATTCAATAAACACCCTTTCTCTAGGCAAATCAATTTCAGCACCAACAGTATGTAAGAAAGGTCTACCAAATATAATAGGACAGAAAGAATCTTGTGGACAACCAAGCACAATAAAATCAGTAGGATGTTTTATTTTCCCTACCAATACTTCAACATCTCTAACAATTCCAAAGGGACTAATATAATCTTTATTAGCAAGCTGAATGGTCATACCTGTTTCTTCCATGGTGATAGGATCAATATCAGGCTTAATTTCTTGATAGAGAGAACATGGAATGACACTAATGCTTGCTCCAATATCACGTAACCCATGATAACAAGAAGTCCCAATAGAGCATGATATAATTGGCTTACCAACTTTGGATGAATTCCCTTCAATAACTTTGGTAGCATCTTCACATAAATAAACATCAACAGGATCTTCTTCATTTAATTGCTTAATAATAGAGACTTGGTTCTTGACTTCCACCTGTTCTTTACGTTGAGAACATCTCTTTCTACTTTTGTCAGCAACAGCAATAAGCAAATTCTTTTTAACTTTTTCAGGATAGGGAGGTGGTTCGATATATTCTTCTATTACTATAGATGACACTGGTGTTTCTTTAATAAATTTAGGGACAATAATAGAAGATTTAACAGGTTCAACATAATAATCAAAACCGCTTTTAGGAATTCGAATGTGCTCAGCAAATTTCTTAGCTATTTCAATTGCAACATATGGATCAAGACCAAAATCTTTAATAACATTCTTGAACAAAATAGAACTAGAGAAACTTTCTACACATGAATATCCATAATCAAAATAAGCTTCATTACCTTTGTCTAGGTCCCAATATTCATAGTTCTTCGAAATAATTTCCAATAAATTCCAAGCTTCTTCTGCAGTATTATTTGTAAAGCTTCCACCAGATGAACCATCCAAATATTGCTTTAGCCTATCAGGTAGTCTCACATAACAGTTTATCAATATAAGTTTATTTGTGAGATCATGACAATGATTCTTACGAAGGAGGTCCTTAAGCCTCCCCCAAGCTTGAGTAATACTCTCTCCAAGGTGTGGCCAAAAATTAAATATAAAGCAACGGTTCTCATAAGCTTCTTTAGGAGTAAAATATTTAAGAAAGAAAATCTTCATAAAAGTATCCCAATTATGTGTAATTTCTTCATCCAGGGACATATACCATTTTCGAGCATCACCAGTTAAGGACTGGTACAATAACTTGCATTTTACCTCCTCCTCAGAAATAGCCTTGAGCCTAATTAGCCCACATATATCCTCAATAGCCCGTATGTGATCACTTGCAGCCTTTGTTCCATCCCCTGCAAAATACTCATTCCTAACAGCTTTAACAAATTCAAGGGGAATAATATAACCATCATCATGAGGTGCTTTTTCAACAAATTTAGGTTTAATAGCATAAGCACTCTCATATAAAGCAAGTTTCAGCGAAGCATATCTCATAAAAGCCATAATAATAACAGGATGCAACAACAAGTAAAATTCAGCTTTCAAGTTTCCTTACCAAACTTCTTACCAATAGTGCTACGCTCCCCGGCAACGGCGCCAGAAAAGTGTCTTGATGGCTCCCAAGTGCAGGAGATCAATTGTAGTACTTTTCGAATTAGAAAGGTTGTCGAACCCACGAGGAGCAGAAGGAACTGGTAAGTAGAATAGCAAAGGAATAATAAAAGCAACATGTGTTTTTGTGTTTTAATTGTGTAGTGCAAGTAAAGTAAAATGCGGAAAGTAAATTGCAGCAAGTAGTAGGTCTCAATGAGAGACAAAGCCCAATCCTCTAATGCGCAAGAGGACAAGCTCAAGTGTGTGTTTGTGTCTTATATGTGGAAAACGTTCCCGAGGGCTGCACGGATTTAGCTGGCATAGTGATTCATTGCATAACAAGTTTGTATATCTTGTCTAGTTTTAATCTTCTTCGGACGGAGCCAAAAATAGGAATAGCTAAATAAATAAACTATCACCCCTTATGATGGATCACGTGGCCAATTAAATGATAGCACGAGAATTATTAAGACATGTTGTCCCACCATAGCCTTATGCTCTAAGGTCCCCGATACAAGTACCCTCATAATGCAAGTCAACGACTCTGTCTCAAGTTCCTGTCACCTAAAGACATCATCACGTCACTACACTACGGTGTTCTCCTATGAGCCCATGTAGGTGAAGTGTTGTACAGTCGACGTTCGTACAACACCATCATAGAATCACATAAAAGATAAATACTAGACCAAATAACAACTTATCTTATGTAACAAATCATTGCCAATTCATCCTATGCCCTCAGGAACATACGGGAACTACTCACAACGTGCAAACATGATCATGTATGGTGACATATGTGGTACAACACAATCTGAAACAATGGATCTACCACCAAATAATGACAAGTACTCAATCCCAAACATGCAACAGAGTACAATAACACGTATCTAGGGTGTAGCAATGATCAAACTATGAGGGGAATGGAGTGGATCACGGTGATGGTGATGGTGGAGATGCAGGTGCTGGTGAGGATGGTGATGGAGATGCCTCCTCCCACGGCAAGGAGGAGATGGGGATGATTTCCCCCTTCTTCGGAGCTCCGGAGCAGCAGGATCTGTCTCCCCCGCGGAGAGTTTCGAGAGTTTCGCCGCCCTGGCGGCTCCGTCTCGTCTCGGGAAAATTAGGGTGTTCGTTTTCGGGGAAGACGGAGTCGTCAGCAAAAAGACTCGGGGAGGAGGTGTTATGGGCCCATTTGGGGGCCCCACATGCGGCCAGGGAATCTGGCCGCGTGGGCTACCCCCTTTTGGGCCTCCTAGCCCTCCTCCTTTGTGTCTTGTGCCCACGACCTTTCTCCCGAAGAAAAACTGACATGGTTTCTTTCCTTTCGCAATTTGGATACTTGTAGCTCCTGAAACATCAAAAACATGAAAACAGGTGTTTTCTGACACTCAGAAATTAAATACCAAAAATAGGGACTTTGTAGGAAAGTCCCATAAAATCATCTAAAACATGCAAAACAATGACATAACATTGATAAAACATCCCAATAATGCCTATATGGAGGGTATAAATGATGATATAAAATGCACGTATCAGTGTGCAAATAAAATCATTGGTGTTTGTGCTAGTGAAGTCACACAACTTAGTATTCTCAGAGGAACTCATTTTAGCAGAATAATAGCAAGCAAATAAATAACAACTATAAAGTAAACTAATTTTTTTGTGTTTTTAATATAGAGAAGAAAACAAGATGAAATAAAAACAAGACAATAAACAAAATAAAGAGGTTGAGAGTGAGAGACTCCCCTTGCCAGAAGACTTCCTTCTCCCCGGCAACAGCGCCAGAAAAATGTTTTGTTGGGAACCCCAAGAGGAGGGTGTGATGAGCAGAGCGGTAGGAGTTTTCCCCTTAGTTAAGAACCAGGGTTATCAATCCAGTAGGAGAAAGAGGACCTTTGGAAGGTTGATGCCACTGACGGTAGTGCTGGCGCTTCACCGGTATCAGCAACAACATGGAACCTGCACACAACACAACCAAAATACTTTGCCCCAACGGTACAGTGAGGTTGTCAATCTCACCAGTCTTGCTGAAAACAAAGATTAAATGTATAGTGTGGAAAACAGTGTATTCTTGCAGTAAGTAAAGAGAGTAGGAAATTGTTGTGGTTTGTTTAACAGTGTGGAAAATGGACCGAGGTTCATAGGTTCACTAGTGGTGTCTCTCCATAAAAATAACATGCTAGGTGAACAAATTACAGGTGGGTAATTGACAAATAGAGGTTGCACCGTAGTGCACAATATAACATGATGACTACTATGATATTTAGTGCGGGCATTACAACAAAATACATAGACCGAAATCCATCTGCATCTATGACTAATAATCGACCCTCAGTTTATCATCCGAACCCCCTTAGGTATTAAGTTGCAAGCAACGCATAACTGCATTCAACAATGTGTGTAATGTAATCAATGATTATACACACGGGCACTCTCACCGCTGTTTTCTCCCTAGTGGCAACAACACATCCTCCCCCATCACGTTTCTGTCACTCGAGCACAGGCGAAAAGGAGACATGAACCCACTATCTAGCATAAATACTCCCTCTTGGAGTCACTAGCAATTACTTGGCCAGAGCAACCACTAGTAACATAAAGCATGCAAGATCACAAATAACATTTGCAATAAAGACTATAATCAACTTGGCATAAGGTCAATATTCATCGGATCCCAGCAAACACAGCATATAGAATTACATAAGATCAATCTCAATCATGATAGGCAGCTCACGAGATCTAAACATGGAGGCATATGAGGAGGAGACAACCATCTAGCTACTTCTATGGACCCGTAGTCCAGGGATGAACTACTCACACATCACTTCGGAGGCAGGCATGGTGATGTAGAAGCCTCCGGTGATGATTTCCTCTTCGACAGGGTGCTGGGAGACAGTTCCAGAACCCTCCTGATCTAGGGTTGATGACGACGGCGGCTGCGGAACTTTTTCAGGATTTTTTATCAGGTGCTTAGGGTTTTCTATCCTGGGGGAATAAATAGGCGAAAGGGCAAAGGCGGTGGAGGCCAGGGGGCCTCACACCCATAGCTGGCGCGGCCAAGGGGGACCCCCGCCACCCTATGGTGTGTCCCCCCTGATGCCCATCTTCGACTCCTCTTCGGTGTTCTCGATGCTTCTGGGGAAAATAGGCACTTTGGGCTTTGTGGGGTCCAATTCGGAGAATGTTTCCAGAACAACTTGTCTGAAACCAAAAACAGCAGAAAACATGGAACTAGCACTTGGCATATTGTTAATAGGTTAGTCCCGGAAAACGTATGAAAATTCTATAAATAAGGGAGAAAACATGTAGCAATTGGCATAATATGATCATGGAGCATCAGAAATTAGGGATACGTTTATGACGTATCAAGCTTGCCCTGGTTATCCACTACCTAAAAATGAGATCCTAGATATATTTTATAATGGACTAATTGTTGAATCTAGGACATACGTGGATAGTTGTGCTGGTTTGTTTTCAGGAAAAAACTCTAGAAGAAGCTAAGGAATTAATGGCTAAAATAGCCAAAAAATAATGATGATTGGAATATACCTGAGCCTACACCTACACCAGAGACAACACCAATACCAACACCCAAGAAGAGAGGGATGATTGAATTAAATGATGAAGTGATGAAGGAAGCCAATAAATCTCTTAAAGAGAGGGGTATCAAATCTGAAGATGTAACGAATTTACCTCCTATAGAAGAATTATTTAAGCCTATTCCTCATCCATCAACTATTGAGGTACACTCTATCCAATACTTTGATAATAGAGATATTCCTTACTCTAAACCACCTGATCAATGCTTAGATGAATTTGATAATTATGTTGTTAAGCAAGATAATTTTAATATGAGAGTGCAAAATCACCTTATGGAAAACTCTAGATCTATTGATAATTTGCATGGTATTATTGAGAGAACCTATAATGATGTTAAAATGCTTGTTAAATATTTTCAAATGATTCAAACTCAATTTTATCAACTTACTAAAGTGCAAAAAAAGACATGCTAGCTAATGCTTCTAGAGATAAAAAAGTTTGTGAAATAATTACTAGAAGTGGTGTTTCCACTCAGGATCCCTTGTATCCTGAAGGACATCCTAAAAGAATTGAACAAGATTCTCACCAACCTAAAAACAATAATTCTCCTTCTAAGAAAAAGAAGAAGAGACATAAAAATGTTGTAGAGTCTTCTGAACCTGTTAAAGATCCTAATAGTATATCTATTTCTGATGCTGAAACTGAAAGTGGTAATGATAAAAGTGATGCTTCTGATAAAGAAGAAATTGTAGCTGAACCTGAAAAGAAAACTAAAACTGTGATTTCATTGCCAATAAACATGGTAAAGAAAGAGCGCCTTGGGGTACAAAAAGCAGTGCCTTTTCCTAATAAGAAACACAAGTCTAAGGAAGAAGAGCATTATAATAAATTATGTGAGTGGATGAAATCTTTGTTCTTGCAAATTCCTTTGACTGATGTTATTAAGTTGCCTCCTTATTCTAAATATATGAAAGATATTGTCTCAAACAAAAGGAAAATTCCAAATGAGGAAATTTCTACTATGCTTGCTAATTACTCTTTTAATGGTAAGGTTCCAAAGAAGCTTGGAGACCCTGGTATTCCAACTATTCCTTGTTCCATTAAAACCGATTATGTTAGAACTGCTTTATGTGATCTGGGAGTTGGAATTAGTGTTATGCCTTTTTCTCTTTATAAGAGACCCTCTCTTGAAAAATTGATACACACTGATATATCTTTGCAATGGCTGATAAATCTACTACTATTCCAGTTGGTATATGTGAGCATGTTCCTGTTCAAGTTGCTACTAATTGTTTGATATTAACTGAGTTTGTTGTGTTGGAAATGCCCGAAGATGATAATATGTATATTATTCTTGGGAGACCTTTTCTTAACACTGTAGGGGCTGTTATTGATTGCAACCAAGGAAACTTAACTTTAATGTTAACGATAAAGAGCATACTGTTTATTTTCCCAAGAAGATTGATAGAAGATATGGTCTAAACTCAATTGAAAATATTGAGACCATCAAAATTGGAGAATTTTATTGTCTCGTTCCAATACCACCAAAAGAATATGAAATTATTATGATTGGGACTAGGTCTATAAAGGTTGAGGTAACATAATTATTTAGTGATTAGCAAATTTTTTCTTCATATAAATATTATTCTGGTAACAAGACTTGATCACTCGTGTTAACAAAATGATTCTAAATGAAGAGGACAATGTTTTCACTATGTTTTCACCTTCCTCATTATGTTTTCACCATGTTTACTTCTGTTATCACCTTTCCACTTTATTACAATCATGTTTCCAACATCCACAACCTTGTTTTCACCATCCATACTTCTGTTTTCACAGCTCTTGTTTTCACCATGTTATGTTTGTTTCATCAACCATAATTTTGTTTTCACCACTTCCACCTTTGTTTTCACTGGGTATTTACACATTAGAATGTTTTGGAACCTCTGTAGTTCTGGTATTGGCTTTGTTTTCCATCTTTTCATAATTATTTTCTAGGTTTTTCATTAATTATTAAATTCTAAAAAAAACTTCGAAAATAAAGTTTCTCGAAAAATTCCAAAAAAATTATAATAATTTTTTACGTTCAAAATGAGGCAGAAAGACACCTGGGAGACCCACCAGTCAGGCACACCATAGGGTGGCGCGGCCTGCCCCTGGTGGCGCCAGCACATGGTGTGGGGCCCCTTGACCCTCCACTTACTCTCTCCACTGCCAAAGTCTTCTCTCTCACCCCCAAAACTGAAAACATTTCCTGCAACCCGTGTTCTTGCTGTTCTTCCTCAAGATTTTTCGATCTTTTTTCTCAACTCATCATTTATGTTGAGATTTGGTGCATTTGCTCTCCGGTATATGACGCCTTTGATTATCCAAGTAGAATTTTGTTTGGTGGAGTATTTCTTGAGTATTTTGGTACTGTAGGTGACAGCTTATGTGAGTTTGCATGCTTGATTTGAGTAGAAATAATTTAGTTTTGATGCATGTTTAGCACTCCTATAAGTCTCTATAGTAGTTTCCATCTTATAGTTGCTTGAAATAAATTTTTGTGATGATTGTCGAAAAATTTAAGAGATGAAGCATAATGTAGATCAACTAAACCAGCATGAGTTGGAGTTGGATGAGTTCATGCCTGTGCACCGAGAAGAAGTGTTCCCACCAATCTATCCATGCCAGGAATTCATGCGTATTATGGGAATTCAGCAGGATTTTTAGACTCTTTTGCATAACGCAGGGTTGGATAATTTCCTTGGGGATGAGCCTACCTAACACATCAAACTAACCATGGATGTGGTGTAGCATTTTTGTTTTAAATGGTCTTCAACTAACCCTATGGTCCAATATAAAATTTACAATAAAGCTGTAAACTTGCCTTTCAGTGATTTTTGTGCAGCTATTAAGGTACCAGAGTGGGGTTCATGTGAGAAGATAAGAGGGCAGCCTAAACCACAGCTAGAACTATATAAGGATATTTGCAAAGGCAGGAGCTTCACAGGGTGAGAGTGGTAAAATTCGAGAAATTCAACTCCCTAGCATTCGATACTTTGCCTATTTTATTTCTAAGTGTGTGCTGGCTAGGAAAACTGCCAACAAGATGTCTGTCTATGATCTAGATTTTCTTTCAGCTGCTTTGAAATGTGATAGGTCTTATAACTTTGGTGCTTTAATTTCTTACCGTCTCTCGCATAACCGTGAGAAAGGCGGAATTTGTGGAGGTCTTATTGCCTCGCGCTTGCTAGCTTTACATGGTTTGGAGCCACACCCTCTAGACCTGCAGTTTCATGTAGAAAGGTTGGACCTTGTTTCCATGATTCAACATAAGTTTCTTTCTACCCATGCTCACTTTCATAACTTATCTTTTGAATTAACTTTGTACAAACAATCCGGGTGGAGAGTGACTAAAAACTGTTAGAGAAGTACTTTTGCATGCATATCTTTTGCTTAAACTTGATCGCAGGCAAGGATGGTCACTTTTAGAGAGTGAGCTGGATGCACACCTTGAGCAACAACCCCAACACGATGAGGATGCCGGAGAGGGGGGCAATGGTGATTTCGTCCAGGCCTCCGACACCAGGGGATCCCGTACCAGCACCCTGGATATGACTATGCGCATGCTGCTTCATCTTCTTCTTGGGCGCCTGAGTACGACCATGCGAGGGACGACCCACCACAGTGGCGAGGTTTCTCGCGCTATGGATGATCTCCACTTAGGCCAAAAGTCTAAACTTGGGGGGAGGTATACCTACATCACACTCATTTATATATCATGCTCGGTCAGTTCGTTGTATATCCATATTTTCGTTTCTTTCGTTTGTTTTCGTTTATTTTTGTTTTATCATTTTGTTTTTGTTTTCCAAAACACAAAAAGACCAAAAATATTTCAGTTGTTTCTCTTTGTTTGCTTCCTTATTTTCTTTTGTTGGTTTGCCTTATTTTCTCGTTTTGGTTTAATATTCAAAATCCAAAAATATTTTGCTTTGTTTGCTTGTTTCTTTCTGTTCTTGTTTCAATTCGAAAACCCAAAAATATTTGTTGTTCTTCTTTGGTTTTGTAAATTTTATTGCAGAGTTCACCGGATTTCCGTGTCTCCATTGGAGCTTGATTATAATTTTATATTATTCGATCCACACAAGTGAAGAGCAGTAATGATGATTTACGACAATCCATATTGTTGTGAGAGGATGGTATGAACTCTATTTGTTTTATTTTTGTACATATACTCATCGTGTGAACATGCTTAGTCCGTTCATGTAAGGTATATGTTATTTAATTGATGCTTGGTAGTTCGTGCTCTCACGTGTTAGTTCCAACTTATTAATATAAGATAGCTTGCCGTATAGAAGTTTGCTTGCATTGTTTTATTCATAGAAGATTATGACATTGTGGTATCTCCCTCTGTTTGTTTCACTTGAATCGACTTGGCACATGCTCACGCATGTTAAGACTGAAAACAAAAAGTCACTTAAGCCTCGATGATTTATTTTGCCTCAAAGTATTTGTATCACTTTTATGTCTCTATTAATTTTGTTTTGTCGCAAGCATGACTATAACAGCTATCGCTCTCTCGATTGTCGCTCCTCGTCTATTGCTAGCCTTCACCTGTAGTATGAAATGCTACTCGTGCAATCCAACTCCAAAAACCAAAGTATGCGAATTATGTCCACTATACCTACATATATGTGGTATTTAACTGCTACTCCAAGTAAATTGCTCATGTGCTACCTTTAAAACCTGCTAAAAATCATTCCTGTTTTGTGCCCTTGTTTTACCTCATGAGGACGTAAATAGAGAATATTTATCTCACTTGTCGATTGGATTTCACACCCTGTACTAGTGGCTTCATCCGCTTATCCAACTGATAGAGAGCTGGCAGCGGGGTGTCCAGCCCCAAATTAATACACACAAATTCTCTTCACTATTTTTGCTCCTGATTTATCAGTCAAAGCATAATTGTGTAAACAAAATAAAAAGAGGGATGACCTTCTAAACCAGTTGCGTCCTTCACATGGGAGCCGCTCTAGTGAAATCTAGTTGGCTTGTGACGTACTGTATTTTTTGTTTACCATTCGGTGACATAAGCATACACCTCTCTAAAAAAAATTATACCTCTGTTTAATAAAATTAGCTCTAGAACATGACTGATCCATGCTTCCCTCTGCGAAGGGCCTTTCTTTTACTTTTATGTTGAGTCTTCACCTTCTAACTTTATGCACCTTCTTGAGAGCATGGTTGTTATTCTTAGTGAAATGTGCTTGTCCTAGAACACGGTTGATAGTGGTATAACTTTGATGCTTGTATCTTTGATATCTTTATTTCTAATCTTCATCTAAACTTCAGAGGTGCCCTAGCATTTATGTTTTGCTCCACTATTAAGGGAAAGAGAGTACACTTTATCATACCTTACTATGAGCATTGCAATCTTGCAGATTGATATACTTCATGTTGTCTATTATTAGTTTGTTGGCATCTTTTCATGGTTTGCATAATTGTTGGGTAGTTTTTATTTTACATACATCTTATTGTGAATTGCCTCAGCACTTGATCATATAGTGAGTACATTTACATCATATGAAACAAATGTGTTCGTAAAAGTCTTTTATTGCACTCAGTTGTCACTGAATTGCTTGAGGACAAGCAATAAGCTAAGCTTGGGGGTGAGTTGATACGTCGAAAACGTATCTCCTTTTCCGAACACTTTTCTTATTGTTTTCCTCTAAACTTGTGAGTTTTGGATACCACTAACACGGACTAACGTTGTTTTCAGGAGAATTACCTTGGTTTCTCGTTTTTGTGCAGAAAAATCAACTTTCAGGAAATTGCCGAGAAAAGACTCCATTGGCCCTAAAACACCAGAAGACCCCGGGAGCCAGAAGGAGACCCGGGGAGGGGCCAGGAGGTGGCCAAACTACCCCCCGGCGCGCCCCCTAGGCCGCGCCACCCGGTGGTGTGGGCCACCCAGAGCCCCCCTCGGGCTCCCCTTTCGACTACATATTGCCTTCAACCCTAAACACGAGGGGGTTCGTCATATTCCACAGAAACACAACAGAGCGCCGCCGCCACCCCGAAATTCAATTTGGGGATCACAAGATCCTGTTCTGGCACCCTGCCGGGACGGGGATTCGGAGGAGATCATCGCCATCGACACCGCCACTCCTTCTCCATCAACCATCCATGTTTCCCCCGTCCATGAGTGAGTAAACCCCGATGTAGGCTGAGAGGGATGGAAGGGATTGGATGATATTGATCATGCAATAATGACAGATTGTTAGGGAATAGTGCCTAGTATCCATTTTAGTGTTTTCTATCGTTGTTGCGACTTGTTATGCTTAATACTTGTCACTAGGGCCCGAGTGCCATGATTTCAGATCTGAACATGTTATTGTTTCATGAGTATAATTATGTTTCTTGATCATACGTGCAAGTTGTTTACACACATTGTTGTCCGGAACCCGAGGCCCCAAAATGAAAGAAAGTGGGACAACCGGAGGGGATGGCTGTGATGTGAGGATCACATGTGTTCACACAGTGTTAATGCTTTGCTCCGGTGCTTTATTAAAAGGAGCACCTTAATTACCAGTAGTTTCCCTAGAGGCCCCGCTGCCACGGGCTGGTAGGACAAAAGATGTTGTGCAAGTTTCTCATTGCGAGCACGTACGACTATATTGGAACACATGGATATGGTTTGCCTATATGTTTGATACTTTATTATTATTATATGCAATGCCCGCATTATTATTTTATTCTCTTCCTCCTCGGCAAGGGGAGTCTCTCACTTACAATATCTTTACTTTGTTTTAGTTTTGCTTGTTTTATTTTATTTATTCTTGTTTGCTTCTCTTTTTCGAAAACACACAAAAAAGTTCTTATTCTAGCTGTAGTTTTATTCCCGTTTTTTAATCTTGTTAAAATGACTACTCCTGAGAACACTAAGTTGTGTGACTTTACTAGCACCAACAACAATGATTTCATTAGCACACCTATTGCTCCACCTGCTCCTACTGCTAATTTTTATGAGATTAAGCATGCTTTGTTAAACCTTGTTATGAGAGAGCAATTTTCTGGTGTTAGTACTGATGATGCTGCTGCCCATCTTAATAATTTTGTTGAACTGTGAGATGTAAAATATAAAGATGTAGATGGAGATATTATTAAACTGAATTTTTTTTACTTTCTCTTTGAGAGGAAGAGCTAAAGAATGTTTGTTATCTTTGCCTAGAAAGAGTGTTGATTCTTGGACTAAGTGTAAAGATGCTTTCATTGGAAAATATTATCATCATGCTAAGATTATTTCTTTAAGAAGTAGCATTATGAATTTTAATAAACTTGATAATGACCATGTTGCTAAATTCTGGGAAAGAATGAAATCTTTAGTAAAGAATTTTTCCATTCATGGACTGACTACTTGGATGATCATCCAAACCTTTTATGCAGGACTGAAATTGTCTTCAAGAAACCTTATGGATTCAACTGCTGGAGTAACTTTTATGTCCATGACCTTGGGGGCATCAACAAAGCTTCTTTATAATATGATGGTAAATTATTCTGAATGGCATACTGAGAGAACTATAACTGGTAAGAAGGTAAATTCTGTTGAAGAAACCTCCTCTTTGAGTGATACACTTGGTGCTATTATGTCTATGCTTGTGAATGGACATGCTCCTATTGATCCAAATAATGTTCCCTTAGCCTCTTTTGTTGCTCAAGAAGAGGATGTTGATGTAAACTTCATTAAAAATATTAATTTCAACAACAATGCTTATAGAAATAATTTGGTAGCAACAATTGTAGGCCATATCCTCCTAATAATAGCAATGCTTATGGTAATTCTTATGGTAACTCCTATAACAAAAAAAATTGTACCCTCTGATCTTGAGAACATGCTTAAGAATTTTATTAGTACACAAACTGCTTTCAATAAATCTGTTGAGGAAAATTTTGGCAAAATTGATGTTCTTGCTTGTAAAGTTGATAGCCTTGCTCTTGATGTTGATATTATGAAACTAAAAGTTTTGCCTCATGATGTTAAATAAATTAAAACTTTAAATGCCATCCAAATTCGAATTGATGATAATGTTAGAATGTTAGCTGAATTGCATGCCAGATGGGAAAAAGAAGATGAAATAGCTAGAAAGAATAATATAGCTAATGTTTGCACCATTACCACCACTAGTAAAACTGAAGCTTCTCATGCTATAAAACCTTCTACTATCAATGGTAAATTAATTGGTGTTTGAAACACTCCCACTTCTGCTATTAACAATGCAAAATTGCCCGAAACTGCTAAAAATGCTCCTGATGAAAGTGCTGAAATTTTTAGATACATGGGAGACAATAGTCCACTTACCTTGCTAAAAATGATATTAACTTTGATTATTGCAACATAGCTGAAGTGATTAAGTTCTTACAAAATCTTGTTGGTTTTCCTAATGCTAGTGCTATGAATATGGCTTTCACAAAACATATTACAAATGCTCTCGTGAAAAATAGAGAGGATGAATTAAGATGTGAATCCTCTATCCCTAGGAAGCTAGATGATGGTTGGAAAACTATTATTAAAATGAAATTTAATGATTTTGATTGCAATGCTCTATGTGATCTTGGTGCTAGTATCTCTGTTATGCCCAAGAAACTTTATGATATTCTTGATTTACCACCATTGGAACCTTGTTATTTGGATATTCGTCTTATTGATAATGTTAGAAAGAAACCTTTGAGGAGATTTGATGATGTTCTTATCATGGTTAGTAATAATCTTGTCCCCGTTGATTTTGTTTTCTGAAATATTGAATGCAATGCTTCTTGTCCGATTGTTTTGGGAAGACCTTTTCTAAGAACTGTTGGTGCTATTATTGATATGAAAGAGGGGAATATTAAATTTCAGTTCCCACTCAAGTAAGGTATGGAACACTTTCTTAGAAATATAATGAAGTTGCCTTTTGATTCCTTCATTCAAACAAAGTACAATTTGGATGCTTCTTCACTTGAAAATGCTTTATTCCATTTTTCTAGGCCTAGCTAAAAGGCGTTAAAGAAAACCACTTCTTGGGAGATAACCCATGGTTTTATTTTTGCTTAGTTTTTCTTTGTTTTCTTTGATTCAAGGGGTTTTATACTTATTTAGAAACTCCTTTTTATCTTTATTTTCATGTTTTAGTAGTGCCAAGTAAAGTTTCTGACGAGAATTGGAGTTGGTTTTCGGATTTCTGCGCAAAAAACAGATTTCTTCTGTCCACCGTAAAAAAACATATAAAATCCTGGAAGATCAGAATGATCTAAAAAAAATTGTGCTTATTCCTGGGCCAATTCCGCAACTTTTTCTTTCTTTGGGTTTTTCGATTCGAGCAACTTAAGTGCCTCGAGAAAATTCGTCTTACAGACTGTTTTGATTTTGACAGATTCTGCCAATTTTCTTGCATTGGCTCTTTTGCGATGACAAGTGGATTTCTTTGCTTCACGAAATATGAGAGGCTATATCTAATGTTTTAAATTATCAATAGAACTTGTTCCTTACAGAACCCATGGATTCTTATTTGTTTTACTAACCCCTCTAATGCGAATTACTGTTTGAGTATGGCGTGAAGGAAGTTCTCAAGGTTCAAGAGAAGAGGTGATATATGTGATCAAGAAAAAAAATACAAAATCCTGTTAATGTTTGGGAGAGAGACATGCACCGCTTTTTAATTTGAATACTTGCTATGCTAGTATCCTTAGATTTTCTTCTAGTTACTGCAAAAAATCTTGTTCATCTCTTGTTTTCATTGCATCTCTTGTTCAGAGCTGTTAGTTTTAGTAGTGTTATGTGAGTACTCTCATGTTTGCTTTCTGCAGCATGTAGAGCATTTTTGTTAAATCATGTCTTGTATGGTGCTTGTTGTAAATAGAAAATGCTACGTGTGGTAGATGGTCATATTTTTGTAGATCACTAAACTGTTTCACTTGATTATTTGTTGTTGTTTTGAGATATTAATATGCTTAATGGTAAACTTGCTGGTTTAGTAAAGGAAAAACAATCAATGGTTGGTCTAGAAGCTTAAAACCGTGTCACACTCAAATAACCAGTTGATAGAATAATGGTATATGACTTCCTTTGCTGATAGCAATCGTGATAGCTTTTTGTTACGCGCTACGGTCGGGGTAGATAACAGTGAATTGTCACTGCCATGGACCCTCTTGGAGTGATTTTCATTATGCCTTGTGATATGATGATTTTATTTGGAATCTTTTAACTTGTGAGTTCTATGTTGCGGTTTTCTGGCACTTCCACCATCCATATTTGCTAGCCTCTTCGGTATTGTGCATTGCTCATTATCACATTGAGATTTGGTGCAAACTTCGCCAGTACATCCAAACCCCGTGGGAGAACTTTGCTCTTCTACACATAAGGCAAAATTTATCTTCCTCAAAATATCCACCATACCTACCTACCATGGCATTTTCCATAACCATTCCGAGATATATTGCCATACAACATCCATCATCATTATGTTACTTGTCATGCTTTATTGTTATTTTGCATACTACTACACTAGCAGGAGCATTTTGTTGTATTGACATCAGAGATATTTCACTTTGAGCTATGAGTACTAAAAGTGTGATGATTCATTGTAAAATAGAGTGTTTCCCCTAGCAGTGAGGTTATACAAAAAAATCCAAAAAGAAAAAAGAGAGGCAAAAGAGAGATAATAAAGATAGAGGGGCAGCACTACTATCATTTATTCCACACTTGTGCTTGGTTAGCATCATTACTACAGTTTGGAGAGAGTTTTCATATTATGACTTGCATAACTATGTGGGGAACTTACATTATAGAACTTGTCTTGTATATTCCAATGATGAGCCTCCTCAAAAGAGCTCTAGGTCTTCATGAGCAAGCAGGTTGGATGCACCCCCACTAGTTCCATTGGAGAGCTTTCACATACTTATAGCTCTATGTGCATCCGTTGTGTGGCAATGACTACTCCTTGCATAACTTCGATTATAAGACTTCCTCTTGTCTAATGATCACTTTCAGTTGTGTGAGACTTTCTTCCATTGACCATCCAAACCCCCCATAATGTTCTTTTAGCCATAACATCCTGGTGCCAGGAACCAATACAGAACGCTTGCTTGTTTCAAGTGCACAATTATTTGAATGATTTTCCCACGTTCATATTGTTGTCACTTGACTTGATCCTAACAGGAGTTGTTTTGCAAGTCTGATGCCGTGGATGATTATATTGTTGTTCTTGAAGCTTAAATCATCTTTAATATACTTTGCACAATGGATTGTCTTTTAATACTGATTCATTGAAAGGTTTTACTTTGTTATTCTTAATGGTTTATACATTACTCTTTGATATCAACTATAAACCACAACATTTATTCTTTTGATTCTAGTTTACATGATTTACATTACTAGGATGATCAAGTTTATGTTGGTAGCATGTCACCTCAGAAATTATTTATTTTTATCGTTTACCTACTCGAGGACGAGTATGAACTAAGCTTGGGGATGTTGATACGTCGTAAACGTATCCTTAATTTCTGATGTTCCATGTTGTTTTTATGTTATTTCCCACATGTTTACTATACAGTTTATGTCATTTTTTATCGATTTTCCGGACTAACCTATTGACAAGATGCCACAGAGCCAGTTTCCTGTTTTCTCCTATTTTTAGTTTCAGAAAAGTTGTTCTAGAAATATTCTCGGAATTGGAAAATTCGAAGTCCAAAAGTCTTAGAAATCCCGGAGGTTTCACGGAGTCCCCAAGAGACCCGAAGGGGGGGCTCAGGGGGCCCACACCATAGGGCGGCGCCCCCCTTGGACGCGCCGGGTGGTGGTGTGGGGCCCCCAGACCTCCACCGCCTCTACCCTTTCCCTATTTATTACCCCGAGGCAAAAAACCCTAAATATATATCGCTTTTACCCGAGAAACACCCGAGGCTGCCGTCATCGTCATCCCGAGACCAGGAGGGTTCTGGAGCTCTCCCCGGCACCCTTCCGGAGGGGGAAATCATCACTGGAGGGGTCTACACCACCATGCCCTCCTTCAAAGTGATGCGTGAGTAGTTCATCACTAGACTACGGGTCCATAGCAGTAGCTAGATGGTTGTTCTCTCCACTTTGTACCTCATGTTTAGATCTTGTGAGCTGCCTAACATGATCAAGATCATCTTTATGTAATGCTACATGTTGTGTTTGCTGTGATCTGATGAATGTTGAATGCTATGTCTTTTGATTATCAATCTATCATGTTATCTTCATTCTTATGTTATTTATGGTCTTGCATGCTCTCCATTATTAGTAGACGCTAGTAACTCCAAGAGGGAGTATTTATGCTCGATAGTCGGTTCATGCGTCCTTTGCATCTGTGCTCGAGTGACAGAAACGTGACAGATGGAGGATGTGTTGTTGCCATTAGGGAGAAAACAACGATGCTTTGTCTAAGGATGATGTTATTGTTTACATTACACACTTTTCTTACTGCGATTATCTGTTGCTTGCAACTTAATACCCAACGTTTGTTCTGATGATATTTGGAGGGTGGATTATTAGTCATAGATGCAGTTGGATAACGGTCTATGTATCTTGTTGTAATGCCAGCATGAATCACATAGTAATCTTTATGTCTGGCATATGCACTACGGTGCAGCCTTCATTTCTGTTAATTGTCCAGCTTAAATTTGTTCACCACACATGTTATTTATCTTTCACAGAGAGACACCAATAGTGAAATGTGGACCCCGGTCCTTTTTCCTCATACTGATAAACACCTACTGCTTTCATACTGCTCTAATACTGTTCCTACTGTTTTGCTACTGTTTTCCACACCATACGTTCAACATCTTTGTGTTCAGCAATACCGTTGAGATTGACAACCTCACTGCTTCGTTGGGGCAAAGTGATTTAATTGTGTTGTGCAGGTTCCACGTTGCTTCTGAACCGGTAGTGCTTCCTGCCATCTCAGCTGCTTCACCTTCTGAAGTTACTCCTTCCTCCTATTGGTCGATTTAATCTTGGTTTCTTTCTGAGGAAAAACTTGCTGCTGCACTCTTCATACCTTCCTCTTGGGATCTCCCAACGAACGTGTGTTCACACGCATCAATTACTTGTTAGTAGTTGATGCTTGTGAGATTTATCGGTGTTAGCACTTTATGACCAGATTGTTATTATCCATTATATCACTTCTAATTATGATCCATATGATGTCTTGTGAGTAGTTCGTTTAGTTCTTGAGGACACGGGAGAAGTCATGATGTTAGTAGTGAAGTTATGTTGAAGTAATATTCGTGGTTCGGTATTTAAGTTGTGGGCTATTCTTCTAGTGGTGTCATGTGAACGCCGACCACATGATACTTCACCTTTATGGGCCTAGGAGGATGCATTGTGTATCTGGCTACTAATTGTGGGGTTGCCGGAATGACAGAAACCTAAACCCCCGTTAGAAAACCAATGCACGAGGGAGCGTAGAATCCCGGAGATTTAAGGCCGTGGTTAGATTTATCTTAATTACTTTATTATATTTGCGGATGCTTACGAGGGGTATAATCATAAGTATGTATTAGCCCTAGTTGGGCGGTGCATTAGCATAGGTTCACCCACACAACACTTCACGAATCAATGGATATTAATCAGACGTAACAAAGCGAAAGCACTTAACGAAATTCCCATGTGTCATCGAGAATGTTTGGTAGTCATAAGTAACACAACCGGCTTGTCCTTTGAACTCAAAAGGATTGGGCCACTTGCTGCAATATTATTTACTGCACTTTATTTACTCGCACTTTATTTATCTACTATATCCAAAACAACAAAAACACCGTTTGCTAGTGTTACAGTGAATTCTCTATCCAATCTGCTTGTCAACACCTTCTGCTCCTCGTTGGGTTCGACACTCTTATTTATCGAAAGTACTACGATACACCCCCTATACTTGTGGGTCAACAACGAGCATTACAACAAAATTCATAGACTGTTATCCAACTGCATCTATGACTAATAATCCACCCTCGGAGCGTCATCCAATCAAACCTTGGGTATTAAATTGCAAGCAACATATAATTGCATTAAGCAAAGTGTGTAATGTAAACATCGTTGTTTTCTCCCTAATGGCAACAACACATCCCCCACCCGTTACATTTCTGTGACTCGAGCGTGAGTGAAAGGGAGGCATGAACCCACTATCGAGCATAAATACCCCCTCTTGGAGTTACAAGAATCAACTTGGCCAAAGTATCTACTAGTAACGGAGAGCATGCAAGATCATAAATAACATAAACATGATAGATTGATAATCATTGGACATAGCATTCAATATTCATCAGATCCCAGCAAACACAACATGTAGCATTACAATAAGATGATCTTGATCATGTTAGGCAGCTCACAAGATCTAAACATGGTGGCATAACTAGGAGAGAACAACCATCTAGCTACTGCTATGGACCCGTAGTCCAAGGATGAACTACTCACGCATCACTCCGGAGGCAGGCATGGTGATGAAGAGGCCTCTGGTGATGATTCCCCCTCCCGGGAGGGTGCCGGGGAGAGCTTCAGAACCCTCCCGAACTAGGGTTAACGATGACGGCGGCTATGAAACTTTTGGCAGCAAAAGGCTCGGGTATTTAGGGGTAACCCTTAGAGGAGCTTAAATAGGCAAAAGAGCAACGTCGGTGGGTGGCCGGTGTGGGCCCTCTAGGGCCCCCCTTCGGGCCCCCTTCAGACTTTGTGTACGTGACATATTTCTAAGACCCTGGGATTTTTTTTCCGTCCAATTCCGAGAATATTTCTAGAACAACTTTTATGAAGCCAAAAACAGTAGAAAACAGGAAATGGCTCTGTGGCATCTTGTTAATAGGTTAGTCCCAGGAAATCCATAAAAATGACATAAAGTGTATAGAAAACATGTAGCGTATGGCAACAAAACCACATGGAACATCAGAAATTATAGATACGTTTGAGACGTATCAAGTGGGCATAGGGAGGGTGGGATCAAGTTCCTTCCACCACGAAATCCCATAGCTTCTGTCGTCAAACCAATAAAAACGTTAGCAAATCCGATGGCAAGGACACATGCACTTACCACGTGATTCCGTGCCGGCATATAGGATCCGTTATTGAGGAAGCGTCCGACGTTCCCGTCAAATTCCAGGCTTCCGACAGTGATCGTGTTGCCGATTCCGCTGAGTATCCCCGCTCGAAACGTGACTCCCGACGCCGCTGGCCCCACGGTGGGCGCCAACTGTCGAGTCTTCTTAGTTAGGTTCATGGTTGAGGGTGCCATCATCCTGCTGATAGAACCGTGGGTGGAAACGCGGGAGAGTGTAAACGAGGAGACGGATTTACCCAGTTTCGGTACATCGCAACTATGCGACATTCCTACTCCCCCAATCTCACTAAATCAGGGTTGAATCCTGAAGTATACAAAGTACAATGTGAGTATGGTTTCGCTAACTCGGTGAAGATGAACTTCCCGGCAAGTTGGCTTCTAGCTATTCGAACTCTTGTTCTCTGTCTCTCTCGATTTCTCCCGTCCGACTTTATATAGACAGCCGGACTAGGGCTTACAGGAAGGAAACCTAGAAGACTACTAAAGTAATCATATTCCTAGAAAGTAAGGCATCCGAGTTCTTCTCCAAGACGGACCACGTATTGGGCCATGATCTGGGTTCTTCTAGAATCCGGTTTCCTGTGTGTCAGTTTACTGGGCCGCCCAATGAACCTTACTCCATTGCCTGCGGGCCATCCTGGTAATCCGGCCTTTGGCCTATGTCGGATATACCCCTAGTTGGCATATATACGACAATAATTACTTGACACAATTTATTAGCAACAACAGTGATACAATGGGAGCAATAGTGTGATAGTAACAACAATAAATAAATAACAATAGCAATAGTAACGAAGAAAGTAACGACAGTGAACAACAAAATTAAAAGCACAGTAAGCATACTGACTGATGAACATACGTTGCATGGATGAGATAGATCATGTAATAGTAATAACATAAGGCACGACACAATGAATAATAAATAATTATCCAACATCAATCAAACACAGTGATACCTTCGATCCAGATTACTGAATGTAGCATGCAGTGTTTAACTTTGAGACCCAAGGATTTATTGAACCGGGAAGTAGGTTCTTGATGACCAATTATTGAATCCACAGAAAGCTTGCTAATTCCCGTTTTACCGGACCAATCTTGTTTTACACAAGAGGATTTGTTATCAATGATTAAAAGCAGGCATCTGTTTAAGGTTTCACCTGCAGCAGTGCATTAGTAGCATGAGATAAATATGATAAAATTCATGCAGTTTAGTATAGTTAATGCATATGTTATTTAGATGTACGTAGACAATGCATCTGCAGTCCATTATACCCCCGAGAACAGGTTAACATAGAGTAATTCGTCCAACTGCTAGCCCTATATAATTTCCGTCTCACAGAGTTGTCTTGGTTTTTATTCTTAAAGAAAGACGAAAACATTAAAATCGGTGATGCCATTGTTGTTCAGGAGAGATCCGATTCCAGCAGTCACACTGATTCTCCTATCACAAACGTTCCCGATCAGCCTTCCACTTCACTCTCACTATACGTTTACCTTAATCACTCTTCGGATTCTTGGGTACCTGACAAGTCTTAGAAGCGAGGCATGGATAGTATAACACACACAAATAACATAAATAAACTTATTAGACTAATTATCCCATGAGTTAGATCAAACACATAGTTGCAAGGTTAGGCCTCAGACCATAGCCCGAGGGAGACTACTCACACATTGCGATCATATCAACATAGAAAACATTAACTTGCATTGAATAGATTACTAGTTTTTACAATGTTGCCAATCACAATGGGATCTAGATTACAAAGTAGAAGTATGGTTATGACTATGGTGGTGGTGGAGATGATGTGGTGGAGATGTGGCAACACTGCGTGGTCTTGCATGGAGAGGACGGTGGTGACGACGGTGGAGATGATATAGTGTGCGGCTCTCTTCCAAGGTCTGTTTCTTCTGCTTATAAGGGGATCCAGCGAATGGATTAGGATTTTTGGCGACTTTCTTCGTGAATTGGATCCGTGCCCCTTTGATGACTTTTGGTTGGTTTGATCTGACGTTCTTGTGACAGCTGGTACGGTGAGCAGTACGTTCGTCACTTACCGTACTGGGGTTGGTAAGTGAGTTGCAAGGACAACTTTAATTTATTTTCTTATCTTTATTTTTTCTTTTTAGCCCTGATTTTCTGTCCAATATCTGCAATAAAAATAATAACATGGAGATATGCAAATAAACTACAAATTAGTGATTAGTGGCAGCTTTAGAGTGATATCTCTATCATTTTCATGACGAAGATACGGTTTAAAAATATAGTATCGTCACCGTCGAACATGAAAATCTTTATTTCTCAATTTCACAAAAAACAGATATATACATCTATATATGAAGAAAATTCATGATACTGTAACAATTTAATTTTAATGGTATATATTAATTAAGAGACAACAAGTTCATTACAAACACGCTTTGCAGGTTCTAACACGTATGGAGAAACTGCACGATGTTTAATCCACCTGTTCATCAAGTGTAAAAGAAGTAGAGTATTTGTGCTCGAAGCTTAAAGAAAACATGAACATTTGCACTTATCTCAATATTAGATTGGTGATCCTCGGTGTCAATTAAAAAAAACTAAGACGAATAAATATTAACAAATTTTGATTGCATCGGAATAATTATTAATTTCTATACACTTACTTCTTTTTTGTGTGGAAAAGACCCCAAATCTACTAGTAGAAACAGTTGGTACAAAGCACCGCAAAAAAACGCAATTACAACCAGGTCCCTGAAATCCAAACCACTACCACCACAGACACAGGGAGAGAAGGTGTCGTCCTTGTCGCGTCCCTCGTGGGTGGCTCTGAGGCTTGATGTGTGCATGGGAAGTCGTCTCCTTCTCTCTTCCGAGCCACACAACAAAGATGCAAAGGATAGGAGCTCGCCCAACCTGCCATAGATCTTAGGGACAAACCACCGCTGACGTCGACACAACTCCAACTCCGACCATGCGAAGGAGGATGAAAAAATCACAGGCTCCCTGACGAAATCTGACAAAAGGTTATAACTATGTTTTCTATGAATAACTAAACAATCTTCATAATTATGATGTTGAGATATTCAAGATGGAATGACATCGTAATAATAAACATAATTGCGAGAGTGGCTCTTCTCATTCCTCTCTCGGGCCTCGCAGCTTCAGGCGACCACCCTTGCTGTCACCTGCTGGCATCTTTGGGAAGCAAGAAACGATGCCAGGAACGGGAAGGGACTTATGCATCCTCAACGGGTGCTTAACAAGATCACTGCATATGTCAGGAACATTGAGCAACATTGCTTCAAGCCGGCACAGGCTAAGAAGTGCGTTTCCTCCACACCCACCTGGAGACCGCCACTGGTAAGCTCGATATGCCTAAATGTGGATGCTGCCATGTTCGTTGATGATAACCGCATTGGGTGGGGCATTGTGGCACGTGATCACATGGGTTCGGTACTCTTTGCCGTCAATGGAGGGTTTCATGGAACCTTCACCCCGGAAACTGCCGAAGGCATGGCTGTTAGACAAGCGTTGGAAATTGCGAAGGAGAAGCGTTTGCCGAATATCCTTGTTGTGTCGGACTGTCTATCCCTTATTCAACATGTGCATGCTGTGGAGAGGGATCGATCGGAGATGGGAACCGTCGTGGAAGATATCAGAAGATTGACGTCTGAATTCCCGAGGTGCGGCTTCAGGCATGAGAGCCATGTTGTTAACAAGGCGGCTCATTTATTAGCTAGATCTAGTTCTTTATCTTGTGTGTGGTTTTCCTTTGATGTTCTGCCGGAAGCTATCCGGTTGGTACTTTGTAATGACATTAAGTGATCAATAAAGCTCTAGATTCTATCAAAAAAAAAATAAACAAAATTTTATCCGCTCGTCTCAGGAACGGATGGAAGAAGGCACTCGGCCTCTTGGGCCTCCGGGCTTGGCGATGTCTTGCCAGCGACAATGTGGATTCGGTCGCTCGCTCCCGTGATGCCGCGCGCGCCGAAACACATACAAATTCGTGCACTCACTTCCCAAAAAGATCTTCAAAAAAAGAAAAAGGAAAACTTCCCGAAAAAGAAACTCGTGCGCCGTGGCGCCGATACGTGGCGACCATGGCACCGTCCATCCGCACGTCCACATTTTGTGGTGCCCGAACCCTGCAAAGAAGTTGGGCGTCGCCCCGCGCGCGCGCACGCCATTTGTTTGTTTTCCGGAACTAGACGGGCGTACGTGTCCTTCCCGAGTTCCACTGCTCGCTACAACGCGGTGATGAAGGGCATCCTCACATCACATCCATCTTTTTTTTTTGTACAAGACATCACATCCATCTTGTTTGTTTCCCAAACTTGAGACGAGGTGTACGTGTCATGACTCATGACCGAGATCGATCCATTGCTTGCTAAAACGGTGAGAAAAAGGACCCCCACAGTCATCACACCGCAGCACAGCACGCCTTGTGTCGATCTGCGAACGGCCTGGAAGTTTCGTCGATGCTCTCGTGCCGTGCTGGTTTTCAGAAGGTAACGGCATGTTCTTTGCTAGTCAGCCAAGCGTCGCTGATTCTCCTGACCATGACCTAACGGTCAGTGCAAACGTATCGTGATTGCGATATATACAAGTTAACAAGTACCATTATACTCCGTAGAAGTAAACTACCACATACAAGCAACAGCCATATTATTCTAACAAAACATAATGTGGGCGGACATCTTTTGCTCATATTTGCAAAGAGGGCAAGAGGTTGCAATTGGGGCATCCTCCGCTCAAGCCAAGACTCCATTTTTCAGCCATCTCAAAACGAGACAAAAAGACGCCAGCCTAGTTTGGCAGGGCAGTTTCTATAAAACCGAAGTATTGAAAAACTGAAATATTTAGGCCTAGTTTGGCAACAAAGTTTTTCTAAAACCAAAGTATTCAAATAATAAAGTATTTACCTGCCTGACAAACAAATACTTCAGTTTCGAAAAAAGAGCTCCGGACCTCTTTTTTACATACTTCAAAATTAGTACAGTTTCTAGCAATACTGAAGTATATAAACACACATTATTCATTGGTG
The DNA here is from genome assembly GCA_028641055.1 of Alopecurus myosuroides. Classification (NCBI taxonomy): domain Eukaryota; kingdom Viridiplantae; phylum Streptophyta; class Magnoliopsida; order Poales; family Poaceae; genus Alopecurus; species Alopecurus myosuroides. Next base: position 142,754,388 of record CM054061.1, on the reverse strand, counting down.
CCAAACAGATTAAAGTATTTAATACTATGGTTTTCTCGGAAACTGAAGTATTCTCAAAATACTTCAAAAAAACTGAAGTCCCAAACGGACCCTTAGTTGTCAGACAAATGAATACTTCAGTTTTGCATAATACTTCAGTTTTAAAAAAAACAAGTTGAAACTGAAGTTTTCAATACAGGAAAAAAAATGAAGTTTTAGGACACAGTTTTAAAACCATAATATTCACTGCATCCAAACACGTCAAAGTATTTAATACTATAGTATTTTTAGAAACTGTCGCATTGGTTGAATACTTCAAACATACTTTGATGCCAAACTAGTCCATTTTCTAGCCATGCAAAGAATTTGCATTTAACGTTCCACTCGATTTTTTCAGCACGGTGTGACTCCAAACTTTGAGTGGCTCTCACAAACTAGACCTATAGTCGGCCACGGTCAAGCATTCGCATGAACCCGAGAATAGTGTCTACGAAGGTGTTGCTCAGCTGAACATGACTTTGGCGCTTCACATAGCTTTACAAAATGTAGTAAATGAGCAACTGAAAGTTCCAAGTTTAGGTTAAAATGTGGTTCAAACATCCTCATGCATGGCTTGTTCGACATTGCATTTTCTCTGCTTTGAAGATGTGCCCAAGTCTGCCCCTCACGGTTTCCAACAAGACAATTATCCATGCATCGAAGAGTTTTTTGCCCGCCTCATTGTAAGGGTTATCCAATCCTACAGAGATTTTTCTGATTTGTCTACTAAAATCATCACCAAACACAAATTTGAATCTCTTGCGAACTTTTATGGACCGAGTGCCTAGTTCTATCAAGATCGGTAAGCATACATACAACTTACACTTAACTTTACATTCCATCATGTTGCATCGTCCACCACTACCCATTGGACAAGTCATCTTATCTTTTCGATGCTTTTTGTACACACATGATTGGGCGTGTTGTAATGTTTTTCCATGCCAAGTATTGACATTAACGGTGATCTTATCTTTGAGATATTAAAATTTGGTTCACTAAAGTTGTCTTCTCAAGAGTGGTAGACTGTGTAGGCATATTATTATGCACGGAGGGCAGCACGTGCTGCCGAAAAGCATTAAGATGTCAGCCTGACCATTTTTATTCATGTAATTCAAGCCACCAAATTATGGTGAATATTTGTGCACATGCCCGTAACATAAAAGAAGAAATGGATAATGTTATTAGGGTTCCCGATTATGTATTTACGTGTCTATAGAATTTATTATGTATTCCATGGTGATCGTACTTTGGCACATGTTAGGCTGTAGTGAAGGGTACAACCAAAATGTTTATTGGCGATCATTAGAAATTGACACCATCTTTTAAATTTGAAGCGTGGCAAAATTTCACAATACTGTTCAATTTCTGAAACCTGTTTTCCTATAGAACTTGCTTAAATATTTTCGATGTCTTTTGGATTACTTAATAACGTTCTTGATCTATTTTTGTTTTGTGATGTGAGCTCTGCAACCCTAAATATCACATCTGACTCTATGCTGCTAATGCTGAGGCTCTAGGTTTGTTTTATGGGACCAGATCTAATGTAACGGTGTTTTCTAGCCCTGTCCAAATATAAAGCGACAATGTTGTTACGGTGAATGAGTTGAAAAGAAGGGGCTCCCATATTGCGAATTTAGTCCAAGATGTTAAAATCGGCTTCTCGTCGTTCCATGTTTTACTCTGTCTTAAAGATAAACCGATTGACTAATGGTGTTGCTGATGGTCTAGTTAAATTAGGGTATAGTGGTGGGTTTTTCTAACGCCACATGGGTCCCATTTTCGCGGTCATGTTCCTCCTTGCCTGGTGGATATGATTCATAACGAATGTAAAACTAGTATGTTTGTTGCAAATTAATGAAATGCCGAAGTTCAAAAGATAATAAACATCGTATCTGACTTTTTCGATCTAGAGTTTATAGTTTATGAAATTCAAAATTACCTAACTGTGCATGGATTTTACAATTTTTGAATACTAAAATCTAAACAAAGAAATGAGAACTCAATTCAATTCAAAACCACTGAATTTTCCCATGATAGTTTGTTGGCTGGACGGTGCACCGTGTGGCAGCTCCGACACGGACGGTCGAAATCAAACCTTCGCAACCACAGTCCACAATCCGACCTCGATCCACCACCCAGGCATCCAGCCGTGGAGCACCGCGAAAATGGGACCCACGCGGCGTTAGAAAAATCCGGAGCCGTGGTCGCGTCGGGAACCTCTTTTCTTCTTCTCTCGGCCTCCGCTTCGCCTTCTCCGCAGCGCAGCCACTTCGGGATCGGGAAGCGGGAGGGGAAGGGCGAGTCGCTGTACCCGGCCGCAGCTTCCCTCTCTTCGCCCCCGCCTATCCCTACTACCCCCTCGCCGCGCACGATGAGCTCCTCCTCCGCCGCCGCCACCGCACCGCCTCCGCCGTCCTCGCCCCCCGCCGCCGCCACCGCCACCGCCGACGAGGGGCGACCGATGGAGGCAACGGAGGTCGACGATGGGGTAGCCTCCCAAGTGGACCGGTTCCTCGTGGAGGCGCTCGACAACCCTCGCCACCGCCTCATGAGTACGTGCCGAGCAACCTTATCTCTTCGCCAATTCTCTACATCTGTCATCGCCCTGCAGGTAGGGTTCCGAATGTTTATTGCTTGATTTGTGTGAGGATGTGTCCTTCGCGGTGGGTTCGTGTGGATGCGCGGTATGATTCAATTTCCGACTCGTGTCAAGCTTCTAGGGCTTCGTTTCCTGGTCTATTCGAGCCTCTAGGTTTGAAATTGGGGACTCTATTCCTCTCATCATGCTCGAGGTAGCTCGGAGAGGGACGATGTAATCGATATTCTGTAATTAGGTCCAATTTAATCGAATTCTGCCAATAGGTCAAGCTAGAAGATTGCTGGCTGTCGCACCTTCCTTGTTGCTACTTGCTGCAATGCTTATTGTGCTGCTCTTTTACCTTCCTATGAGATAGAGAACAACACTGATGCAGAAAGTAGTTTTTCTCTTGCTGATATTGGTCAATTTTATGTGCTGAATGCTGATAATAATGAACAGATGCATACTTCTCTTGAAATGCCCGGTGCCTACTACTCTAATTGCTATTTATCCTTTGACATTCCGGCTTTCCACTTTTCTTTAGCTAAATGCCTTTTAGAGTTGAATTAGATATGATAGGTATACTGGGATTGGTATGTATATTTTAATTCAGTTGGAAATAAAATGTGGCTGCTATTTCGGTAGTTCTAGGTTCATGGTTTGGACCAGTAAGGAAGTTATAGTTGCAAATTGGCCATTCATGTGACTTGATACACCAGCTGTATCCTGTTAGGTGTAGAGACAATGATGAGGTATCCATTATTGCACAAGTCACTACACTAATTAGGATAATGTGGATTGTGAGGATGGTGATTTTGACCTTAATCTGAAAATCTCAACATCTCAATGAGGTAATGGGGATGAGCTCCTTCAATTGCAGCTGAACTCTCCTTCAAACTGCCTGTTTCATAACTATACCTGCCTCATTTCCTTTATTTTCAATTTTTCGTGGATGATGGATTTTTCAGTTTTCTGTGGGTAATAGATTAAAACAAAACCATATGCAAGTTAGGATCATTGAATTAAAATTTCAGCTTTTTTAATGCCTACCACCTTTTCTCCTTCTGTTTTATTTCTAATTCCTGTCCTACTCTGTCTTTCGCTGCGAGGAGTGCACCTTGGCATGTCCCACTTCTGCGTGCCTCACCTAAGGCTCTGCACCTGAACAATTTGGGGCAGTTCTAAAATCAGTGCCTAGGCATGCACATTTGCATCTTGAACAGCACTTTATACACAAATATCTAACAATAAACTATGTTAGTGCTACAGTGTCATATATCTGTGCACCAGGCATAGAAACCTAAATTCAAGTATTCAACTCTTAAGTTTTTTTTTTTTTTTTTTTTTTTTTTTTGGCAATTCCTTCAGTTCTCTTGCATTCTCTAATGGCATTTGCACGGACTGGGTTAACTGACTGCATGGATCGTAACACGAGAAATGTCGTATTATAGGTGGCCTAACCAGTATAAATAATTGATGTACGGTTAAACTGCAATACATTTTAAATATATTGAAGTTATCTGATTTTGATTTCTGGAGTCAATTTGCAGTTTATAAGATGATTGCCATATCCATTTGTTATGTTTTGTTTCTACCAGTTAAACTTTTATTTATTCATTTTATTCTGGCATGTTTTTTGTATATTTATTTGTGTTATTGCACAACTCTTCTTTAATCTTCTGTTGCTGTGTAATCATTTTATTCTCTTTTACAACAGTTTTGCGGATGGAACTGGATATACAGAAATTTATGCAGAATCATCAACTGCATGAATTTGAATTCCAGCATTTTCCAACTTCTTATCTTCGCTGTGCTGCTCATCGTGTCGCACAACATTATGGTTTAGTTACAGTAGCAGATAACTTAGTAGATGGTCCTGTTAGCAAGATAGTTGCGAGAAAAACACCTGAAAGCAAATATCCAGCTATTGTTTTATCAGAAGTTCCCAATAAACAAGCAAGAGATGATATTGCTGCAGCACAGAAGCTTAAGTTTGTCATTTGTCAAAGGCCCAAAGATTCCCAAAATGGTGCAAACGGTGCTGGAACCAATAATGGTGCGGTGAAAACTGTTGAAGAGAGGATAGATGATTACAATAAGGCACGGGCACGCATTTTCAATGGTTCCATTCCTGCTGATGTTGAAGGCCCAGGTGATTTTGGAGCTTTGTCCATTGGCAGAAATGAACTGATGAATGTTGAGCCTTCTGTTGACGAGAACAAAGGTTGCACATTGAACAGCCGTTCCAGGGTTGCTGTTTTCAAGGATACTGAAAAAGATCGTAGTGATCCTGACTATGATCGTAACTACAAGAGGTTAGCATGTCCACCTATTAAATTTTGTTGGCACCATAGGGTCTTAACTCTTCACTGTTGAGATTGCAAACTATTAACGTGCTCACTTCTGCAGGTATGTTAGGCCCCCTGTGCTTGACTTTGGTATGAGCCCAGGCGCCTTCAATTATGCTGTGCCTCAGTTTATGCAGTATGGTGTTGGTTATATGCAGTCTCCTAGCATGCCGAGAAACCAACCTCCTGTGTACTTTGGACAACCTGATTTGTCGATGGGATCTTCTGGAACTGCTGTCTACCCACAGTGGCCTACCCCAGCAATGATGTATCCCCATTGCTATGACAATCTTGGCCATGTGATTTCTCAGGTAAGCCTGTTATATGCTTCTGCTGACCTTGCATATCATTTGTTTCAGTATTTAAGAATAGTATCCAGCTTAAGCTCTCTGAATTTGTGTGCAACTTATAATCATGCAATGGTGTTAATTTTGTTGTAGGTTCTACTCCATCCGTTCTAAAATAGATGACTTCCATTTGTCCAAACATGCATGCACGTGGACTTGTTTTAGTCTACATACATGCATGTTTAGACAAATAGAAGTCATCTATTTTGGAACGGAGGGAGTAAAAGTTAGTAAGGTAGTAAACCCATATATCTTGTGCCTTCAGCCTTTTACAGAACTTGGCTTAATCTGGCTGGTAGCAGCTTGTTAGGTTTATTGCATCCAAGTAGGATATGTATGTTATATAACAGTGAGGCCTTGCTTGTTATGCCCAATATAATGGTGGCTTGATAAAGCTGTTCCCTTGGAAGTTTGAAAGGTTTCCAAGCAAGCTAATTTCAAAAAAAAAAAAAAGGGTTCCAAGCAAGCTGCTAAGAAACAAGAATGTTGTTTAGGCTATTTTGATTGCTCCTGGTCCAACCTTTCTCGCTTTTTATCCCTGGCAATAAGTTTAGTGGCTATTTTGTTCGCTCCTGGTTCAAACCTTTCTCGCTTTTTATCCCTGGCAATAATAATGCTCCATTTCCTGTATGTTCAATTCAGTGATCATGTTTGATTTCATTATATTGTTTGCCACAGCAATTGCTCATGTGATGGTACTTTGGTTGTTGGGTTGATTTAATATGAAATGCATCCTTGTGTGAAGCCTTATTATTTATGATAAATCAACTCCATTTTTTCATGTCATCTTTCTGAAAGACTGTATGTTCTTTGTGTCACAGGTCCCGGTGTACCAGTCCTTCAACCATGGCTAGGAGACTCTACTTCCTGGATGTTGGGAGCAGAATTTGTTAAAAACTTGCTATGTTGTGTTATCATGTTTAGTGCGTCTATTTTGGAGTCAGTTATTCCCATCATCAAACTCTGGGTAGTGTCAACTAGGTGTATAAGAATTCCTATTTCGACGACTGTTGTTGTGCACTAATTTACAAACGGTGGTGCTTGTCTACTGATCGTTTACTGGATTCAGCGTTCCTGAAACGGTAGAGGGACGTTAGCTGCTTTACCACATATGCGGCCCTGATAAGTTACATTATGGAAAACGCTTCCCTTCGTCCGGGGGATTGCGGGACGTGATCCTCCGCTTGCATCGCGTGCCACGTGCCCTAGACACCGAGCCTTATCTTCTCACATGTCTGCGTAATCTCTCCCAGCTCAGTGTCTCCTTCCAGCTTTTACCCCTGCGCGTCGAGACTTCCGCTGTCTTCCCGCTCCTTATCCCCACGCGCAGGTGTGGCTGGATCTGAGAAAGGTTGCCATCCAAGGTGCTGCCATGGCGGTCGAGCCCCTCCTCGTCTGCATGGCGGTGGACGTGGACAGCTACAGGGGTACCGGAGACGCCAGTGCCACCCGATGCCCACAGCGCCGTGCGACTCCTCTCCGTCGCGGTCGAGCCACGGGACCTATGGCGCCATGTCGGCGGACGTGGCCAGCTGCAGGGGCCGGAGACGCCCATGAGACACGAGCTTGCTCGCCTGATTCCTCCTCTTTCCCGCGTCGCCACCGTCGAGCGAGCCCTCCAACGCGGCCTCTTCCCAAGCAACACAGAGCACCTGCTCTTTTGGCCGGCGTCGATTCTCCTGCGAGCCGGCGACCGTGCTCACGAAGGCTGCCGGAGGTGCTCCTGTGGGCCGGCCGAGTTGCTCCCGTGCTCACGCAGGCCACCGGAGGTGCTCCCGTGGGCCGGCCGAGCTGCTCCCGTGCGACGACGGTGGTGCTAGCGTGAGCCAGCGAAGGTGCTCCCATAGGCCGCCGAAGATGCTCCCGTGGGCCGGAGGTGCTCCCGTGCGACGACGGTGGTGCTGGCGAAGGACAGAGACGCTGCTCCCATAGGCCGCCGGAGATGCTCATGTGGGCCGGCAGAGGTGCTCCGGCAGGCCGCCGGAGGTGCTCCCGTGGGCCGGAGGTGCTCCCGTGCGACGGCGGTGGTGCTGGCGAAGGACAGAGACGCTGCTCCCATAGGCCGCCGGAGATGCTCATGTGGGCCGGCAGAGGTGCTCTGGCAGGCCGGCGGAGGTGCTCCCGTGGGCCGGCGGAGGTGCTCCCATGCGAGGACGGTGGTGCTGCCGAAGGACAGAAATGTTGCTCCCGTAGGCCGCCAGAGATGCTCCGTGGGCCTGTAGAGGTGCTCCCGTGCGACGGCGGTGGTGCTGCCGAAGAAGTGTTGGTGCACCGGCCACCGGAGATGCTGCCATGGAGGGAGGCGGTGCTACCATAGTATGGCGGTGGTGCTACCAAGAGCGTACATCGATGCTACCTTGGTTCATCGGTGTTTCTACCATTGGCCATCGGGCTTGCTACAAGCGGAGACATCATGTGCTACATGCGGCTGCATCAAGTGCTACCACCAGCGACACTTGGATGCTATGAAGGCGGTATTCCGATGCTGCGACGGCGAGACCGGGGGTTCTCGATCCGATGATGAGTGATCGAAAGTGGTGGTGCGAGTCCGAAGGCTGCTGCGAGTGAAGCGGCGTCGTGCAGCAAGAGCGGCACGCCGAGAGGGGAGGAAGAGAGATGAGGTACGACGACGACGTTGCAGGCTAGGGCGGCGCCCCGGGAGACGAGGACGGGGGGATTCGTCCTGACTTGTGCTGCGCCAAGGTGAGCTCGTGCTCCTCATTGGCTTCATTGAGGTGACACTAAGCACCGGCGCCGCCGTTCACCGCCATGTGCTTGGACTCGATCTCGATCGACTTCATGCTTGGTGAGCTTTGGGTGAAAACCATGCACCGACGGACCTCGACTGATGTCGCCGTTTGGGCCATTCTCTATGCCGTTCCCCACGTAGGAAGCATCGTTTGTGGAGTCCCTTCACCTCGCACATCGGTTTTCCATGTCAGCTGGTGTTGGCTGGTGATGTCTTGCAACTCCGGCTAGGCAGGTGTGTGGCCCTCGGGCCGATGTGGAAGTTGTACTGGCGGCTCTACGACTTCGGTGTGTTGAGGGTGTAGCGTGTCGATTTTGCTCGCTTGGGCGGTAAAGTCCTCCGTTCGTGGAGTTGTGTTGTATCGGTTTTCGTCCTCGTTTTCTTTTAAACCGACTAATTCTCTTCTTATCTATCAATAAAATAATTAAAAAAGCATTATTTTAAAAAATGGCTTGTCTAAATCTCAGTTCTGACGCCTCAAGAAAAGTGCAACCACGGTTTAAATATAGTGTAACTTTTTGGCCGTCTAGAGAAGTGCAGTAGATACGAGTTGTACTTTTCTCCGAACTGAGAATACACTTTGGAAAACGCCTGTACGGTAATTTTTGTCGCGTTACCAGAGAATTTGCTGCGATTGCGGTTTTACCGTAATTATCGAGATGTCTGGGGCAACGCAATATACCCCTTCGTTTAAGTGGGGCCGTCGTGGAGTGCGGGTTCTATATTAAAAAAAGACGGGGGGCGAAATGCAAAACCATGTTGTGCTGTTTTTTTTTACCGCATGACCACGATGGAACGGTGGTAAAAGGGACCTAGATTTGGGCAACCTAGATCCACCTACGCGTAGGGCTGGCCTTACACTTTTCGTTGATTCAGATTTAACAAAATACGAGTGGACCGAGATTTGGCAAAACCGTTTAAAAAAAAGGCCAATGATTGCGACTGATTCGGGCCAGCCCACTATTCGGAACGGGAAGGCCAGGTGCGTGACTGTGAAGCGTGTGATTCCACTGTTCGGACGTATGTGGAGCGGTGATCTACTCTGCCAAGCCCATGTATACACGCATGTGCAAGAAGGAAAGCCCGATTGATTGGATGGGCTGGTCGAGGCGTCAGTTTGGGACCGAGATCTGCTACGAGAACCAGTTCAGTATGCACGGTATACTCGCTTTCCCCACAGGAGCGTTTACGCCTGCCCCGTCCGCGGATCGCTCCTTCTGCGTCCAGCCTCTCGCATGTTTTGCACGAGCCATTATTAGGTAGGGATCGAGCTGCAGGTCGATCGGCGTCCGTCCGACGTGGTCGGAGAGCGATCGACATGGTACGATTTGTCTTATTGCGCTTACTGTTTCCTCCGTTCCACAATATAAAACGTGATCAAAGGGGGACTGATTCTCCCCTTAATTCTACGTTGTTAGGTAGGAGTGGGATACCCGGGCGTGAGCACACACCTGCAGCTGGGACTCGAACCCGGGTCGGCTGGGCGCACACCTGCAGCTGGGACTCGAACCCGGGTCGGCTGGGCGCACATCTGCAGCCATCGCCACTGAGCCAGCACTCAGTTCCCTCCGTTCCACAATATAAAATCCTTTTTAGATAATACTAGCTCGCAAGAGCAGCGCACATAATAAGCAGCACGATTCCTACGCAAATTACAAGTATTATACAACAATGGAGTAGTAAGTAATTTTGGGTCCCAGGTAAGATCACCTCAGTCTCTGGTTCGGCCCCAGGGACACCCACCCAGCTAGCTAGCCACAGTACCCGGGCCAGTGGCAGGGGCACACGCACGCAGCGCGCTGGCCCCGCACCATATCACCTCGTCCTCATCCAACAAAGCGAGCACACAGTACGTGCCAGACCGCCGGTGGAGCGCAGGACGATGGTCCGCTGCCGCTGCCTCGAGCGAGAGTGGTCCAGGCGGGTGGCGACCGCAGCGACGATGCGTGATCAGATCGCCCAACACCACAGGGAGAGGGCAGTGCACACACACACGTCCCAGCTTTGTTCACCCCGTGGAAGCATCTTTGGTTGACAGGTAACGACTCGGGTCCAAGCAGATACGCATGGCCGTCCCGTCCGTGGCAACAAGAGGACAAGCCCAGATTCTCATCTCCCCGCCCCATCACCCACCACCACCACCCACGCACGGGAGACGAGACGAGACCCCTGACCCCTCCCTACCCTATCACGCCACTGCTGCCACCGATCGATCCCCGTCCGTTGCCATCGCGGCTTTGATTTCGGCCTGTTTATTATCTCCAGGAGTGGTGCAGGCTTACCGTACGGTGCTGGCTGGGTGTTGCCGTGACGGCACACTTCTCTCTACTGTACGTCCGTGCATCCTCTGGGCATATGTCACCGTGCTTCAGCGCCCAAGGGTGACTTGGTCGGGAGCTCGCCCCGGATCACCCACCGTCCTCTTGCCCAGATTTTGACTCCAATCTCTGCTCCATCTTTTTTTTAAGGACTTTTACGGCACCTCCAATTAGATACAGGCCGTTTATTTTTTTTGGATCTAATAGCCTGTATAATGAACCGATCAAGGTTGTGCGACGGGTTGTTACAACATACATGATCGCCGCTGAGATTGTTCTAAAGCTTGGCCATCGTGCTGCTCGCCGGCCGGTCGGCGAGCGCCATACACTCCGAACATGCCATGGCTAGCTAAACAAGTCTAAGCCGTATTTTATTTACAGAAGGTCACAGAATCCAAAATCGGATTTGGTTACCAAGATTTTAGGCTAAATTAATAGGATATCTTTAATGGTAATTATTTAATCCTTTTAAATCAACGGCTAGATTTTAATTCATACTACTCACCTCTCTGCTCATAGTGGTGAGTAACATAAGCTAGTAACATACACGCAACACGAGGCTATATTACTACCTTCATAGTGGGTAGTAACAAATATGTGATGCCATATTTATTAGCTTATAGACTCATATTGTCTTGGAATGTGTGATGTTACATTAACATAGCTTATAGGATCCAGAAACCACACTACCCTCTTTCTTCATTTATTACTTGCCACATCAGATTTTTTGTCTATGTGGCATGCATGTTACTAGCTTAGGCCTTCCGTAATGCATCGTCTCTTAGCGCGGTATCCTAGGTACCGTTGCATTATAAGATACAACCATCCTAATGCATGGTTTCTTAAGTGTTGTATCTTAGTGGGCTGGTATTTAATGAATTTGGCCTCATGCATGTATTTGATTGGTCTAATCATATTTTTTGCCTATGATCCCGTGCAAGAGCCGTATACTAAATAAGATACGGCACCACTCTCTTTCTTCAATTAATATGGTGCCACATCAGCAATATGCCTATGATACCGTGTCAAGATACAAGCATTAGGGAAGGCCTTAGAGCAAGTACAATAAGGCTGGTCACAATGGGCAGTAACTAAGTAGTAACATCAATGCCACGTAGGCAAAAAATCTGATGTGGCATGTATTTAATGAGGAGAGAGATGGTTGTGGTAACTTAGCTAGTTACCGTAACATCACACCTCTCAATGCAACATGAGTCTACAAACTAATAAATACATCTTTGCATGACACCACTTTTATGTTACTACCCATTGTGGAGGTAGTAGCTTAGTTTAGAAAAATGTGTATGTTACTACTCTATGTTACTCCCCATTGTGACTAGCCTAAGGTGACATAAACAGGCTACAAGGATTTAAATAATATATCTTTGCTTATGTGGAGGAGAGAGATAAGGAGAGAGAAGCAAAGCGGGCTACTAGTTATTAGTAGCCAGCTGTAGCACGTGCTCCTAGGCAATATGTGTGATTGGTGGGCCATATATTGATAAAGTGCTTCATACATATAGCCAACTATTGTACAAGTTAACTGTAAGCTAACTATATGTGACGTGGCAATGGCATATAGCCAGCAGCCAGCTGTTTTATTAACCATGCTCTTAGTTACTCCCACTATGAGCAGCATCAAGGATAGTGAAAGGTACCGTAAAACTGACTATTTTTTATTAAGGGGTGCACCGAAATCCGGTTGACTCGGAAATTCCTCATCATGTTTCGGCTAGCTTTATTCACGGTTTCCCCTTTTCAAAGTAAAACCGTGTTCTCGCTAAGAGAAGCCCATCGGTACCAATCATTTGGCGAGCTGAAGTTTCCTGCCTTGATGGGGAAATCTCTATAAAGTATACTACATGCCGCACACGTTCGACATTTAACATGATAAACAACGAGCCTGATTGCGTTTTTTGCCAAAAACAAAAAGGCTTGATTGCGTACGCGAGCGGAGACAATCAGACACCTACATGTCTCCGTACTGGAGTAGAATAGTAGCGGCTCTCGTGGACCCTTTGGTCGGTAATATTCATACACAAGCACTACACGTTTTTTTTTTTTTTTTGAAACGGATAATCTGTTTTCATTTCCAAATGGCCAAGAAAATGGAACAGTATAATGGAAGAAACTACGAGCCTCTTTGGATTGAAGGAATTGCGTAGAAATTTTGGAGGATTCGAATGCATAGGAATTTTTCCTATGGAATGTCTTTGGATTGAATGATTGAGTACACCAAATTACTTTTAGGAATCCATTCCTATGCCCTCTATTTCATAGGGATCTCAATCAAATCTCCTTTTTTGCAAAGTCCAATGCATTCATACTCTATCTCTCTACTCTCTCCTTATTTCTGCAAAGTTCCTGGTTACTTCATGTGCACCATCCAAAAGCATCATTTAGAAATTTCTTGTGTTTTGCGATCCTATAAGAATTGAAGTGCATTACATCTCAATTCTGAGTTTTTCCTATTCCTATATATTGTTTCTGGATATTGTGGTGCTACAGAGGTTCGCTATATTTGATATCATCTTGGTACTTTTGTATTCTCTCTATTAAAAAGGAAATATTTTTAATCCTTAACCGACGAAAAAGCATTCCATTTTCCCTTTCCAGCTATGTAAAGCTTTGTATCAGGAGAAGTGGCTTTGTAGTGGCAAAGTTGACGATTCTGGAAATCTGCACTATGCATAGATCTCTAACACACCCGGATCACGTCATTGCCAAAATTAGAAGCATCGGAGGCAACTGGGTTAGCCTAATATCATCAGTGAGCCCCTCTAATCAGTATCCTCATGGTTTCTCGGAGTGTTTTGCCCCATTTGGCCGCACATGGAGCTCTACAAATAAAGATCACCATGAATGGCATCCTCTCAATCGCGACAGGTCTCAGGTCTCGATTCAGCAATTCGATCCTCTAGGTAATCTTCCTATCATGGCTCAAAAAGTTAGCTTTATCCGGTGCTAATTTTTGCGGCTTTTCCCAAGCGCTCCAACCTGATTGTACCGGCCTAACACCTGTGCTTATGATCAATAATAAAGATGGCGAAATTCTCCCTGGCATGAACGAAAACCAAAGATATCTGAAAGGAGAAAAAAAAAGACCATCCACGTCAAAAGCATCAGATGCGGAGGCGATGAGTCCGTCTCCATCTATCGCCAGGATGCCGCTGGTAGCTTTCGTCTTCCGCCGTTGGATAGGAAATTCTCTCTCTCTCTCTCCCCCCTCGTGGGCTGAGAAAAGAAAAGGCGTGGGATCGCTAGCTTTTGGCAGCACATTCCCCTGCACCGGATCAGCGTGAGATGGGCAGAGGAGTTGGGATACGCGCACCTGCGCAGCAGCGCAATAGCTGCAATCTGCTGCTGCGCATTAGATCCTACTCCCTCCGTCCATTTTTATAAGGCTCACTTCTTACTATTGAAATGCTAAGAAGTGAGCCTTATAAAAGTGGACGGAGGGAGTAGCTTTTGTCCTTGCTGCTGCAGCTGGTCCTTTTGGCTCCAGAACTAGCAAACTGGTCTTTCTGCAGACCACATGAGGCAAAGCTTGCAAGAAAAGCAGCAAAAGTAGATTGGGTGGATAAAAATAAGCAAAGTACCAAGTGGCTTTTGCTACCGCAGCTGCTACAGAAGCAATAATGCAATCTCTGTTCTCTCGATCTTGCTGGTGTGTTCAGTCGTGCACATGGACCTCGCATCGACACCCTCTAAATAGCACCCCCAATATATAAGGAGTTAACACAAACATCTTTAGGACTTGGATTGAAATAAAACTTACGTGGAGTTAAACAACAGCTAGATAGTTTGGTAGAAATTTAACCTAAACTAAACTATGCTAGAAGCCGCTCGGGCCTTCCTCGTCGTCGTTCGCCTCCCGCTCGTAGAAGTACGACGATGGACACGCGAACGACCTCCCATCTAATATGACTTTTATAAACTTCTGGCAATCCTAAGACACTCGAGTTGCCCTGACATATCTCTCTTGATCCGAAGAAGTGCTTCAGTAGTTTTGGGTCACATCATAGTTGGTCTCATATAACGGCATGGTGGAAGGGGCATGTGCATGGGATCCACATGGGGGTTATGATTATGAATAAGTTTAGATTGAGTCTCAAGAAGTTTTCGTAATGTGTGTGTTTCAATCACCCGACACAGTTAATCTAGCAATGCGACTAAATATACCTCGAATTGCGAAGGTGATAACGATAGTTGATCGTAGAAACTATAGCCACGCTAAAACTTGCAAACAAAGCGTAAAAGGCGTCTAATTTTTTTTTTTTTTGCAGAGTGCGCGTGTGGTTTGGTATAGCTATCTTGTTACCGTGTTTTGACCTGATGGCCAATGCAAAGGATTGTCATTGTTCGACATCGACATTCACGCGTTTATCGTGGAGCCCAGAGGAACTACATGATATAAGAAAGTGGTCGTTTCTCCATCATGAAAAAAGTTGAAGCAATTTTCACGGCAGCGGAATTTCCTCGGATTTTCCACTGTGGTGAGAATAACGAAGATGGTGGATCCTAGTTGGAGTTGCGTCAAGAATCCCCAAAGAACAAAGACTATACCAAATCACACAAATTATAAATTACTTGTGATGTTTATCTGCACAGTAGTAGTTTATTAAGGTAACTCCTCACTAAAAAAATATCAAGATAGTTCGTGTTCTCCCAATTCTAACATGATAACCTATAACTGCAGTGGATCACGGTAGTCTTCGAGGGTAAGTATAACCTAATTTATTGATTCGACACAAGGGGAGCCAAAGAATACCTATAACCCTTAGAAGTTGAGTTGTCAATTCAGCCACACCTGAGAAGTAGTTAACAAAAGATATTAGAAACAAAAGGTGGATTCTCTTGTGTCCTCAACACACCTAATACAGTTGTCATTTGTTTAAGTGCACTAGTTCAGCGAAGAGATGATAAAATATGGGTAATATGGATGAAAAAACAAGGTTTTGTAAATCTGTAATAAAAGTGGCTGCAAGCAAACAAGTAGTAAAACCGAAAGAAAACGATATAGCAATGGTGGGAAACAAGGCCTATGGATAATACTTTCACTAATGGCAACTCTCAACAATATTAGCATAATTAAACATATGATACTTCCTCTAACAACATGAATGAAAGACATAGCTTGAAAATCGTTCCTCGTGAATAAGGTAGGATAAGAATCGCGTAGGGCTATACAAGCACACCTTAAATTTCACGTTCCCGTCAATGAACACCCCAACCCTGTCACTTTGAGAATCCAAAGATAGTACTAATAAACACCACAACCTATCTCTGGAATAGTATCTTTCTAATCAATCCACATCACCCGCACTGCCACCTTGGCACTATAGAGATTATACTAAACACAAGAATCAAGAAACCTCATGATTCCAATTAAATCCAACAAAGTAAGTACAAGACCATGACACGTATCCCATTAATTCAAGATCCATATAGTCACACACGGCACCCGCACTATCACCGTGGCAGCGTATAACAAAGGTGACTCCGAGGAATTACACTAGATAAAACCAATTGAGTACATCGTTTCCATTACATAATAAAGGGGAAACGTTATAGATTCAAGAATGATAACATAGCACACGATCTAAATAGAGTTCACATCATGATAGAGAGAGATAACCACATAGCTACTAGCACGAGCCCTCAGCCCTGAGGAGGGACTACTCCCGAATCATCGTGGGAGGCAGAAACATCTATGAAGATGGCTCCGGGGGCACTTCCCCGTCCTGGCAGAGTGCCAGAACAAAGACTTATGTCCCCTGAATTGGGGTTTTGGATGGCGGTGGAGCTCAGATGCGTTTCTAGAAAAGTTGTCTTCCTACGAATTAGGTCAAGAGGGAATTTATGGGCGAAGAGGCGGCGCGGGGAGGTGGCCAGGGTCCCCAGGTGGGCCCTAGGTGCGGCTAAGGGGTGGGTCCGCAGCTGGTGCCCCCTGGAGGCCATGTGGCTCCACTCCGGGTCTCCTTCTGCCTTCTAAAGTCTTCGAGTGAATAAAAATTCCTCGTAATTTTTTAGCCGATTCCGAGCACTTTCAGTTTTGGACCTTTTCTGCAATTCACAGAAAAACAGACAGAAAACTGGCACTAGACATCTTGTTAATAGGTTAGTCCAATAAATGATAGATAACATAGGAAAAACATGTAGAAAATAAGTATGGAGCACAAAAAATTTTAGATACGTTTGCAACGTATCAACATCTCCAAGCTTACCTCCCGCTCATCCTCGAGTAGGTAAGTGATAACAAATTAGTTTTTGAGGTGACATGCAACCAACACTAACTTGATCAATCATAAGTAAAAGCATTATAAGATGAGATCAAAGCACTTTAACAAAGGCATGATAAATATTATGTGAACCAATGTAAACTTAGCAACTACATTGCACGTGAAAAGTAACACAAATAATTGACAATGAGTAATAATGCATTAAAAGTGATACGTTTGTTTCAATCATAAAGAAAAACATAATAAAGTGGTATCCGTCTTGTCCTTCGTGGGTTAGCCAAACATAAATGCCAAGACACCTTCAAAGTTCAAATGGTGACTAGATACAAATAATTTGAGAGCAAGCAATATCATAATCATGAATCAATCAATAATAAATTTTGGGACTATGCACATTATACTCAGAATGACAACTATGCTCTTTTACCTGGTGTATATTGTAAGAATATGTAGACTCAACATAAAAGTAAAAGAAAGGCCCTTCGTAGAGGGAAGTAGGGATTACTCATGTGCTAGAGCTTTTTATTTAAATAAAACAGAGGTATTGAAAATAATTTTGAGAGAAAGGTATGTCTATGTCAATGAATGGTAATGAAAATCTTATCATAACACATGTTAAGCAAAGTGTTTAGACTTTTGAGAGCGGTTTCCATTAGCACTTTTTACTTTTTCCTTATGGTTGGCACTTCCCCCACCCCCACCTCGTCTTGGACAAATCATGGCTAGCCCTATCCACGGATTCCCACCAACATTCATAAATCCATGGGGAAGTGATAACCCACAATTATAGGGGATCGCGATAATCTTTGAGGGTAAGTATAACCCAATTTATTGATTCGACACAAGGGGGTCCACAAAATAACTATAAGCCTTTGCAACTGAGTTGTCAATTCAGCCACACCCGAGAAGCACTTAACAAAAGATATTAGAAACAAAAGGTGGATTCTCTTGCGTCCTCAACACACCTAATACAATTGTCAGTTCCATAGGTGCACTAATTCAGCGAAGAGAAGAAAAAATATGGGTAATATGTGTGGTAAAACAAGGTTTTGTATATCTGTAATAAAAATGGATGCAAGCAAACAAGTAGTAAAACTGAAAGAGAACGATATACCAATGGTGGGAAACGAGGCCTAGGGATCATACTTTCACTAGTGGCAACTCTCAACAACATTAACATAATTAGACATATGATACTTCCTCTAATAACATGCATGAAAGACATAGCTCACAAATCGTTCCTCGTGAATCAAGTAGGATGAGAATCGCGTAGGGCTACACAAGCACGCGTCAAAGTTCACATTCCCGTCAAAGAACACCCCAACCATGTCACTTCGAGCACCCAAAGATAGTACTAATAAACACCACGACCAATCTCTTGAATAGTATCTTTCTAATCAATCCACAATACTCGCACATTCACCTTGGCACTATAGAGATTATACTAAACACAAGCATCAAGAAACCTCATGATTCCAATTCAATCCAACATAGTAAGAACAAATTTCTGATAAGTATCCCTCTAATCTATAGTCCATAGAGTAACACACGACGCCCACACTATCACCGTGGCAACGTATAACAAAGGTGACACTGAAGAATTATACTAGATAAAACCAATTGAGTACATCGTATCCATTACATAATCAAGGGAAAATATCATAGATTCAAGAATGATAACATAGCACACGATCTAAATAGAGTTCACATCATGATAGAGAGAGATAACCACATAGCTACTAGCACGAGCCCTCAGCCCTGAGGAGGGACTACTCCCGAATCATCGTGGGAGGAAGAAACATCTATGAAGATGGCTCCGGGGGCACTTTCCCGTCCTGGCAGAGTGCCAGAACAAAGACTTATGTCCCCTGAATTGGGGTTTTTGATGGCGTTGGAGCTCAGATGCGTTTCTGGAAAAGTCCTCTTGTCTTCCTACGAATTAGGTCAAGAGGGAATTTATGGGCGAAGAGGCGGCGCGGGGAGGTGGCCAGGGTCCCCAGGTGGGCCCTAGGTGCGGCTAAGGGGTGGGTCCGCAGCTGGTGCCCCCTGGAG
This sequence comes from Alopecurus myosuroides, assembly GCA_028641055.1. Classification (NCBI taxonomy): domain Eukaryota; kingdom Viridiplantae; phylum Streptophyta; class Magnoliopsida; order Poales; family Poaceae; genus Alopecurus; species Alopecurus myosuroides. Next base: position 142,735,736 of record CM054061.1, on the reverse strand, counting down.
GCCCTGTGGCTCCACTCCGGGTCTCCTTCTGCCTTCTAGAGTCTTCGAGTGAATAAAAATTCCTCGTAATTTTTTAGCCGATTCCGAGCACTTTCAGTTTTGGACCTTTTCTGCAATTCACAGAAAAACAGAAAGAAAACTGGCACTAGACATCTTGTTAATATGTTAGTCCAATAAATGATAGATAACATAGGAAAAACATGTAGAAAATAAGTATGGAGCACAAAAAAATTAGATACGTTTGCAACGTATCAACATCTCCAAGCTTAACTCCCGCTCATCCTCGAGTAGGTAAGTGATAACAAAATAGTTTTTGAGGTGACATGCAACCAACACAAACTTGATCAATTATATGTAAAAGCATTATAAGATGAGATCAAAGCACTTTAACAAAGGCATGATAAATATTATTTGAACCAATGTAAACTTAGCAACTACATTGCACGTGAAAAGTAACACAAATAATTGAGAATGAGTAATAATGCATTAAAAGTGATACGTTTGTTTCAATCATAAAGAAAAACATAATAAAGTGGTATCCGTCTTGTCCTTCGTGGGTTAGACAAACATAAATGCCAAGACACCTTCAAAGTTCAAATGGTGACTAGATACAAATAATTTGAGAGCAAGCAATATCATAATCATGAATCAATCAATAATAAATTTTGGGACTATGCACTTATACTCAGAATGACAACTATGCTCTTTTACCTGGTGTATAATGTAAGAATATGTAGACTCAACATAAAAGTAAAAGAAAGGCCCTTCGTAGAGGGAAGTAGGGATTACTCATGTGCTAGAGCTTTTTATTTAAATAAAACAGTGGTATTGAAAATAATTTTGAGAGAAATGTATGTCTATGTCAATGAATGGTAATGAAAATCTTATCATAACGCATGTTAAGCAAAGTGTTTAGACTTTTGAGAGCGGTTTCCATTAGCACTTTTTCCTTTTTCCTTATGGTTGGCACTCCCCCCCCACCTCGTCTTGGACAAATCATGGCTAGCCCTATCCACGGATTCCCACCAACATTCATAAATCCATGGGGAAGTGATAACCCACAATTATAGGGGATCGCGATAATCTTTGAGGGTAAGTATAACCCAATTTATTGATTCGACACAAGGGGGTCCACAGAATAACTATAAGCCTTTGCAACTGAGTTGTCAATTCAGCCACACCCGAGAAGCACTTAACAAAAGATATTAGAAACAAAAGGTGGATTCTCTTGCGTCCTCAATACACCTAATACAATTGTCAGTTCCATAGGTGCTCTAATTCAGCGAAGAGAAGAAAAAATATGGGTAATATGTGTGGTAAAACAAGGTTTTGTATATCTGTAATAAAAATGGATGCAAGCAAACAAGTAGTAAAACTGAAAGAGAACGATATACCAATGGTGGGAAACGAGGCCTAGGGATCATACTTTCACTAGTGGAAAGCCTCAACAACATTAACATAATTCGACATATGATACTTCCTCTAATAACATGCATGAAAGACATAGCTCACAAATCGTTCCTCGTGAACCAAGTAGGATGAGAATCGCGTAGGGCTACACAAGCACACGTCAAAGTTCACGTTCCCATCAAAGAACACCCCAACCATGTCACTTTGAGCACCCAAAGATAGTACTAATAAACACCACGACCAATCTCTTGAATAGTATCTTTCTAATCAATCCACAATACTCGCACATTCACCTTGGCACTATAGAGATTATACTAAACACAAGCATCAAGAAACCTCATGATTCCAATTCAATCCAACATAGTAAGAACAAATTTATGATAAGTATCCCTCTAATCTATAGTCCATAGAGTAACACACGACGCCCACACTATCACCGTGGCAGCGTATAACAAAGGTGACTCTGAAGAATTATACTAGATAAAACCAATTGAGTACATCGTATCCATTACATAATGAAGGGAAAATATCATAGATTCAAGAATGATAACATAGCACACGATCTAAATAGAGTTCACATCATGATAGAGAGAGATAACCACATAGCTACTAGCACGAACCCTCAGCCCCGAGGAGGGACTACTCCCGAATCATCGTGGGAGGCAGAAACATCTATGAAGATGGCTCCGGGGGCACTTCCCCGTCCTGGCAGAGTGCCAGAACAAAGATTTATGTCCCCTGAATTGGGGTTTTGGATGGCGGTGGAGCTCAGATGCGTTTTTTGGAAAAGTCCTCTTGTCTTCCTATGAATTAGGTCAATAGGGAATTTATGGGCGAAGAGGCGAGGCGGGGAGGTGGCCAGGGTCACCAGGTGGGCCCTAGGTGCGGCTAAGGGGTGGGTCCGCAGCTGGTGCCCCCTGGAGGCCCTGTGGCTCCACTTCGGGTCTCCTTATGCCTTCTAGAGTCTTCGAGTGAATAAAAATTCCTCGTAATTTTTTAGCCGATCCCGAGCACTTTCAGTTTTGGACCTTTTCTGCAATTCACAGAAAAACAGACAGAAACTGGCACTAGACATCTTGTTAATAGGTTAGTCCAATAAATGATAGATAACATAGGAAAAACATGTAGAAAACAAGTATGGAGCACAAAAAAAATTAGATACGTTTGCAACGTATCAACATCTCCAAGCTTAACTCCCGCTCATCCTCGAGTAGGTAAGCGATAACAAAATAGTTTTTGAGGTGACATGCAACCAACACAAACTTGATCAATCATATGTAAAAGCATTATAAGATGAGATCAAAGCACTTTAAAAAAGGCATGATAAATATTATTTGAACCAATGTAAACTTAGCAACTACGTTGCACGTGAAAAGTAACACAAATAATTGAGAATGAGTAATAATGCATTAAAAGTGATACGTTTGTTTCAATCATAAAGAAAAACATAATAAAGTGGTATTCGTCTTGTCCTTCGTGGGTTAGCCAAACATAAATACCAAGACACCTTCAAAGTTCAATTGGTGACTAGATACAAATAATTTGAGAGCAAGCAATATCATAATCATGAATCAATCAATAATAAATTTTGGGACTATGCACATTATACCCAGAATGACAACTATGCTCTTTTACCTGGTGTATAATGTAAGAATATGTAGACTCAACATAAAAGTAAAAGAAAGGCCCTTCGTAGAGGGAAGTAGGGATTACTCATGTGCTAGAGCTTTTTATTTAAATAAAACATAGGTATTGAAAATAATTTTGAGAGAAATGTATGTCTATGTCAATGAATGGTAATGAAAATCTTATCATAACGCATGTTAAGCAAAGTGTTTAGACTTTTGAGAGCGGTTTCCATTAGCACTTTTTCCTTTTTCCTTATGGTTGGCACTTCCCCCCCCCCCCACCTCGTCTTGGACAAATCATGGCTAGCCCTATCCACGGATTCCCACCAACATTCATAAATCCATGGGGAAGTGATAACCCACAATTATAGGGGATCGCGATAATCTTTGAGGGTAAGTATAACCCAATTTATTGATTCGACACAAGGGGGTCCACAAAATAACTATAAGCCTTTGCAACTGAGTTGTCAATTCAGCCACACCCGAGAAGCACTTAACAAAAGATATTAGAAACAAAAGGTGGATTCTCTTGCGTCCTCAACACACCTAATACAATTGTCAGTTCCATAGGTGCACTAATTCAGAGAAGAGAAGAAAAAATATGGGTAATATGTGTGGTAAAACAAGGTTTTGTATATCTGTAATAAAAATGGATGCAAGCAAACAAGTAGTAAAACTGAAAGAGAACGATATACCAATGGTGGGAAACGAGGCCTAGGGATCATACTTTCACTAGTCGCAACTCTCAACAACATTAACATAATTAGACATATGATACTTCCTCTAATAACATGCATGAAAGACATAGCTCACAAATCGTTCCTCGTGAATCAAGTAGGATGAGAATCGCGTAGGGCTACACAAGCACACGTCAAAGTTCACGTTCCCGTCAAATAACACCCCAACCATGTCACTTTGAGCACCCAAAGATAGTACTAATAAACACCACGACCAATCTCTTTAACAGTATCTTTCTAATCAATCCACAATACTCGCATAGTCACCTTGGCACTATAGAGATTATACTAAACACAAGCATCAAGAAACCTCATGATTCCAATTCAATCCAACATAGTAAGAACAAATTTATGATAAGTATCCCTCTAATCTATAGTCCATAGAGTAACACACGACGCCCACACTGTCACCGTGGCACCATGGAACAAAGGTGACTCTGAAGAATTATACTAGATAAAACCAATTGAGTACATCGTATCCATTACATAATGAAGGAAAATATCATAGATTCAAAAATAATAACATAGCACACGAGCAAAATCAAGATCACATCATGAGAGAGAGATATAACCACATAGGTACTAGCACGAGCACTCAGTCCCGAGGAGGACTACTCACACATTATCATGGTGAGAAAGAGAGAGTTGTTAATGGAGAGGTGCAAACCCAATGAGATGGAGGCGGCTGCCCATTGGTCTTGGTGCTGCAATGGAGGAACCTCTCTCCTCTTGGTAGCTGCCAAGGGAGAGGAAAAATTCGTGACAATGGGTGGCTCCTCCAAAATTAGGGTTTTCCTCTCCTTATATGTGATGGGACAATGCTCTCCGGCACTCCGATGGATGGACCCTTGATACAATGGCTCTTGGGAACCTCTAGAACCTGACTAGGGACCTCTCTCAGCCCCATAGGCCCCAAAGTCGTGGCTTTGTTGAATCCATCTAATATGGTAAGAGTTAGACTCAATCACGTCAGCAGTTCTCGTAATCCCTAATCAAGTATTTGGCCTCCAGTAAAACGGGTGCACATGTCGCATCCGATCACTGTTTTGGACGAACTTTTTGTCCACAATTATGAGAAGAAAATTCCCCACACATTTTACGTGTTAGCTTTTTCCATTGGACGCCATCTTTTTGGAGATTAAACTAACAATCTCTAAAAAGTGTTGGTGGAGAAATTTCAGGAAAGTGAGAGTCCTTCTCCAACAAGTATCCTTTTGTGTTTTTTCTTGTCAAAATCCAATTAGTTCTACACATCAAAGTATAAAACCATAACTTGTGCTCTTTGCAACCATTAATAGGTTAGTCCAAATAAATGATAGAAAACATAGGGAAAACATGTAGAAAACAAACATGGAGCATAAAAAATCATGGCTTTAACAAAATCATAGGGAAAACATGTAGATAACAAAATCATAGGGAAAACATGTAGATAACAAAATAATTTTTGAGGTGACATGCAACCAACACAATCTTGATCAATGATGTTTATGAGCATTGTAAGCTGAGATCAAACACTTTAACAAAGGCATGATAAATATAATTTGAACTAATGTAAACTTAGCAACTATGTTGCACATTAAAAGTAACACAAATAAATGACAATGAGAAATAATGCGTTGAAGGTAATACATTTGTTTCAATAATAATGAAAAACATACTAAAGTGCTATCCAGATTGTTCTTCGTAGAATAGGAAAACGTAAATGCTAGGACACCTTCAAAGTTTAACTGGTGACTAAATACAAATAATTTGAGAGCAAGAAATACCGTAATCATGAATCAATCAACAATTTTTGTTGGGACTGTGCACATTATACTTAGAATGACAACTAAACTCTCTTAATTGGTGCATAAAGTAAGAAGATGGAGACTCAACCTAAAAGTAAAAGAAAGGCCCTTCCCGGAGGGAAGCAGGGATTACTCATGTGGTAGAGATTTTTATTTAATAACACAGAGGTATTGAAAATATAATTGTGAGCGAGGGGTATGTCTATGTCAATGAATGGTAATGAAAAATTTATCATAACCCATGTCAAGCAAAGTGTTTTGACATTTGCGAGTTGTTTCTATTAGAACTTTTTTCCTTAAGTTTGACACTTCCCCCCACCTTGTCTTTCACAACCATGGCTAAACGTATTCACGGGTGCTCACCAACAATCATCAATCCATGTGGAAGTGCCTTTTCATATTATATTATTTTGCAATAGCTCTCGAAAAATTTAAATGAGCACAGATTCCATACTCATTTAGTGAAATAAGGGAGAAGAACCTTGGTTGACATAAGACATGATAAACTTCAAACTACTTCCTCAGGAACACAAAACGGGTTTAGCACACAAGAAATTAACTTGGAGTGGCGGTGAAATACCACAAATAGGTAGGTATAGTGGACACATAGTAAAACATTGGTTTTTAGGAGTTGGATGCACGAGTAGAGCTCATACTCAGTACATGGTGAAGGCTAGCAAGAGACTAGGAGCGACCAACTAAGAGAGCAATAACGACCATAATCATGCATAGCGACAAAACATTATTAGTAAAAACATGAAGTGATATTACAAGTCAAAAAGTAAATGATAATCAAGGCTAAAGGTGACTAGTTTGTATTCAAGTCAACCATTATTAGTCAAAACATGTGCCAAGTCAACCCAAATAAATCATCAAAGGAGAATACCACAATACCATGCTTCAATATGAGGAAACAACACATGTTTTAATTGAAATGGCACATTAAGCACTCTCAGCTATTTGATACTAGTCATGATACATCATATACTACTAAGAACACAATTAAAATAACATCAAACATGACATGCCAAAGTCTAAGCCACAGTTAAAACAAACTTCCTATTGCACCACTATAAGCATGAAGTATTTTACTCTTCTCCAACACTAATCAACTTATTTGAAACAACTCTCAAAGTAAATAATCATTAAAGACCATAGAGATAATCATATATAAATGAATCAAAGAAACAAGCTCTGAACAAAATTCGAGTGAAAAAACAAGAGCTAAACGTAGTACTAGCAAAAACTGAACACTCACAGAACAATAAGAGTGAAAATTAGTGTTCTAGACAATGAAAACGGAGCGTGTCTCTCTCCCACATAAGAATAACAGGATCAATCATAGCTATGACCAGAAATAAAAAAAATGAAATCAAAATAAAATGACGCTCCAAGAATAACACATATTGTGTGAAGGAATAAAAATATAGTGTTTTGAATGAAACCTGATATTTTTGTTCGTGAAGAAGGGGATGCCTTGTGCATCCCCTAGATTTGATGCTTGTACTTCTTGGATATGTCTTGGGGTGACATGGACATCCACAAGCTTGAGCTTTTGTCCATACTTCATATTCTCATATCATCCTTATCTCCCTACACTTGAAAACTTCCTCCACCTAAAATTTCTCACAATCTTCATTAGCAACGTTAGTGCATCAAAATAAAAAATCCACTTTGTTAAGTTTCAACACAAGAAAAGCACTCCATTTAAAACATTAGCTACTGTCACAACTTCTTTTAAGGCTCTTCCTCCCAAAAGAACACAAAAGAAAAAGAGGCAAATGCAAATATTGGCAGAAATTTGTCAAAAATGAACAACTGGTAAAGATGAATTCCTTCGAGGCACTTTTGTAGCTCAAATAAAAAGTGAAAAACTAATGAAATTTAGATAAAAACCTGGGGTAGGTGCCATAAAATGTAAAAAATTCGCTTATCGTTGGTGAAGCGCAAAAATTTGGACAGAAAACGGCAAGTTGCACTTTCTTTCAAATAGAGTTTAGTCTTGGCACAAAACAGAAATAAAAAGGATAAGGAGAGGTTGGTAAAGATATAACAACTTCCAAGACTCAAAGAAACCAAAATAAAACAGAAGAAAACAAAAAAGAAAAAAAGTGGCTTGCCTCCCACAAGCGCTTTTCTTTAAAGCCTTTTAGCTAGGCATAATGATTTCGAAGATTCTCACATAAAAATATGAATTGAAGATCAATAAGAGAGTATAAAAAAGCAAATATAAAGCACATTTAAGTCTAGCACACTTCCTATGCATAGGAATCTTGTAAGAAAAAATATCAATTAAGCACAAAGTAGCAAGCATAGGCAATGTTCAGGATATCGCTTATCGTTAAGTTATCGATCGACCCATGATAAGAGATATATCGGCTTATCGGCCGATAAATCGATTTTATTGGTCGAATATTTATCGGCCATTTTCTTGTAAATCCCAAATTGTAGCACTACAACATCTAAAATATGCTATAAAAATATATCATATCAGCACTAAAATCTTAAAATTATGATATATAGATATATTGTATTCAATAATAATAAAAATTCTATGATGAATGTCATTAATCACATGTTCCAGTCATGGAAAATCGATATATCGGCCAATTTATCGGCATATCGACCGATAAATCGCTTGTAAGACCGATAAAATGGCCCAAATGATAAGGTCCACCGATATTCATTAACCTTATCGGTCATCAGCCGTTAAGAGATAAATCGGCCGATAAATCGGCATATCAGATGATATCCTGAATAGTAAGATGGGGGGAAAATTAAACTTCAAAAATTTCAACATAAAGGGAGGTTTTTTAGTAACATGAAAATTATTACAGCCGTATTTTCCTCTCTCAAGGTAACTTTCAGTAGCATCATGAATAAAATTAACAATATAACTATCACATAAAGCATTATTATCATGATCCACATGCATAAAAGAATTAATACTCCCCACATAAGCATAGTCATTCTCATTAATAGTAGTGGAGCAAATTCGACAAAGTAGCTATCATTATAATCATCATAAATAGGAGGCATATTATAATCACAATAAATTTTCTCCTCAATTGTAGGTAGACTGAAAATATCATATTCATCATTGTAATTATCATATATTGGAGGCATAGTATCATCAAAGTAAATTTTCTCCTCCAAGCTTGTGGGACTAAACATATCATCCTCATCAAAACCAATTTCCCCAAGCTTAATTTTTTTCATAGCATTTGAAATAATGGTGTCCAAAGAATTCATGTGTGTTATGTAGATAAAGTTCCATAGGTTTTTTTAATTTTCTCTTCAAACACTTTATGTCCTAACTCAAGATAAATATTATAAAGCTCTCTCATATTTTTTGTTGTTTTCCAATAAAAACAAAAAACAAGTAAAAAGTAATAATGTACTTCCCAAGTGAACTTGTAGATAAAGCTATGCTCCCCGGCAACAACACCAGAAAACAGTATTGATAACCCACAATTGTAGGGGACCACGATAGTCTTCGAGGGTAAGTATAACCCAATTTGTAGATTCAATATAAAGGGTGCCAAAGAATACCTATAAACCTTAGCAGCTGAGTTGTCAATTCAACCGCACCTGAGAAGCACTTAAAAAAGATATTAGAAACAAGAGGTGGATTCTCTTGCGTCCTCAACACACCTAATATAATTGTCAGTTGTATAGGTGCACTAGTTCAGAGAAGAGATGATAAAATATGGGTAATATGTGTGGTAAAATAAGGTTTTGTAATCTATAATAAAAATGGTTGCAAGCAAACAAGTAGTAAAAATAAAATAACGATATAGCAATTGTTGGAAACAAGGCCTAGGGATCATACATTCACTAGTGGTAACTCTCAACAACATTAACATATTTAAACATATGATACTTCCTCTAACAACATGCATGAAATACATAGCTCGGAAATCGTTCCTCGTGAATCAAGTAGGATGAGAATTGCGTAGGGCTACACGTGCACACCTCAAAGTTCACGTTCCCATCAAAGAACACCCCAACCGTGTCACTTTGAGCATCTAAAACTAGTACTAATAAACACCACAACCTATCTCTTGAATAATATCTTTCTAATCAATCCACAACACTCGCATTGTCACCATGGCACTATAGAGATTGTACTAAACACAAGCATCAGGAGAACTCATGATTCCAATTCAATCCAACATAGTAAGAAAAACTTTATGATAAGTATCCCTCTAATCCGTAGTCCATAGAGTCACACACGGCACCCGCACTGTCACTGTGGCACCATGGAACGTTATTTTATTTGTGAGACCACCACTATTCATTTATGTTATGAGAGAGATACTGGAAATTTGGGTTGAATTAAGTTGGATGCTATTAAAAATATTGGGAAAGGGATGTATGAGTTTATTCAGAAAGATACATATAGTTGCATGATTCATGTGCTTTTAATGAGTACGAATTTTCTAGTGTTTTATCAAGAGTTATCTTTTATTCATGTTTTGATGCTGAATGTTACTTTACTTTGTTTAACATGGATTTATTAGTTCTATGGACAATTTTTGATACATATATTTTTGCATGCATTTAGATGGTCAACTTTCTCCCTCTTGCTAGCCCAAAAATTCCAACAAGTAAAAAACTTGTTTTCCAACACCTTCAACAAAAGTTTTTCCAGTGAGTCCACCATATCTACCTATCATCGGTCTGTTGAGTACTAGGATGTGATAGTAGTATGATATAATGTCAATGGAATGGTTTCGAGAACATCAAAATAGTTTCGGAGAGAAACCAGAAAAATTCTGGAGTATCGGGAAAGTCCCGGGAAAACCTAAGAGCACCAGAAGGGTCTAGGAAGATTCTAGAGTATTCTAGAACCTTATAGAATGTTCTGGAAGACACCATGGTCTGCATGCAATGAATGATTGGTAAATCCACTCTTTTATGTTTATGCTATTAAGGAGTGGTAACCCCCTCTTTTATGTGCATGGGTTTAAAGAGGTGGTAACCCCCTCACTAATGGACCAGCCATTATATGGAGGTTTCTCCCCTTGGCCTCCCCATTTGGGCTATATAAGTGGCTAAAAGGCTGCTGCCTCCTCCCTCTCTTTCTCTCACACTTTCACATACACCGTAAGGCTGCCCGTGCTCCGGCTTCTCTTTATCCTGGACGACGGAGCGCTGCTGGACTAGTGATCACGTACGCATGGATACTAGCAGAGGGATCGTATGTTTGATCCTTGGAAGGAGTGAAAATCCTCGCGGCTGGGAGGAATACACCTAGCTGCGGTGGTCTGCATTAACGGGTATTCACCAACAATCTACTTCCGCTACCGGTTGTTGGTAATGATTTAGATCGTCATCTTTGTTGCACCTTCATAGTAGATCCTGGGTTTATGCGTAGGACGAATTTTTTTTATTTTCTACTACGAACCCAACAGTGGTATCAGAGCAATCTATGAGTAGGTGCAGGTATGATCTAGAACACATGGGATGTGTGGGCATTACACAACGGTTTGTGTGGAGTAGTAGATTAGATCTACCGCTAGATAATTTTGGTTACTTCCCATGAAATTGCAAAATTATGACCCCGACAACATAGATGAGATTTTGTTAGAAACTTTTGGCTATCGGCGGTCCTTCTGTGCTGCTCCTGAGTATGCCGGTTGTTCGACCAACGTTGGGCTTTAGTAGCTTTGAGTGTCACTATAGCTGGGAAAGACTAAGATTGCAAATAGAACGGGCATGTAGATTTGATCTACACGGGGGTCACGGTTATGAATAAGTTTAGATTGAGGCTTGAGAGTTGGCAACGAGTATCGTGTCTCAATCACCCCGCAAAGTTAATCTAGCAACATGGATCATCATGCTTTATGGTGGACGTAGGTAGCAAACGGTTTGCCACAGAAACTTTAGCAGCCACGCTAAAATATGCAAAACAACCTTTAGAGGCGTCTAACTTGGTTTTGCAGGACTTGTCGCGTATGATGCGGGTGCGAACCGTTCGCACAAAAAGATCACTTGGTTGTCTTGACGTTCAGGCAAGATGGTCATGAGCTCAGAACACACACATCGAAAGATAAAAAGAGTCACATTAGATGTGATTGGCAAGTTGGCTTACCGGTCTAATTTTCCGTCATCAGTGATGTCACATCAATGGCGGACAATTGAGACATGGGTCCTGAATCACTAAGATCAGTTATGGGGAATATTAGTTTTAGTGGGAGCGCACTTTAATTTAAATTGTTTAATTAATAGTGCAAATTAATTATGTAACAATGTCTAAGTGAACTTGTATTTGTCGTTGTAGATAATGGCCCGCAACACACCGTTCAACTTAGTTCCGATTCTTGAGAAAGAAAAACTAGCTGCTAATGGAAAGAACTATACGGATTGGGTCTGTACCCTGAGGATCGTCCTTAGGAGTGCTAAGAAGGAGTAGCTCTAGAGGCATCCCTTCCAGCGGCTGATGCCTCGGAGGATGAAAAGAACATCTATGCCACCAAGGTGGATGATGCCACCGTGGTGCAATGTCTTATGCTAACTTGCATGGAACCTGAGATCTAGAAGCGTTTTGAGAACGCCATTGCCTTGAAGGGAATATGCCCGAGAGGCAATAATAAAATGGTTATTATCTTATTCCTTGTTTATGATGAATGTTTATTTCTCATGCTAGAATTGTATTAACCGGAAACGTTGATACATGTGTGCTTAATAAACAAACAATGGTTCCTAGTAAAGCCTCTCTTTTAACTAGCTCGTTGATTAATAGATGATCAAGGTTTCCTGATCATGAACATTGGATGTTATTAATAACGGGGTCATGTCATTAGAAGAATGATGTGATGAACATATACCCAAAGAGAATATAGCAATGCGATCAAGTCATTTAGTTTACATTGTTATATCAAACATACGAAGTAACTTATTCCTTAGACCTTGAGATCATGTCAATCACTGATACCGGAAGAGTGCTTTGATGGCATCAAACGTCACACCGTAACAGGGTGACTATAAAGGTGTCGTTAAGTATTCGGAAAGTATTAGTTGAGGATCATGGATCAAGAGTGGGATTTGTCCATCCAAATGACGGAGAGATATACTCTGGGCCCTCTCGGTGATATCACATCGAAACCGCTTGCAAGCACGTGATATGATCACAAGGATGTTATATCACGGGAACGAGAAAAGAGTACTTGTCGGTAACGAGATTGAACAAGGTATGGTTGATACCAATGATCGAATCTCGGACAAGTAAAATATCGCGAGACAAAGGGAATAGTTCACGGCGTTGTTGGTTCACACGATCACGAGAGTCATCGTTGAATATATAGGACCATCACGGATCTCCAGATCCCGCTGTTGATTATTGATCGGAGAGGAGTCTCGATCATGTCTATCTTATTCGCGAACCGTAGGGTGACACACTTAAGGTTCGATGACGCGTTTGAGAGGATACGGAATATCGAAGAATATTTTGGACAGCACCGAAATTGTTTCGGGGAAAATTGAAATAGTTCAAGGGGTTTTTCATCGAATGGTTGTTAATAGAATTAACAAATGATTCGAGGTGCTTTATGCAAATGTTTGTTAATAGAATTAACAAATGCTGAAATAAAGAAATAAAAATGTTTTATTGATTTATTAAAGAAAAACTCTTGGATTTTCTAAGTGGGGTTTAAAGGAAAATGAGTGGGTGTGAGTGGAGTGTCCACTCACATCATGAGGGAAGAGGTGGGGGCACACCATGGGGCTGGCCGCACCCCCCTTGGGCTGCCTCCCCCCTCTCCTATAAAAGGAGGGTGAGAGCTCTCCCTCCTCCACACACTTGGCCACTTCCCTTTCCCTCCACCCGCTGCTCCATTTCATGGTCTCCGGCTTGGCGAAGCCCTGACCGTGGGATTCTTCACCACCACCATGTCGTCGTGCTGCTGGAGTTCCGAGGGATCCTCTACTTCCGCGCCCCGCTGGAACGAGGGAACAGAGGTCGTCATCAACCGTACGTGTGACCGATCACGGATGCACCGCCGGATTGCGGTGCCATCTTCTCGCTATCGGGATCGGTGTGAGTACGACTACGCCAACAACGAGATTTGATCTCGTACCACTTTGAGTCTTCGAGGGTATGTGTTCTCCTTAACCCTCTTGTTGCTCGTTGCACTTCGTCTCCTAGATTAGATCTTGGCCTTTCGGGTGTCTCTCGCGTAGGAAATTTTTTGTTTTCTATGCTACGTTCCCCTTCAGTGGTATCAGAGCCGGATCTATGCGTAGATGTTTTGTACGGGTAGAACACATAGGTGTATGTGGGCGTTGATGATCATGTTATTACCTCCTTGACTATTTTATGATCTTAGTGGCATAGTGGGATGAAGCGGCCCGGACTAACCTTACATGTCCACGTACATGAGACTTGTTCCACAACTGACATGCAACTTGTATTGCATAAGTGGCTTGCGGGTGTCTGTTTCTCCTACTATAGTTAAGATCTAATCTATGAAGGGTTGTTAAAAATGTGTTTATCAACGTTGTGGTTGATGTTCGTAGGTATGAACGGTTCTATCCTCGAAAGCCCTAAGCCACGTAAAATATGCAAAAATAAATTAGAAGCGTCTAACTAGTTTTTGCTGGGCATGTGAATTGATATGGTCAATATTACAAATTTGATTATGAGATGATCTATTTTGTAAATTATTGATATACCGGAAGGTATCCATATGGTTGTCTTCTTATTGATGGACAATCAAGTTTGGGGTACCGTGGTACTTGGTACCACGCCGGTGGAATGATTGAGATTATACCATAATGCACATGATGGAGATCAAGTGCAAGAAGGACCATATCATATCACGTTATCCTTTCATGTGATGTCTGTGATGTTAATCCTTTTTATGCATATTGTGTTGCTTAGATAACGATGGTAGCATTATAAGATGATCCCTCTCACTTAATATCAAGATAATAATGTGTTCTTCCTTAAGTATGCACCGTTAAGAAAGTTCGTCGTTTCGAGACACCACGTGATGATCGGGTGTGATAGACTCAACGTTCGCATACAACGGGTGTTTTCAAGCCTAGCATGTACAGACATGGCCTTGAAACACACGCAATACTACGGTTCTACTTGGCGAGCCTAGCATGTACAGACATGGCCTCGGAACACGTAACCGAAAGGTAAAGCATGAGTCATATGGATGATATGATGAACATGTCAATGTTCGCCTTTGAAGCTACATCATCTCACGTGATGATCGGTTTTGGTGTAGTGAATTTGGTTCGTGTAATCACTAAAGATGACTAAGAGGGATGTTGTTTTTGAGTGGGAGTTCATGGTTTAATTTTTGAATTAACTTGAACTTATTTATCATGAACAACAAATCAAAGTGAATTTGCACAAATTGTAGTATTCATTGGCATCCACATAACTACCTTACACTTAGATTGTTAATTGAGATAACTGTTATGATCTGGTAAATACCATTTAAGATTGGTACTGTATTAGTGAAATTTAAAATTGAGTCCTATTGTAGATTTTTGGTATTTCCTACCTAGATCCATGTGATTAATGATTAATTGATCTAGAGAGCAAATAATTCCTACTTAGAATCCAGAGTCATGGTTACTTCCGTATTACTTTATCTTCAAAAGAATGTTTTGTTGATCAAGGTGATTTAGGAACAAAAAAGAGTTGTTTTCAGAAACAATCAAGTGAAAGATATATTGATATCTAGAAACTTATTTGTGGCAACATGACTGAATATAATTTAGCGTGACAATGTTTGCTTATATTATCTGAATATATGCAAATTTAGCGTGACAATGTTTGCTTATATTATCTGAATATATGCAATGATTGAATACGCTAGGCGTTTGAATATTCCAAGAAATTGGGCGCTAAAAATTATCCTCTAAATCCCTTCTTTCGAGCTATAGTAGCTTAATCATAAAATTGTTATGATAGGATGGATTAAAAGTATGGTTAAAGTCATTTACCTTACTTGGAGATTGCTAAGAGTGGAATCTAGAAGAATACTATTAATATGGTGATATTAGTAGAACAATCAAACTCAAAGTATGACTCAATGGGTGATAGTATATGACTAACACGCCAAAGAAAATGAGCTAGTAAGACTAGCATTGTTTGATGTTGAATGATTCTTCTATAAAGGAAAGGGTATATTGAAAATAGAATTACAAAAGATATATGGCAGAAAAAGAAGATAACTGAAAGTCCAGCTCAGGAGTATATGCTTGATATACAAGTTATAGATGTATTACTAGTTAACAAAGTATTTTTGGGTATTTTGATACCACATTGGTTGGTATGAGTTGTCATACAAAGCAACTCAATGCAAGAAATACAAGGGCCTAAAAAGGAACTAGTAATAGATGTGGAATCGATTATGACAAGAACATAAATAAAGTGTTATTGTGTTCATTGTAGTATCGAACCAAACATTCAAGATTTATTTTAAGAACTTAATAAGTTGTTATTTTGTTCTAGTCTTTTGTGAGAACAAATGAGATTGTTCAAACGATGACCATATTCCATAATTGATGGATATGTTAATATAAATCATGTTGGTAAAGTAAACATCTATAAGACTGAATGCTAAACGTTGCAAGACGTAAAAGATTTTCACTTAAATTGTGACACCACCATTTTAGTTCATATCGGAAAGGAAAACATGAAGGAACTCCATATTGATGGACTTCCGGAGTCATTTTGTTTTGAGTAAATTGACGCTTGTGAGACCTCTTCCAAAAGATGACTAGAATTCCGTTCATAGGCCAAAGTAGAATGGACGACTAATTTAGTGGAGATTATACATATTGATGTATATAGTCCATTATGTGTAGTCATGTATGGTGGATTAATTTTTTATTCATAAAATTCTGTCGATGATTTAAGTAAATATGTGAGTATATCTATTTAAAGGGAACAGAGTTTGACATTTTGAATTGGTTCAAAAGGTTGTTAATATGAAGTTAAAATCAATGTAACAAGATAATAGGGTATTTATGATTGGATCATAAAGGATAAAGTTTGAGTTACAAGTTTAGCAAAACATCTGAGAAGTTGCAGAATTGTTCTACAACTTATACTTCTCGAATACCCCACATTAGATTGGACTATTCAAAAGACAAAATCAAACCCTGTTTGACATGGTAAGATTAATAAAATTGCCATTATAATTTTGTAGTTTATACATTAAGGACAACCGCTTTTACACTCAAAAGAGCACCATCATGATCCGTTGAAACTGACAACATATAAGATATGGTTTGGGTAATAACCCGAATTGTCATTTTTCTTAAGTTTTGGTATGCATAGCATGTGTAAAATGTTTACAACCAAAATAGGATAAATATATGTTTATAAGGTTATCCCAAATAAAACATTGGGTATTTCTCCTATCACCGAACCAAAAGACAAATGTTGTTTGTCAGAAAGGGTTGATTTCTCGAGAAAATAGTTCTTGCGAAACAAGTGAGTGGGAGCACAGTACAAACTCAACGAGGTTAGAGAATCTTTGTTATCATGTCAAGAGTAGCGCAGCACTGGAAGTTGTTCCGGGGTTTACTATTTTGACTAAGTAGAAGACACTACAAATGTTGTAGATACTTCAAATGAGTTTGCGAACTATACCAGTAAAGTCCAAAAACTTTGTACTTAGAACAACTTGTGGTTTAAGTGTAAAGTGTTGTTTTGACAACAAAAGGACCTGAACCTTATAAAGGAAGCAAATGATGGGCCCTGGCTTCGTAAAATTGACTATGAGTCATTATATCCGCCATAGTATCCTTGTATGAATATCAAGAATGTGACTTGGTAGTCCTTTCGATAGGCATGATGCCTAACGATAGCAAAAGGGTCTATATAGCGACAAAGACATGGATTTTACATCCTTTGAAAGTTGTACTTATCGAAAAGTTGTTTTCGACGAAGTTCAAAGAGTTCACTACTACAAGATTTTGATCTTCCGTAGTGATGCTTAGTCTTTGCAGATAGTTCTAGCAAAGTTACATATTATGATATGGTAGTTGAATAACAAAACCAACTCTCCTCTCAAGGAAGTTTTATCAAGGATGTGTACTTGACACAGTCTGAGAGTTTTGTAAAATTCAAAAAGGTTGCTAGAATGGTATGCACACTTCAATGGTTGAAGTGAGCATAACGAAGTTGAAATCTTTACCTTAATGAAGTTATCAAAAGAGTTTGATTCCATCATGAACGATAAAGATGCTTGTAAAGTTACAAGAAATTAAGTGGGAGCGCTATGACATATTTCCAATACTTTATGTAGATGACATATGGTTGATTGGAAAATATGTATTTTAAATTAACACGGTTAAGATTTTCATATTGATGAAAGGCTTAGAAGATATTGGGCATCGATATCTATAAAAGATGGATTGACGCACCTGATATGATTGAAGCCAAATTACATAGATGAAATATTGAAGTAAGTCAATATGAAAATGACAAGAAGGAGTTCTTGTCACATGGAAAATAATTGAGCAAGATTCATGTGTTTTGACACATGATGAGCATCATTGAAATTGAGATTTCTAAGTCATGTTTCCATGCTATGTACACGACCAGATGAGTCCTATGCTATAAAATGTTATAGCAGGATAATTCATATGATGATTAGACAACAGTGGGAGAGATCCTCGTGTCATTTTAGAAATGCTAAGGATATGTTTTCCTATATAGTAATGACAAAATATTAGTTGTAATATGTTACACTAATAATCTTGTCATTTAATCAAGTAATTTTATCTCAATTAAAATATGTGATGAACGGTAGCACAATAGGATGGAAGAAAGTTCCATGCTGGATTTGAAAGAGTTTCAAAATTAAAATATTGTGACAGATACTACAACAAAGGCTAAAGTATATCGTTGTGTTGACAACTGATTATAAGTGTATTTTGTGTCAAGGAGTTCTTTATTGAACTTGGTGAATTTCCAAGAATGCTGAAACTATGAAGCTACATTTTCACAATGTTAGTAACATCAGTTTAAGCTGAGGAATTAAGGTATCACCGGAACTTGGTGAGTTTCCAAGAATGCTAACACTATGAAGCTACATTTTCACAATGTTAGTGACATCAGTTTAAGCTGAGGAATTAAGTTTTCACCAATTGACCATATATATACAAAGCCATCTCATTAGAGAATGAGTGATGCGTGTAGACGCAAAGAACATGCAAATACAATAGGACCTGAACAATTCAGATCTTTTTGATAATGTTTACCACATGCGAAGCATGGTAATAACACTGGTACGCCATATGTGTTAAGTGCTTACAGACTAGATTATTGACTCTAGTGCAAGTGGGAGACTGAAGGGAATATGCCCGAGAGGCAATAATAAAATGGTTATTATCTTATTACTTGTTTATGATGAATGTTTATTTCTCATGCTAGAATTGTATTAACCGGAAACGTTGATACATGTGTGCTTAATAAACAAACAATGGTTCCTAGTAAAGCCTCTCTTTTAACTAGCTCGTTGATTAATAGATGATCAAGGTTTCCTGATCATGAACATTGGATGTTATTAATTACGGGGTCATGTCATTAGAAGAATGATGTGATGAACATATACCCAAAGAGAATATAGCAATGCGATCAAGTCATTTAGTTTACATTGTTATATCAAACATACGAAGTAACTTATTCCTTAGACCTTGAGATCATGTCAATCACTGATACCGGAAGAGTGCTTTGATGGCATCAAACGTCACACCGTAACAGGGTGACTATAAAGGTGTCGTTAAGTATTCGGAAAGTATTAGTTGAGGATCATGGATCAAGAGTGGGATTTGTCCATCCAAATGACGGAGAGATATACTCTGGGCCCTCTCGGTGATATCACATCGAAACCGCTTGCAAGCACGTGATATGATCACAAGGATGTTATATCACGGGAACGAGAAAAGAGTACTTGTCGGTAACGAGATTGAACAAGGTATGGTTGATACAAATGATCGAATCTCGGACAAGTAAAATATCGCGAGACAAAGGGAATAGTTCACGCCGTTGTTGGTTCACACGATCACGAGAGTCATCGTTGAATATATAGGAGTCATCACGGATCTCCAGATCCCGCTGTTGATTATTGATCGGAGAGGAGTCTCGATCATGTCTATCTTATTCGCGAACCGTAGGGTGACACACTTAAGGTTCGATGACGCGTTTGAGAGGATACGGAATATCGAAGAATATTTTGGACAGCACCGAAATTGTTTCGGGGAAAATTGAAATAGTTCAAGGGGTTTTTCATCGAATGGTTGTTAATAGAATTAACAAATGATTCGAGGTGCTTTATGAAAATGTTTGTTAATAGAATTAACAAATGCTGAAATAAAGAAATAAAAATGTTTTATTGATTTATTAAAGAAAAACTCTTGGATTTTCTAAGTGGGGTTTAAAGGAAAATGAGTGGGTGTGAGTGGAGTGTCCACTCACATCATGAGGGAAGAGGTGGGGGCACACCATGGGGCTGGCCGCACCCCCCTTGGGCTGCCTCCCCCCTCTCCTATAAAAGGAGGGTGAGAGCTCTCCCTCCTCCACACACTTGGCCACTTCCCTTTCCCTCCACCCGCTGCTCCATTTCATGGTCTCCGGCTTGGCGAAGCCCTGACCGTGGGATTCTTCACCACCACCACGTCGTCGTGCTGCTGGAGTTCCGAGGGATCCTCTACTTCCGCGCCCCGCTGGAACGAGGGAACGGAGGTCGTCATCAACCGTACGTGTGACCAATCACGGATGCACCGCCGGATTGCGGTGCCATCTTCTTGCTATCGGGATCGGTGTGAGTACGACTACGCCAACAACGAGATTTGATCTCGTACCACTTTGAGTCTTCGAGGGTATGTGTTCTCCTTAACCCTCTTGTTGCCCGTTGCACTTCGTCTCCTAGATTAGATCTTGGCCTTTCGGGTGTCTCTCGCGTAGGAAATTTTTTGTTTTCTATGCTACGTTCCCCTTCATGCCTTCGATATGATCGAGGCGCAGAAAGCGATGTACCAAACACAGGCTAGATCTCAACGTTATGAGATAACTAAGGCCTTGTGTGCGTGCAAAATGGCAGAAGGAGCCTCAGTAGGAGAGCACATGATCAAGATGCTTGGTTATGGGACGAGGCTTGCAGCATTGGGTTTCCCAATTCTCGAGGCTCTCGGCACTGATTTAGTCCTTGCTTCACTCGCCTCGTCTTACGGCAGTTTTATCATGAATTGCAACATGAATGGGATGGACAAGAGCCTGAATGAATTGCTCGCCATGCTTTAGACCGCGGAGGCTGGGATTCAGAAGGACACCAATCATGTGATGATGGTGAACAAGACAACCAGTTTCAAGAAGAAAGTCAAAGCCAAGAAGGGCAAAGGTGTTGGCAAGGCCGACTCCAAAGAAAAGCCTAAAGGTGGCGCCACTCCTGACACTGAGTGCTTCTTCTGCAAAAATAAAGGCCACTGGAAGAGGAACTGCACAAAATATTTGGCAGAAAAGAAGAAGTCTAGAGCGTCCAGCAAAGGTATAATTGTTATACATGTTATTGATGTATATCTTGCTGGTCCCCATTGTAACTCATGGGTATTTGATATCGGATCGGTTGCTCACATTTGCAACTCGATGCAGGGCTTGCATAAGGCGAGAAATCTAGCAAGGAATGAAGTGCAGATGCGCGTCGGGAACGGTGTCCAAGTCGCTGATACGCCATATGCTACATGTTTTCTTTACACTTTATGCCATTTTTATCGATTTCCCGGGACTAACCTATTGACAAGATGCCATAGAGCCAGTTCCTCTTTTATGTTGTTTTTAGTTTCAAAAAAGTTGTTTTGGAAATATTCTCGGAATAGGACGATTAGAAGCCTGGAAGTCTTAGAAAGTTTTCACGCACACGAAGTCCGGAGGGGACCCGGAGGGGAGCCATAGGGGCCCCACACCATGGGTGGGTTCACCTCCCCCCTGGTCGTGCCCAGGGGTGGTGTGGCCCCCTGGCTGCCCACCGACTGTAACGCCCGGGGTTTTCCCCCCCAAATAGAATTGATTGTTGTTTTTATTTTTGCATCGCATGACAACCTCGTGCATCGTCATGCATTTAAAACTTGCACATTGTTTAAAATTCATCAACTCCTATTTTATAAAATTTGTTTGATTGATTAATCAAATTTTAATAGTACAGAGCACTTCCTGAAAATAATAAAACAAAAAAAATGTGTTTTGAGTGGCCAGACCAGGCCAACAAGGCCCAGCCGGCCACCCCACCTAGACCTAACCCTAGCCCACCTAACACACTCAACACACGCACGCACACAGAGCCCACGCACGCACACCACACGGGAGAGCCCCCGCTCGATCCCCTCCATCGTCTTCCTCCCGTCGAGCGCCGCCAGGGGGGGCGAGCCCATCGATCCCGTGCACCCCAACCTCCTCCTCGCCTCCCTTCCTCCCTCGCCATGGAAGAAAAAGTTTTGCTTTGGAAGAAAAAGTTTTTCCTTACTGTTTTTTTTGTAGTTTTGCTTTGGAAGAAAAAGTTAAGGTTTTGTTTGACAAAATTTCCAGAAAAAAATTAGGTTAGACTAATTAGTTAATTAGGAACCATTTTCCAAGAGTAGATTCCAAAATTTTGAGATTTAAAAATGATGTTTGTATTTTGAAACCAAAATTGGGAAATTTTAATATTAATGAACCATTAAGGAAAATAAGCATGTTTATAGGGTAGCCCCTATGAATTTAAAAAATTAAAATTAGTTGGTTGAATTGATAATGTTTATAAAGTGGTTATGACCCAACTTGGGTGCTGTTTGGAAAACAAACCAAATTGATTGAAATTTGCAATATTCATTAATATTAGGAAAACAAGCAATTTCAATAGGGTTTCCCCTAGGGTTTAGAATGACTTAAGGAATTCAAATTAGTGGTGCACTTCATGGATTCAAAAGTTTAATGATTTTGAGACATGGTTTGAGTTTGGAAGTGATTTGGAATTAATTGATTAAAGTGATTGATTGAATTAAGCAACAATTTAATAAGTGATCCAATATGAAATAAAATGGAACAATTTGGTTGTTTTCACTTGTTATTTTTATTCCAAAAGTTGTAACAGAACAAGTATGAAAACATTGTTTGAGTAAGGTTTGAATTTGAGTTGTGAAAACAGTGGAAAACAATTGCAATAATTAAGAAACAAATGCAAACAACATGGAAACAATATGATGACATGATGTAAACTTTAATAAACAAGAAATCAAACATTCTAATTGGTAGGTTTTCATACTTGGGATGTTACAAAACGCCCCCCCTTGAAGGAATCGCGCCCCGAGATTCCTACTGAGAAGGGAAAAGGTCCGGAAACTTCTTGGGAAGATCCTCTTGAGCTGTGACACGTGAAACACATCGTGCACATTGGATAGACGTCAGGGAATTTGGAAACCACCGGAACATTTCAATTAAAGGGATAGGTTTTTGTATTGAGGGTGTATAGCTGGATAAAACTTGATTCATTTGGAGAATAGATTATCTGGCTAGAATGGTGGAACAGAGTTATTGACATCACTCCAACCAAGAATGACATTAATGTCAGAATTTCCAGTAACATGAGAGAAGCGAGGAATATGTGGCCTTTAATTAGAATTTGATTTCTGTGACTGAACTTGGAAGTCAACATTTGAGATTCCGAGGAGTGAAAATTGATTTGATTGCTTGGTGGAACCACATCTAGGTTGTTTGTTGTGGCAAAGATCTTTGACACAAAAGAATGCGATGCTGCGGTATCAAACAACACTTTAGCTGGAATAAAGTTTAGCAGATGAACGGGGAAACTTTGATTAGACGCCGGTAGACGAACTGAAATGGAAAACAACAACAAGATTTCAACGGACGAAAAGGATGTTGAGAAGAACAGGATATCAACATCGGGGAAAACGAGAACAAAACTCCTGAGGTACTACGGAAAACCCATCCGGGCTTCTAGAGGATCAATATCTACTGCTTAAGGAATAGAGGATCTGCTTCCGGGGCTTACACGCCTCCGTTCTCAATCATGAGTAGGCAACATGATAAATCATGTCACAACCACCTCCATTCCTATGGAGTAGTAGATATAACTATCCCAGAGAAACCAGGATTCGTGAAATCCTAACTTGAAAGTTTAGATGAGAAGGGAAAACAACGATACACTTCCTTACCAGAAAAAGGGAGGGAGGGTGGGGAAAGAAGAAAAAGAACAGAATTCCTACTCTCACGTTTCATTTTTCCTATATAGCTACAAAATAGTTTCTAGACTCAACTGCGACCAGTAAAAAGGGATCCTACAGGCAGACAGGCTCTGATACCATTTGTCGCACCCTGATTTCTAGGGGATACTCACCGTACGAACTGGATAGCAGATGCTTGGATTATGGGGCATAACTGCTCCCACGTCCCAGCTTCCTGGTAGGCCTGCGCTTATGCGCGACAACACAAGCCCTGCTATTCCATCGTCGATGTAAACTATCCACTAGAGATCAAAGGCACTTCCGTCGACGTACTTCAAACCATACACACATGGTACGTCAACGGCGTTGAACAACTGATATCACAACAGATCTCTACGACACAAAAGATTGAAATAAGGTGCAAATAGCTCTCATTAGAGCAGAGATAGCAAATACAATCATTCAGATGGCACATGCCCCAACAATACATCATTACAATACAGCGGAAGCATTCAACATGTCTGAGTACAGACAAGAACCAAATAGGCCTAAGAGGCCGGAAACAAACAGACGGAGCCCATCCACGAAGTCTCGGATCCTGCCCGGGTCCGCTATCTACTCGTCAGCAGTCTCGTCATACTCCACGTAGTAGCCACCATGTAGATCCTCGGAAACGTAGGTCTGCGGAAACCACAGCCCCAAAGGGGTCAGTACATAAACGTACTGGCAAGCAAGACTCACAGTTCACCAAAGTGTAGCCCGTCAACACCAAGCACAGATGCCTTGGGTTCAACGGAAGAGAGGGGATATAAAAGATGCTGCAACTGGCTGCGCTAACCAACTACAGAGATTCTACCACTTCCGGCTAACAGAAAGGAGATAAGATCGAGGATTGTAACCAACTGAAAGATAACTTCAAACAAACCCATCCTGGATCTCGCCCCTTATCCAAAGAAGCAATCCGAGGATAACTCACACAGTTGTATTAAAGGTGAATCAAGTTATTGTGTCATCAACCTATTACTAGTCAAGTTATTAACCATTGGGTGTAACATGTTTGATCATTATGTTTAAGTTGTCCTGAGTACTTGTTAGCCAGTACTTTCACCAAGTAATCCATAACCGCGGAAAACACGGCTTCTCGAGAAGATTATCCCTGCAGGGTTGCACCAATTTGGCCGTACACTCATGAATATCCCGCCAGATGGGATGCCTCCCACCAAGCGGGGCACTCAACACAACCAACCATTCTTCGCATCAAGCCCAAAGAAGCTTGGGCGCACGGCTAATCGAGCCCAGAAGAAAATGGACCCTCATAGCACTCTAAGAACGTGTCCCCCTATATGCCGACTACAAAAGTTCCACCCTGGCCTGGGCTCGCAAAAACATGCATGCGGCAAATGGAAAACACGAACTAAATGAGGCGATTTGGACGAGATGCGAATCAGGTCAAGTTGAGGGGGGCGCCCATACTCGCTTCCCAAATGCGGGTAGTGCGCTCATCATGGATCAGTAGACAAGACCCTTTTCCTATTAGGGTCGACACTAGCAGGCTTCAAAACCTCTCATGGGCCTCCTGCCGGTGCCTTATCATCAAATTTATTATTAATAGTAACATTAGCATGATTGATTGATTAAACATCGAGCCCCCAGAACATAATCGAAATAGTAACAGAAAGTAACGGGTAACAGACTCGAGCAAAACAACCTAAGCATGCTAGTAAGACACGGGCTCAAACAATGGTTATAGGTATGGAGGTGAGGCAATATCAGGGTTAAAGGATACATGTGATAGGTTCGTAACAGAAACAACTACTACTAAGGCTAGCAGAAAAGAACAACGGAAAGTATCGGTAACCAATGTTGAAAGGAACACAGTGGTTCATGTGAGTGATAACTTGCCTGCAAACCCAGTAGCCTGGTACTGAGCTAACTCCTTAGAAGGGGTGTCGTAAGTATCGTCGGTCTCAACGTCGTCGTATATCCGGGAAGAAGCAAACAAACAAGACAGAAAGATATACAATCAATATCATGGCATAGGTGCACAAACATGGGATGATGCATGTCATGTTAATAGATGCATCAAAATAAACTACTTGACAAGGTAACACAATTTAATTGGACCCATATGCAATTGGATTGCATATGAAAAGCCCATGAATTATGGTGGAATTAATTGTTTTACAACTAAGCAACATGTGAAAGTGGATTAGCATGATGCATGGATGAGGAAAACAGCAAAATAACAACAATAGAATCAAATAGAAATAAGGTTTAACAAGTTTGGAAATTTGTTTATTAAGTTAAGAAATTTTGGTTACTTAAAGGTGTCACACAAGCATTTGTTGTTTTCATCAAGTTAAATTGTTCAAAATAGATAACAAAGTTCATATTTGATAAGAACACACAATTTTGGGTGGATTGCATGTTTCACTTGTTGAAAAAGGATTTCAAATCAATTATTTATGAATTAAACAAGTTTAAGCAAGAATTAAATGAATTTAATTCAAACATGAACTTATTTGAATTTTTATTTGTTTAAAACATTAAGTGAGATTCATATTTGAAAAGTTTATGCTTTTATGGTTGGAAAACATATTTTATATGTCCTAAAAGAATTTGATTTGATCAAGTTATGAATTTAGCAATATTAAATGAATTAAACAAGGATTAAATTATTTAACCAATTTTAATTATTCAAAACAGAAAACAAAGTTTATATTTGGAAAGAGGGTTTAATTTTTCATGGAAAACATATTTCATTTGTGGAAATTGGATTTAAAATGAGCAAGTTATTATTTTGGCAATTTTAAATGCAATAAACAAGAAACAGTTGTTTTCAGCAATTTAAATTATTCAAAACAGCAAACAAAATTTATATTTGAAAAGGTTATGCAAAATGGTGTGGAAAACATATTTTATTTGCATTTGTTGGATCAAAGATGAATTAGTTATGGAATTTAAGAAATTGTATTTGAATTATTCAAATTTGAAAGTTAAATGCATTTTGAAATTTCAAAACAGTGAACAAATGAGTTATTTGGAAAGATTATGAAATTTGGAGCAATAAACATATAAAATTTGTAATTATTGGGCTTATAGATTTAAAGATATTAAAGTTTTGGATTTAGTCTTTATTCTGCCATTTTTTTAAAAAAGAATTGAATTAACACTGGGCGTGCAAACTTTTGGTACCGCACTGGGGTTTACCCCCCAGTCACTGCCCAGTGGCCCTTGCCAGCGTGGCGCTGTGAGTTGGCACCGGGGGTGACTGACCCGTGGGCCCAACGTGGTGCGCGTGAGGGGAAAAAAATGGGGCAACAATTGCGCCCCGCGGGACTCGATCCCGTGAGCTCGGGCGAGCGCACCCGCGTGCGTTACCAATGCAGATCGGTGCGTTTCTTGTCAGATACGCGTTGCGAAGAGGGTTAACCTTCAGATAAAAGGAAAATAACTGAACTTTGTTCAGTTCGTTACTGAATTCTTCGGCAGCGTTCATGGTACAGCGAGAGATGGACGGGGCGGACGGCGGCCTCCTGCCGCGGCCGCGCTGGGCGCTGCCCGCGTGCGTGCCGGTGCGGTCCAGGTGCGGGCTCGTGCGAGGATATGAGGGCAGGGAGAGGAGAGGTACGAGGGGAGGTGAGGGCTCACCTCGCGGACAGCGGTCGTGGTGAAGCAGAGGATGAACGGCGGCGAAAGGCGGATGGCGGCGGCGCTCCGAGCCGTCCCCGTCCGCGTGGTGAGGCCGGTGAGGAAGAGAGCGACGAGGCGAATCCGTTCCCGCGTTCGGCAGCCCACGACGCCCACCCTTTCCCCGCCGCCCTGGAGCTTCATCCTCCGGCCATGGAAGTTCAGAGGAGGGACAGAGAAGGTGGGAGGTGGCAGAGGAGCAAACGGCGGCGATGGAGGGTGGGCTAGGGTTTAGGGTTTGAGTCTAGGGCAGAGGGGAAGCTATAAGGGGGGAGAGGCCTTCGTACGACGGTCATCCAGGAGGGGAGAGGTGGATCGAAGGGCTCTGATGGTGATCGTACCATTGCTGACGTCGAGGAAGAGGAAGAAGACAAGAACGAATGGGTACTGGGCCAAAAGGTAACGGGCTGGGCTGCTGTGCTCCCTCTCTTCTTTTTGTTATTATTTTTTTTTGTTTTACTGTTTTTTTTTGTAGTTTTGCTTTGGAAGAAAAAGTTAAGGTTTTGTTTGACAAAATTTCCAGAAAAAAATTAGGTTAGACTAATTAGTTAATTAGGAACCATTTTCCAAGAGTAGATTCCAAAATTTTGAGATTTAAAAATGATGTTTGTATTTTGAAACCAAAATTGGGAAATTTTAATATTAATGAACCATTAAGGAAAAGAAGCATGTTTATAGGGTAGCCCCTATGAATTTAAAAAATTAAAATTAGTTGGTTGAATTGATAATGTTTATAAAGTGGTTATGACCCAACTTGGGTGCTGTTTGGAAAACAAACCAAATTGATTGAAATTTGCAATATTCATTAATATTAGGAAAACAAGCAATTTCAATAGGGTTTCCCCTAGGGTTTAGAATGACTTAAGGAATTCAAATTAGTGGTGCACTTCATGGATTCAAAAGTTTAATGATTTTGAGACATGGTTTGAGTTTGGAAGTGATTTGGAATTAATTGATTAAAGTGATTGATTGAATTAAGCAACAATTTAATAAGTGATCCAATATGAAATAAAATGGAACAATTTGGTTGTTTTCACTTGTTATTTTTATTCCAAAAGTTGTAACAGAACAAGTATGAAAACATTGTTTGAGTAAGGTTTGAATTTGAGTTGTGAAAACAGTGGAAAACAATTGCAATAATTAAGAAACAAATGCAAACAACATGGAAACAATATGATGACATGATGCAAAACTTTAATAAACAAGAAATCAAACATTCTAATTGGTAGGTTTTCATACTTGGGATGTTACAAATGTGACCGTCTATAAAGCTCGACTTGTCGCAAAAGGTTTCTGACAAATTCAAGGAGTTGACTATGATGAGACTTTCTCATCCGTAGCGATGCTTAAGTCGGTTAGGATTATGTTAGCAGTTGCTGCATTTTTCGATTATGAAATCTGGCAGATGGATGTCAAAACGACGTTCCTTAATGGTGACATTGAGGAAGAGTTGTATATGATGCAACCCAAAGGTTTTGTTGAACCTAAGGATGCTGACAAGGTGTGCAAACTTCAACGTTCCATTTATGGACTGAAGCAAGCATCCCGGAGTTGGAACCTCCGTTTTGATAAGGTGATCAAAGGGTTTGGATTTGTCCAAACATACGGAGAAGCTTGTATTTACAAGAAAGTAAGTGGGAGCTCTGTAGCATTTCTAGTACTATATGTGGATGACATATTGTTGATTGGAAATGATATAGAACTTTTAAAAAGCGTAAAAGGTTATTTGAACAGTAGTTTTTCGATGAAAGACCTTGGTGAAGCAGCTTATATATTAGGCATCAAAATCTACAGGGATAGATCAAGGCGCTTAATTGGACTTTTGCAAAGTGCATACCTTGACAAGATTCTGAAGAAGTTCAGAATGGAAGAGAGTAGGAAGGGGTTCTTACCTATGTTGCAAGGCAAAACGTTGAGTAAGACTCAATGTCCAGCTACAACAGAAGATAGAGAGAGAATGAATAAGATTCCCTATGCTTCAGCCGTAGGTTCTATCATGTATGCTATGCTATGTACAAGACCGGATGTGGCACATGCTATTAGTTTGACTAGTAGGTACCAATCCGATCCAGGTTTGGAACACTGGACGGAGGTCAAGAATATCTTTAAGTACTTGAGAAGAACTAAGGATATGTTTCTCATATATGGCGGTGAAGAATAGATCGTCGCAAGATGTTACGTCGAAGCTAGCTTTGAAACTGATCCAGATGAATCTAAGTCTCAGTACGGGTACGTATTTGTTATGAATGGAGGAGCTGTAAGCTGGAGGAGTTCCAAGCAATCCGTGGTGGCGAGATCATCAACAAAAGCGGAATATGTTGCTACCTCGGAGGCAACACAGGAAGCAATTTGGATGTAGGAGTTCATATCCGAACTAGGCGTGGTTCCGAGTGCGTTCGATCCAATGGTTATCTATTGTGACAACAGTGGTGCCATAGCCAATGCTAAGGAGCCAAGGTCTCACAAGAATTCCAAGCATATCAAGCGCCGTTTTCACTCCATCCGTGAGCATGTCGCAGATGGGGATGTGAAGATTTGCAAAGTACATACGGATCTGAATGTGGCAGATCCGTTGACTAAAACTCTCTCAAGGTTAAAACATGATCAACACCAGAACTCAATGGGTGTTAGATTCATCACTATGTAATATAGATTATTTCCCCTAGTGCAAGTGGGAGACTGAAGGGAATATGCCCGAGAGGCAATAATAAAGTGTTTATTATGTTATTCCTTGTTTATGATAGATGTTTATTTCTCATGCTAGAATTTTATTAACCGGAAACATTGATACATGTAGGATTAATAAACAAACCAACGTTCCTAGTGAAGCCTCTCTTTTAACTAGCTCGTTGATTAACAGATGATCAAGGTTTCCTGATCATAGACATTGGATGTTGTTAATAACGGGATCATGTCATTAGGAGAATGACATGATGAACTTAGACCCTAACTAAGTATAACAATACGATCAAGTCATTTAGTTTTGTTGTTATGTCTTACATTCAGAGTAACATTGTTCCTTAGACCATGAGATCATGTTAATCACTAATACCGAAAGAATACTTTGATGACATCAAACGTCACACCGTAACAGGGTGACTATAAAGGTGGCATTAGGTATTCGGAAAGTGTTAGTTGAAGCTCATGGATAAAGAATGGGATTTTTCCATCCAATATGACGGAGAGATATACTCAGGGCCCTCTCGGTGATATCACATCGACACCGCTTGCAAGCACGTGATATGATCACAAGGATGTTATATCACGGGAATGAGAAAAGAGTACTTGTCGGATAACGAGATCGAACAAGGTATGGTGGGTACCGATGATCGGATCTCGGACAAGTAAAATATCGCGAGACAAAGGGAAATCGTTACGACGTTGAAAGGTTCACACGATCACGAGAGTCATCGTTTAATATATAGGAGTCATCACGGATCTCCAGATCCTTCTATTGATTATTGATCGGAGAGGAGTCTCGGTCATGTCTATATTATTTGCGAACCGTAGGGTGACACACTTAAGGTTAGATGAAGCGATAGAGAGGATACGGAATACCGAAGAATATTTTGGGCAGCTCCGAAAAATTGTTTCGGGGAAAATTGAAATAGTTCAAGGGGTTTTTCATCGAATGGTTGTTAATAGAATTAACAAATGATTCGAGGTTCTGCATGCAAATGTTTGTTAATGGAATTAACAAATATAAATAAAGAAATAAAAATGTTTTATTGATTTATTAAAGAAAAACCTTTGGATTTTCTAAGTGGAAAATTAAGGGAGTATGAGTGGGTGTGAGTGGGGCTTCCACTCACATGAAGAGAGGAAGGGGTGGGGGCACCCGTGGCTGGCCGAACCCCCCCTTGGGCTGCCTCCCCCTCCCCTATAAAAGGAGGGTGAGAGCTCACTCTTCTCCACACACTTGCCCACTCCCTTTTCCCTCCACCCGCTACTCCATTCCACGGTCTCCTGCTTGGCGAAGCCCTGACCATGGGATTCTTCACCACCACCACGCCGTCGTGTTGCTGGAGTTCCGCGGGGATCCTCTACTTCCGCTACCCGCTGGATCAAGGGAACATAAGTCTTCATCAAGCTGAACGTGTGACCTATTACGGAGGCACCGCCGGATTGCGGTGCACTTCTTCTCGCTCGGGATCGACGTGAGTACGACTACGCCAACAACCAGATTTTATCTCGTACCACTTTGAGTCTTCGAGGGTATGTTATCTCAAGACTCTCTTTCTCCCCGTTGCCTTTCATCTCATAGATTAGATCTTGGCCATTCGGGTTTATCGCGCGTAGGAAATTTTTTGTTTTCTATGCAACGTACCCTTCACGATTATCTGTTGGTTGAAAATTAATACCCCAAAGTTTTTTTGGATGATATTCGGAGGGTGGATTATTAGTCATAGATGCAGTTGGATGATGGTCTCTGTATCTTGTTGTACTGCCCGCATGAATCACATAGTAATCTTTATGTCTTCCATATACACTATGGTGCAGCCTTCATTTCTGTCAATTGCCCAGCTATAATTTGTTCACTACACATGTTATTTATCTTCTATGGAGAGACGCCTCTAGTGAACTGTGGACCCCGGTCCATTTTCTCATTATGATAATACACACACTGCTTCCACTGCTTTTACACCGCTTCCATAGTTTTCATACTGATGCTCATGTTTTCATATTGTTCTCGTACTGTTTTCCACACCATACATTTAACCTTTTTGTTATCAGCAAAACCGGTGAGATTGACAACCTCACTGCTTCGTTGGGGCAAAGTGAATTGTTTCTGTTGTGTAGGTTCCACGTTGCTACTGAACTGGTAGTGTGCCCTGCCATCTCAGCGGCATCAACCTTGTGAAGTTACTCCTTCCTCCTACTGGTCGATTAAACCTTGGTTTCTTTCTGAGGGAAAGCTGCTGCTATGCTCATCATACCTTCCTCTTGGGGTTTCCCAACAAGTGCAAGACCTGCACCATCACGGTGCCGCCACAGTCATTCCCTGGCGTAACTCCATCTTCCCTCGAATCTGAGGTCTCGAGTCATGCCGGAAGTGGCTCCGCTCGTTCTTCTACGTGAAGAATGCCACCGACGTCGGTCTGATCTGGATACCAAAGTTGTGTGGTTATGATCCAAAGGACCAATATGTGGAGTTCAACAAGATCCACCAGACCATCGCCGCGCTCAAGGAGAACGACATGACGATCGAGGATCATCTAGCGACATTCATTAGTCGTTGGGTCTCCCCACTCCAACTCCGGGTCCACGAAATCTACCACATGAGTAGCCGACATGACCCAACTTGGACCTTCTCCTACGAGCTGAGAAAGGCGCAGATCCGGAGGTGCGTCAAGGATGTGGCCCGGACGAATATGCCGGATGACAAGGAGTGGGGAAAGGAACCCCATGAACATGACTGGGAGTGGGGAAAGGAACCCCATGACAAACATAGCCCGCAAATTGTTCCTCGTGAATCAAGTAGGATGAGAATCGCATAGGGCTACACAAGCACACCTTAAAGTTCATTTTTCCGGAAATGAACACCCCAACCCTGTCACTTTGAGCATCCGAAGATAGTACTAATAAACAGTACAACCTATCTCTTGAATAGTATCTTTTTAGTCAATCCACACCACCCGAACTGTCACCTTGGCACTATACATATTAGACTAAACACAAGCATGAAGAAACTTTATGATTCCAATTCATTCCAACAAAGTAAGAACAACATCATGATAAGTATCCCTCTAATTCAAGGTCCATATAGTCACACACGACACCCGCATTTTAATCGTGGCACCATGGAATAAAGGTGACTCTGGAGAATTACACTAGATAAAACCAATTGAGTAACCTGGTATCAGAGGGCGGGCGTAGGGATGGCGACTCAGGCGACTCCATCTCCCTGACCTAGCCGCCGGCGATCTCCCATCCCCGGCGTCCACTTCCCTTCTCCATTCGGGTACTTCATTCCTCTGCCGTCCCTCTCTTGGATGGCTCCCCCACGACCCCCTGCATGGATCTGGAAGGTAACCTATTCTACCTCCAAAGATCTAGATCGGGGACGTGTCAAGTCCTATGATGGAGCACTTCACCTCTGGATCAAAGAACCCTACCGTGACTGGATCTGCCTTAAGGATGCTAAGGGCAAAGCTTTGGTTGGGAGACATGTGCTTATTGACGAAAAAATTGATCTGGGGTTTAAGGTACGATTTCCATCTCACTATGCCCTAGTTGGCGTATGCATGGTTTCTCCTATTACTCAGGTACCTGTTGGGATCCCTAAGTCTTTGGTTCTAGTCAAGGAGTCAACCACACCTGAGGTATCGGTTACTCCAGACACTATTACTGATGATATTGATCACGCCGACATGGCCGACATGGAGAATTGTGCTTCGGCGGTTTTTGATTCTATCTCTATGGGACTGGATTTTTCTCATGGATTTAAATTTGCTAAAGAGGTTGATCGTCTATTCTCATCAACGGTTCATCCAACTTATTATACGGGGCACTTTATTATGGTGGTATCTTTTGCACGATCGTGCTTTCGTCTTAATGAAGATTCCGTTGCTATTGCCCTAGAGGCTGTTATTGGAGGTTTTTGTGGCAGTTTAAAAGTTTCTCATCTTAAGGATAGAACCTATTCTTTCAATGTCTCCAATAAGCTGGTTGGTTTTCATATTTATAAGCTTAAGACATTTTCTTGTGATAAATTCAAGTGTGTGTTTAATCTTTGGGGTAGAGGAGGACCTCATTGGTTAAGTGAATTCAAATATTGGCAAGAAGAATGTAACAAAGAATGGACTCTTGTTAGTCCGAGCAAAAAGAAAATTCAACTGGGTTTAGATGCACTGAAGTTGCCAACTCCTCGATCTATTATCAAGACTGGAAGTTCAATTAGCAAGAAGTTGGTTTTCTCGGAATCTCTTAGTTATGATGCTTGCAAGGGTTATTCAGACTCATCTAATTCTTCGAGTATCACTTTTGGTTCTTTTACTTCTTTGGATTCATCTGCTCCAAATTCTTCCGAATCATCCTCTAAAGAACCTGCTGCTGTGGAAGACACTGGTCAAATTGGGTTGGCTTATGTTATTGATGACATGGCTTTCCGGTTCTGGAAATGTGCTAGATGCTTATCTATGCAACACGACAAGTCTAGCTGTCACAGTGATATACGATGTCGTAAATGTTTCCATTATGGACACGTTGAGAATAATTGCTTTAATAAACAAACCCATAGTATTTGGGTTCCAAAAAAGAAATTGACTCCGTGTCCGTCTGAGAGTACTCAAGCGTCGCCCGTGGCCGTTACGCATTCCACTCCACCACTCCCTGACATAGCCACCACCACCTGTCGGTTAGCCCCTACCTCTGTTCTCGGCGAAAGCTCCACGAAAACCCCAATGGCAAATTTCGAGCTCAATCCGGCGAGGTGGGTTCCGCAAGGATTCCAAGTCATAGACGGTGGACCTACACGGCTGCCCCGCTCCTTCTACACGCCTGCTGTTCCACCTGCAAGAAATCATGAAGTTTATTGCGTCGCCATTGTGGAGCCAGAGCAGTTGCCTGAGGAGGAGCAGTTCTGGCGGCATCAGGTTCGTGTCTACATCGAGCAAACTCTCCAGAGAGTTGTTGAGGATGCACAGCCATGCCTTTTTGGTACTGGACTCTTTAAGATGCATAGCCCTGCTGCGCGTACTGCCTTGGTTCAGAATGGACCCTACGAGTTGCAGGAGAATATTTTTGTGCGGTTTGTAAACCATGACAATCGCTTGCAAATGCACAGATCTGCTTTTGGTACTCGTACAGGATGGATTATGCTGTTGGGAGTACCCTATGACTTCCGTAATGAGAGGGATCTTGCTAATGCAGTTGCTCCCTTTGGGAGATTTCATCATTGGCATCATCTAGATGGTCTCTTGGACAGGACCCTTGTTTATGTCACCTTCATCTCGCCACAGCTTGTTCCAAGAGACATTGTCTTTGGAAATTACAGTTCTTTGGGTGCTGCCAGGGAGTCATGGACTGTTCCTTGTTATTTACTTTCTGCTGAGTTTAATGAAGTGCTGCCCCCAGATGAAGATCAGATGCCATTGGATGGGAATCCTCATCCTTTGCCTGGGCACATGCAAGAGGATCATGGCAATTTTGGGCTGCCACAGTTTCCTGAACTTGGATGGAATGAACAACCACCTGCTGCAGATTTTCCAGTGCAGCAGCCACATGATGATGTAATGGAGGACCAAGACCCTGCTGCTGGGCAAGTTGGTGGCTGGGATCACCTCTTCCCCCAGCATGAGTCCAATTCGACAGTTAGCTCTGATTCTGATAACTCTGTCAATCAGAATGTACTGATGGTCAATATGTTGCAGGTTCACACTGCCACTGCTGCACCCACTGCCCCTGGTCTCTTTGTCTGGCCATGGGTCCAGGCAAATGCACACATGTATGGGCCTGCATTGCCCCCTTCTATGCAGTGGGATAAGTTGCTGTCCAAATTGGTTCCCTTTTTGTGTCAGTCTGCTGCCAGGCCCAGTGGGCTCTCCCCAAGCCCTTTCTCAATGATCTCTGATGCTTTTGTTCCCTTTAAAGGAACCACTTTTCAGTTCAATGCAAAGAGAAGATTCTTTAAGGCATAGAGAACTGATAGAAGATTGTGCCTGGAGAGCTCCTCTAGTTCTTCTGGCCCACTGCCCTCTGCTACAATTGAGGAAATCGATTCCTCAACACCACCTACCTCTGCTGTCACTGCAAGGAAAAGGAGGAAGTGTAAATTGGACACTCCTTCTGTCGAATCTTCTGTCAGACGTAGCACTAGACAGGCTGCTCTGAATAATGGTTTTAAGTTGGTGGCCATGCAGGACAATCCACAGCCCAGAAAGAAGCCAAGGTCTGCTAGACCTCAAGATGACAGTGCCTCTGTCACCCCACACACTCCAATAGTGATTCTCCAGCAGGTGGGGAGAGCTCTTGAGATTGCAGAGGAAGAGCTCACTAAGGACAAGCTTGATGCTGCTCCTGCTTCTCCAAAAGACCAAGGAAAATAATGTTAGACATAAATTTATGTAATGTCTTTTGGTCTGGATTTCTAATGTGTTTTCTGATCATCTCCTGGGCATATTATTTTGTAATGGATCTATTTCCTAAGTGTTTATCTGTGGAACTAAGATGTCCTTATTATTGTTATCCTACTCTGGTGCCTGGGATTTATTTGGTAGCTGGCTGGTCTAGCTATCTTGCTCCTTTTCATTTCAATATTAATGGATAATACATCACATATATTCTTGGATTGGAGAGTGATGGACTGGAATGTCAGGGGCTTAAATGATAAAAATAAAAGAATATTGGTTTATAACAAAATTGAGGAGAGCCAATGTGCAATTATCTGCCTACAAGAAACTAAATGTGAGAGTTTTGATCACAGTTTCATTAGATCTTTTTGTCCAAAAAGATTTGATAAATTTGTTTTCCAACCATCTGTGGGAGCTTCTGGAGGTATTATTGTTCTATGGAACAGCTCCATTTTTGATGGAGAATTGATTGACTGCTTCAAATCTGCTATTAGGATTAATTTTACCTCAAAGCACAATCTCTCTTCATGGACCCTGATTACTGTTTATGGTCCTTGCAGTGGCCTTGACAGGGATTTTTTTGTTCAATGGCTTTTTGATTTAAATATTCCTACATATGAAAATTGGTTGATAGTGGGAGATTTCAATTTTATTAGATCAGTGGATAACAGGAACAAACCTGGAGCTGATGTGAATGATATTTTCATTTTCAATGAAATTATTAGTCATCTTGGTCTGATTGAATTGCCTTTAAAAGGCAGATCCTTTACCTGGTCTAATATGCAAGATCAACCATTACTTGAGCAACTAGACTGGTTCTTTACTAGTACTTGGTGGACTTTGACTTATCCAAACACTTTGGTTATGCCCCTTGCTAAATCAACATCTGATCATGTACCTTGTGTAGTTTCAATTTCCACCAACATTCCTAAAGCTCAGGTATTTCGTTTTGAAAATCACTGGATACATCAACCTGGATTTATGGAACTTATTACTAGAGTCTGGAATTGGCCTGTTAGGAAGAATAACATGGCGGCCACTATTACTGCTAAGTTAAAAAACATCAGACATGAACTAAAAAGGTGGGGAAGAAATCTTTCTAATCTGAAGCTTTTAATTGCTAAATGCAATAAAGTGATTTTGATCTTGGATACACTGGAGGAGGAGAGGAACCTCAGCAGACCTGAATTTAATTTCAGGAATATTGTTAAAACTCATCTACATAAATTGCTTTTATCACAGTCTGCCTATTGGAAGAATAGATGCACTATCAGATGGGTACAGCTTGGTGGAGAAAATACCAAATTTTTCCATGCAAAAGCCACAGAGCGTTATAGATTTAACACTATTGCAGAAATTAAAAATGAGGAAGGAGTCTCTTTGATTGATCATCATCACAAAGCAGCTGCATTTTGGAAATGTTTTAAAAACAGAATGGGTGTTTCCTCTGTCACATCACAGCTTTTAGACTTATCTGATATCCTTCATCCAACTGTTAGTTTACAGTGCTTGGTTGAGCCTTTTACTACAGAGGAGATTACATCAGTTAGGAAATACCTTAAAACTGATAGAGCACCTGGTCCTGATGGTTTCAATGGGCTCTTTGTAAAGAAATGTTGGGAGGTGTTAAAGGAAGATTTCACTCAGCTCTGCCATGATTTCCATTCAGGGTCTCTATCATTACAAAGTATTAATGATTCATATATAACTCTGATTCCTAAATCCAACTCACCTGAAACTGTCAATGATTTCAGACCTATCTCCTTGACTAATACTTGTCTCAAATTTGTCACCAAGCTTATTGCTAATAGACTGCAAAATGTGATTTGTGATACAATTCATGATAATCAATATGGTTTTATTAAGGGAAGAACTATCCAAGACTTCCTTGCTTGGTCTTTTGAGTTTCTGCACCAATGTCAACAGTCCAAAAAGAAAATTGTGGTTCTCAAGATTGACTTTGAAAAAGCTTTTGACACTTTGGACCATGAAGCCATTTTACAAGTCTTGAAGTTTAAAGTATTTCCATATTTGTTCCTCAATTGGGTCAGAGAAATTCTATCTTCAGGTTTCTCTTCTGTTCTGCTTAATGGAATACCTGGGAAAAAATTCCACTGCAAAAGAGGAGTTAGACAGGGAGATCCTTTGTCTCCACTTCTTTTTGTTGAAGGAGCAGATTTATTACAGAGTTTAGTCAACAAAGCTTTCTCTGATGGACTCCTTTCCTCTCCTATCCCGGTCCAAAAAGATTTTCCTATCATTCAGTATGCTGATGATACTATTGTGGTACTTCCAGCATGTACCAAAGACCTGGAAGTTTTCAAGGATATTCTTAATACTTATGATGCCTTTACAGGCCTGAAAATCAACTTACATAAATCATCTATGATTCCTATCAATTTAACTTCTGAGGAAGCTAGTACTTTGGCTGATTTTTTTCAGTGCAAAACTGGGTCAATGCCTTTCACTTATCTTGGTTTGCCTATGGGTACCACCAGACCCACTATCAAGGATTTCTCTCCTTTGATTGATAGAGTTGAAAGGAGACTATCTGCCACCTCTTCTTTTCTGTCCTATGGGGATAGACTGGTGCTAGTGAATTCTGTTTTGTCTTCATTGCCAACCTACTATATGCTCTCTCTTGTTATTCCTACTGGTGTCATTGAGGTTATTGACAGAGCAAGAAGACATTGCTTGTGGAGTAAAAGAGGAAAAGAAAAAGCTCAATCACTTGCAGCCTGGCATATGGTGTGCAAACCTAAGAAAAAGGGAGGGCTAGGAATAATTAACTTGAAAATCCAGAACTCTGCTCTTTTACTTAAACATCTTGATAAATTTTATAATCAGGAAGACTTGCCTTGGGTGCATCTTATTACTGATGCTTACTATTATAAGGCTGTCCCTCATGCTGTGGTTGAGTCTGGTTCTTTTTGGTGGAAAAATATATTGGCATTATCTGAGAGCTACAGGAACTATACTACATGTTGGGTTGGCAGTGGTTTCACTGTATTGTTTTGGGAAGACAAGTGGCAGCCTCAACTTCTTAAGACAACCTTCCCAAGGCTATATTCTTTTGCCAAAGACAAACTTCAGTCTGTAAATGATTTCCTACTTGGCACAGATCATCTCGAGAATTTTGCTTTACCTCTGTCAGTTCAAGCAAATGAAGAGCTAAGGTTGTTAAATGGCATGATTGGTCATTTTACTTTGCAACTTGGTATTACAGACCAATGGAAGAGTCCACATTCTACTGGCAGATTACATCCTAGCTAATTTTATAAGCATCATTTTTCTGCAGTCCCTGATGGCCCACTTTCTTTTGAAATTTGGAGGAGCAAATGCCAGTCTAAACACAGATTCTTTGCTTGGCTTCTTCTGCATGACAGAATTAATACCAGGGATATGTTGCTTCGAAGGCATTGGAACATTAATACTACTTCTGATTGTGTCTTGTGTCCTGGACATGTTCATGAGGATTGGAGACATCTTTTTTTCAATTGTACTTTCAGTACAAGGATTTGGAACTATTTGCAAATCCCTTGGTTACCTGGTGCACCATCTTATACCATCATGTATGCCAGAAAGCATTTTACTGGCCCTTGTTTTGTGGAGATAGTGATCCTGGCTTGCTGGTGCATCTGGAAGCAAAGAAATGGATGGATCTTCAAGAACATCAAGCCAACTTTTAGAGGATGGAAGGCCCTGTTTATACAGGAAGTCACTCTGCTTAAGTTCAGAGTGAAGAGTTCACACTCTATTTTTTTGACATCATGGATTAATTCACTCCCCTAATTCCCTTGTATATATTGTACATATTTGTAAATAACCTTTTATTTAATTAATAAATGGGGGGCTGTGGGGGTTTCCCCCACAGTAATGGTGTCAAAAAAAAAACCAATTGAGTACATCATACCCATTACATAATGAACGTGAAACATCAGAGATTCAACAATGATAACATAGCACACGATCACAATCAAGATCACATCATGAGAGAGATATAACCACACATCTACTAGCACGATCCCTCAGCCCCGAGGAGGGACTACTCCCGCTTCATCGTGGAAGGCAGCAACGTCGATGACGATGGCTCCGGGGCACTTCCCTGTACCGGCAGAGTGCCTGGACAGAGATTTATGTTCCACCCCCTCCCGAATTAAGGTCTTGGATGGCGGCGGAGCTCGGATGCGTTTCGGGAAAAATCCTCCGGTCTTCCTCCGAATTATGTCAAGAGGGAATTTATGGGCAAAGAAGCGACACGAGGCAGTGGCCAGGGTCCCCAGGTGGGCCCTAGGCGCGGCTAGGGGCATGGCTGGTGCCCCCTAGAGGCCCAGTGGATCCCCTCCATGTCTCCTTCTGTCTTTTGGAGTCTTCCAGTGAATAAAAAATCCTCGTAAATTTTCAGCTGATTTCGAGCACTTTCATTTTTGGACCTTTTCTGCAATTCACAGACAAAACAAACAGAAACTGGCACTGGGCATCTTTTTAATAGGTTAGTCCAATAAATGATAGAGAACATAGGGAAAAACATGTATAAAACAAGAATGGAGCATCGAAAAATTATAGATATGTTTGCAATGTATCATAACACCATCAAACATGCATTGGTACGCGTTCATCACTTGGATACAATGGTAAGCGTGCCTCTTCTTGCCGGGAGGCGGGTTATAGTTTGATCACTTGGTTACAAGGTGCATTCTATATGGCGGAGTAAGTTGGTTGTCTTGTCGTTCAAGCATGAAATTCATGAGCTCAGAACACACAGATCGAAAGATGAGTGATAATCACATGTGTTATTAGCATGGTGGTCTACTCTCTAGGTTATGGTTGGTTGAGGTGGATACATCATTCTAATCATAATCTATTGTGATCTTGTTGCAGTGAAAGTTGATCTTAAGGAATTCAGTTTCAGTGGGAGCATATCTTAATTTCAATTTTATTGACTTAAGTAGTGCAAATTAATTTTGAACTATAAAGTCTAAATAAACTTGTTGTATAGATGGATCCCTTTGTTAGATACCAATTTAATCCGATGATGAGTCTTGAGCCTTTGGCTGCAAATGGAAACATTTTTAGGGAATGATTTCATGCTCTGATAGAGGTTCTTAGGAACTCCCATATAGATCACTTTGTGGGTCACATGCATGGAAATGACGATCATGATGGACCTCATATCCAATGTGAGGTGTGCGCCATCATTGATGGTGAGCTGGTTGATCGGTTTCGTAACCATCATGACTACTACCTAGTAGAAGAAATAAAAGCTCTGTCCACACATCAAGTGTGCAATGAGCGTTATAATATGACCAGAGAACTGATAAATAATCGGCTTGCGTTTGGTGAACCCATAAAGCTGTTTGAAATTAGGATGATAAGATTTAAAAGAAAGCTTAGATATGTTGGTTTTTCAATAACTCAGGATCATTTCTGTGACATCATACTAGGATCACTTTCGCCAATATTTCATGATTTTGCAAAGCTTTACAGTACCAGTGCGGAAGAGTGGCCAGTTCAGATGTTGTTTGCCTTACTCAAGGAAGTATAAGATGACATTAAATTCGGAGATCCTACATGGACTAAGACATGTATGATAGTTATACCATCACTATTTACATAGTTCCAGCAAAAGTTATTTAGTACGATTTACTAATTGATGCTCTTAGTTGCACCAGTGGCATGTACTTTGGAATGAGAAAATGCTGGAAAGAAGAGGAGGTTCTAGAATGACGGAGCAAATGCACTTGGAGTGTACCTGGTCATCTCATGAAGTCCAAGTCAATAGAGAAAATCAACACTAGGACATCGAATTAATAGTTATTTTGAGTTTGATCATTATGTAATGAATAGTTTATGTTCGTGAACCTTGTTGAGTTCCAATTATAAAATATGTGTGCGGATTCCAAGCTTGTGAATTCAAAGTTTATGATCTTATTTATTGTGTTATGGCAATTCGTTTTATTATTAAGTCTTGAATATTTTGATTCAAGATATTGCTCAAGTTTGAGTAATAGTTTTATAGCTTGTTAAATAAATTGGAGATAAGTCTTTTATTCAATTTATCAAGGTAGAAAGACTACCTCCATAATATTTAATATAGCCAAAATCCATGAAGTGCTAGGCACTTGTGAATTTCGAAATCCACATAATATGGATGTTTTCTCAATTGAGTTAATGCCATTGAAGATTCAATATGATAAGTTAATCATATTGATGAAATGGAATACATGAGATAACTTAAGTTTCAATGCTTCATAAAATCACTTGGAGTATTTTAAATAAAAAATTGAAATAAAAGAAATTTTATTGAGGTAGAAAGGAATTAATAGAAATTATAACATGGTTGACTGATGACCCACAGGTGTAAGGGATCACAACAGTCTTCGGGGGTATATGTAACCCAATTTATTGATTCAACACAAGGGAAGCCAAAGAATACCCATAACCTTAGCAGCTGAGTTGTCCATTCAGCCACACCTAAGAAAACCTGATGGTGCACAGGTTGATGGTGGAGTGGTTGCTTCTTAATGACTTTGAAATCCCCAAAAAACTTGTTGATGGTGCAGGTGTGCACTCGTTGGGAAACTCCAAGAGAAAGGTTATGAAGAGTGCAGAGGCAAGTTTTCCCTCAGAAAGAAACCAAGGTTGAATCGACTAGTAGGAGAAAGAAATCACTTCCGAAGGTTGATGCAGCTGATGTTGGCAATGCGCACTATCGGTTCAGCAGCAACGTGGAATCTATACAACACAATCAAATTACTTTGCCCCAACAAAGCAGTGAGGTTGTCAATCTCACCGGTTTTGCTGAAACAAAGGATTATACGTATAGTGTGGAAAGTAGTATTTGTTTGCAGTAGATGTAAGAGTACAGTAATTACAGTTGTAAAATAGTGGTTGCAGTGGTTGTATATCAGTGTAAAGAAATGGACCGGGGTCCACAGTTCACTAGAGGTGTCTCTCCAAAACAGATAGATAACATGCTGGATAAACAAATTATATCTGGGCAATTGATAGATATAAAGGATGCATCGTAGTGCATATGCATGACATGATGACTACTATGTGATTCATGCAGGCATTACAACAAGATACATGGACCGTTATCCAACTGCATCTATGACTAATAATCTACCCTCAGAGTGTCATCTGAGAAAACTTTGGGTATTAAGTTGCAAGCAACAAATAATTTCACTAAGAAAAGTGTGTAATGTAAGCAATAAAATTATCCTTAGAAAAAGCATTGTTGTTTCCTCCCTAATGGCAACAGCACATCCCCCACCCGTTACATTTATGTCA
Organism: Alopecurus myosuroides; assembly: GCA_028641055.1. Lineage (NCBI taxonomy): Eukaryota > Viridiplantae > Streptophyta > Magnoliopsida > Poales > Poaceae > Alopecurus > Alopecurus myosuroides. The sequence goes on along the minus strand of CM054061.1, from coordinate 142,691,928 downwards.
CTCGAGCGTGAGTGAAAGGGAGGCATGAACCCACTATCAAGCATAAATACTCCCTCTTGGAGTTACAAGCATCAAGTTGGCCAGAGCATCTACTAGTAACAGAGAGCATGCAAGATCATAAATAACATACACATGAAAGAACATGATAGATTGATAATCATTGGACATAGCATTCAATATTCATCGGATCCCAGCAAACACAACATGTAGCATTACAATAAGATGATCTTGATCATATTAGGTAGCTCACAAGATCTAAACATGAGGCATAAAGAGGAGAGAACAACCATCTAGCTACTTCTATGGACCTATAGTCCAGGGATGAACTACTCACTCATCACTCCGGAGGTAGGCATGGTGATGAAGAGCCCTCCGGTGATGATTCCCCCTCCCGGCAGGGTGCCGGGGAGAGCTCCAGAACCCTCCGTAACTAGGGTTTATGATGAGGGTGGCTACAGATCTTTTTGGTGGAAAAGGCTCGAGTATTTAGGGTTAACCCATGGAGGATCTTAAATAGGCAAGAGGGCAACATCGGTGGGCGGCCAGGGGGGCCACACCACCCCCAGGCGCAGCTAGAGGGGGGCACCGCCCTACGGTGTGGGTCCCCTGAGGGGCCCCTCCGGGTCTCCTCCGTACTCCGCGTACATGACAACTTTCTAAGACTCTGGGGTTTGTTTCGTCCAATTCCAAGAATATTTCCATAACAACTTTTCTGAAGCCAAAATCAGCAGAAAACAGGAACTGGCTCCGTGGCATCTTGTCAATAGGTTAGTCCCAGAAAATCCATAAAAATGACATAAAGTGTATAAGAAACATGTAGCATATGGCATGAAAACAACATGGAACATCGGAAATTATGGATACATTTGAGATGTATCAAACACTTAGCAAAATATATCAGTAATAAAAGGTGCAATAAAACAATGGCTGGAGTGGTATTGTGATGTTTCTCTTGCATCCTCAAGACACCTAATACAATGGCAATTGTATAGATGCACTAGTTCGGTGAAAAGATAGTTAATGTTGTAGAATACGGAGTTAAACAAGTGATATTTGTAATCTGTAATAAGCGGACCAGCAAGGAAACAAGAAGTAAAATCATGTAAAAACAGTAGCAATAATAGTAAAAAATGGACTGGGGTTCACAGGTTCACTAGTGGTAACTCTCTAAACAATAGAACAAGTGTTGGGAAAACAAATTACAGCTAGGCAATTGACAAATCATGGGCGCATAACAATGCTATTATGACGAGATATATTTCATGGGTTCTAACATGGTAGGCTTTATGTCAAGGCATATAGACCACTATCCAGCATGCATCTATATCTAATAGTCCACCTTGAGAAAGATATCCAGGAAATGAAGTGATTGGAGCATGCATCTATTAAGTTGCAGCAATGAAGTGATTTCTTTGGGTGCAACACACAATTGCATTAAGAACAATATGTAATGTACGCAATGGTTCTTATATGTAGACAAGAGCACCGCTGTTTTCTCCCTAGTGGCAACAACACATCCCCCACCCGTCATGTTTCTGTCACTCGAGCATAGATGTAAGGGAGGCATGAACCCACTATCTAGCATAAATACTCTCTCTTGGAGATGCATACACCTATGTGATCAAGATAACCATACACATCGGAGAGCATGCAAGAACACATTAAAATACTCTAAGGATATAAGTGAAGATTTCTCATATAAAGACATGAACAAGATAATCATAAGTATATGGTTCATCGGATCCAAGAAAACACAACACATAGCATTACATCAGATGGATCTCTATCATGTGAGGTAGCTCAAGAGGTCGTGATATTGAACATCAAGGGGGGAGAATACCAACTAGCTACTGCTATGGACCCATAATTACTACACGTAGTCCATGTTGGAACTACTCACGAAGCATCATGGAGGCAGAACGGTTGATGAAGATGGCTCCGGGGAAACTTCCCTGTCCCGATAGAGTGCCAGAACAGAGACTTCTATCCCCGAATTAAGGTTTTCGATGGCTGTGGGGCTCGGATGCGTATATGGAAAAATCACCGGGGTTGCCATTGGGCATCTTGTTAATAGGTTAGTACAATGAATGATAGAAAACATAGGGAAAACATGTAGAAAACAAGCATGGACCATAAAAAATTATAGATACATTTGGGAGATAGCATTGTCAAACAAATTTTCTTAGTCAAAACTACTCATGATAAATTTTGAGAGATTCAATATTATCTTGATAATGAAATCTTTGTGGAACAAGATTATTTTTTATAATTATCAGATGTCTTTGTGTAATAAGTGAAAGCATGAAATGAAAATAATTCTCAACCAACTAAAGAAAATTATTTTGTTTGTTTGTTAAGGTTGGAACTATGACATTAATTAATTTAGAGTTATTATAATGATAGTTCCTAGTAATCAATATTGACGAAGTATGATGCATAATTGATTAAAGGGGTTTTGCATAAAACAATAAGTTTGTTGGTGATGATCCACAAGTATAGGGGATCACAACAGTCTTCGAGGGAAGTAAAACCCAAATTTATTGATTCGACACAAGGGGAGCCAAAGAATATTTATAAGACTTAACAATTGAGTTGTCAATTCAGCTGCACCTGAAAGTAGACTTGCTCGCAACAATTTATTAGTGGTAACAATTTTTATAGCAGAAGTAGTAGTAAAATAACAGCAGGAGTAAAATAGTAATAGCAGTAGCAATCGCGGGAAACAGTAGGATGAAAGTACCGTAGGCATAGGCAATGGATGAACGGGCGTTGCATGATAAGATAGTTCATATAATGATAATAACGTGGGCATTGAAGATAGATAATAATAAAGCATCCAAGTTCTAGGCAAAACATAGGAATGTGTTCCAATATAGTCATACGTGCTCGCAATGAGAAACTTGCACAACATCTTTTGTCCTACCAGCCCGTTTGCAGCGGGGCCTCAAGGGAAACTACTAGTAATTAAGGTGATCCTTTTAATAAAGCACCGAAGCAAAGCATTAACACTCCGTGAACACACGTGATCCTCACATCACAACCATCCCCTTCGGTTGTCCCAATTTCTGTCACTTTGGGGCCTTGGGTTCCGGACAATGACATGTGTAAATAACTTGCAGATATGATCAAGAAACATAATTATACTCATGAAACAATAACATGTTCAGATCTGAGATGATGGCACTCGGGCCCTAGTGACAACTATTAAGCATAACAAGTTGCAACAATGGTAGAAAACACTAACAATGGATACTATGCACTATGACCTAACAATCTGGCATTATTACATGATCGATCTCATACAATCCCTTCCATCCCTCTCAGCCTACAGTGGTGTTTACTCAGACATGGACGGGGGAATCATGGATGGTTGATGGAGAAGTGGTGGTGGTGACGATGGCGATGATCTCCTCCGAATCCCCATCCCGGCAGGGCGCCAGAGCAGGAACTTATGATCCCTGAATTGAGTTTTGAGGTGGCGGCGATGCACTGTTGTGTTTCTATGGAATATGATGAACCCCCTGTTGTTTTAGGGTTACGGGCGATAAGTAGTCGAAAGGGGAGCCCGAGGCGGTGCCTGGGGCCCTACACCACTCGGTGAAGCGGCCTAGGGGCGCCCAGGGGTGGTGTGTCCCCCTCCTGGCCCCCCTCCAGGACTCCTTCTGGCTCCGAGGGTCTTCGGGTGTTTTAAGGTCTTTGGGATCTTTTCTGGGCATTTTCCCAAAAGTTGATTTTTCTGCACAAAAACAAGAGACCAAGGTAATTCTGCTGAAAACAGCGTTAGTACGTGTTAGTTGTATCCAAATTCACAAGTTTAGAGGCAAACAATAGCAAAAGTGTTCGGAAAAGGAGATACGTTTTGGACGTATCAGTTGGTAGTAATTTTTCACTTTAAACTCCAAGTGTTTTAAACACACTGGATTAAGGAGAGAAGTATCTTCATGAAAGAGATGCGGAAACTATATTAAGTTTGGTTTGTGAATCTTTGGAGAAGGGTTGATTGAAAGGGGCAACATGCAAATTTTCCAATTCATCACCTTATCCAGAAATTTATGTATGATATGCATAAAGTTCAAAATTAATATTGAATAAATGTCATATGAGGAATTTGATGTCATGATATTGGATTATCATATAGATCCATGAATAAGGAGATATTTGTGTTGACTCCAAGATTTCATCTTGATAGTAAGGTAAAGTGATTTTAAAATCACAAGGAACATGAATATTTTCTCTAGGAAAACAGATATGCATATTTTATATTCATAAAGCTAGTATTGATAAAATTGTTTTATCAAGTATGAATAAATGATAATTATGAGTTGAATACTTATCATATCACTTTCTTGGTGTTGTTATTGGATCAATTAGCAAATTATTTTGCTAAGTGTAATTAATTATGAATTATTAGAGTTATAAAAAATATTACAAGTATGAGTATTAAGTCAGTCATTTTAATGAAACAAGAAGGTCTTCTTTTTCATTATATAAATAGGATGGGACTTAGAACCTAGTGGGAGCTTATTATGGTCTTTTAATTTGGCAGGGCCTAATTAAAAGAAAGTTGCCTCATGTAAATATTTAAAAAGGTTTTTAATGTAATATCAGAAAGTGTCTTATTAAATTCAGAATCTATGAGATAGATTAAGGAGTTTAATAAACATGAATATGATGGTGTGCTAAGTGTAATTTTGAAACAAATTTCGAATTACAATGAGATAAATTATTTTATCTCAAAATTAAAAATTATGACATGATATTTTGCAATAGACATGGCCTTCGTAGTCATTGGTGAGCAAAATATAAAAGGTTGAGAACAAATCATAATATTTTGTAATTTTACCAATCTCATAGTCATAAAAGGAAGCACATAGGAACCCGCAAATTTCCATTGACTAAAATTGCCTGTATAAAGGAGAAAACGTTAAGTAGAAGTTTTCTTATGCAGTTAATTGTTTGTAACAAAACCAAGGAATATTATGGTAAGAAGTTTATCACATAAATATTCAATGGTAATATTACGAAGTATAAAACGACTCAGTGGAATTTTTCATAGCTACAAATAATATTCTGAGGAGTATTCACATATTTATTTGTGATGGAATTACAAAATCAATTCTTTATTGATTATAATTCAGATTATGATTCTTCACTTGCTAATACTGTCTGTTATATGAATATCAACATTAGAGTATTATGAGTGGACTCTCTAGTATTTTGCTATTGATAGTTGCAACTCAATGTTAGACATTGTAGATTGCAAGTTAGTGGATAAAAGTCATTCGACTTAGTGAGGTTTCAAACGATGGTATGGTAATTCAGTCAGAGACGCTTGAATTATTAATACTATCACAGATCAGGTTCACATAAATCCAATTCCTAATAAATCCAAACACAAGTTTATCACAAGTAGATAAAATCAAAAACCGAAAGACAAAATTCTATGGTACCACATGCATAGTGTGAGTAACACCGGAATCCCATAGGTGTTATGTCATCATACTAACTAGAGTATTAATTACTCTAGTGCATGTGGGAGACTGTTGGAGGTATGTCATAGAGACAATAATATTCAGTTATTATTGTATCTCCAAGTTCAGAATTAAGTTTCTGTCATCATGCTACAACCACTATAGCACTTGAAAATGAGCTTTCAAAGGAAAATCTTTGTGCGAGTGTGAAGACATAAACAAACAAGAGTTCCTAATCTTGTCTCTAATATTAGCTTATTGTTTGTGAGATGACCACATTCTCCAGATCATGGACTTGGTTAAAATTCTAGCAAAACATGAGAGTTTATTATTAGAGTAACAATAGTAATGAACCGACCCAAGTGTATGTTGTTGCTAAAAGAGACTAAACAATTATAATGTATTTTAGCAAATACACATGAAGTTGTCATTGACTATAATTCCTATACTATGAGAATATCTAGTGACTGCACGATCAAAAGTTAAAACTTTAATAACTTTTGAAATATAACTCAAAATCGAGTCAAACAAATTTCTAAAATTTTGAAATTTAAAACTGTATCATATTTTACTATTATTAAGTAATTTTAGGCAAAATAAAATATTCAATTATCCTTTAGCTTATAAACGCCTTATAGAAGGATGTTGGGCTTTTAAAAACATGATTTTTTTTGGGTTTAAAATGCAACACTCAAACGCAATTTTTTTAAAACATGCCATGCTATGCATATGTTCTAAATGCAAAACATTCCAATTCCAAATCTTGGGATGTTACAAACTAACCCCCTTAAGATGAATCTCGTCCCGAGATTCGGAATGGCTAGCAAATAGGTGTGGCTGGGTTTTCGTACGGTCAATATCTAGGCTAACCCCCTTAAGAGAATTCAACTTGGTATCACCAGAGCCATGCGTAGATCATATATCATGAGCTTCACTCCTTGTGTTGTCAATTGTGTTGTGCACCCTTCACCAATATGGAGCATCTCCGCCTATAGGTTGTGTGGCATAACGAAGCATCACATTCGCGTCAACGCTGGCATCCTCCAGTGTTTCTTCTATATCTTGAATCCACGTCGTTGTCTCGTATACGAGTTCCTTGTCTTTCTTCTTTGCTAGGTTCTAGGTGATAGGTTGAGTCTGAGCCTCCACAAGTTGTTGCATTGCATATGACATCTTTGGGTGGTTGATATAAGGAGTATTGTGGAAAGACATCTATTGGGTTTAGAATAGACGAGTTTAGATAGAAAGATCTACAGGAAGTAGCTACCCATACTATACATGAACAAAGCAACACTTAGCAATCAACATACAAACAAGTCAAATACTTTAAAATAGTTTTTAAAAATGAGGTATAAATTCCTACGAACATACCAATAAAGTTTTGGAAACAAAACATTTGAAAATACTCGGACTATCATTGCCATATCATATAATTTGATATGGTCAATACCTAACAAATTCTTGAAAAGTAGCAAGACTATGTGGTGGGCAACCTAGTGTGTTCAGATGGCCCCAATAGCATGCACCGTGTTTCCTTCTTGTAGTAAGCCTTATTCTCTATCTTGAGGTGAATCTCCTTTATGTTGAATTGAATCTTCTTCTCTATGAGAATCTCTACTATGATTTGAAAAAGAAGAGATGGAAGTAGGAGATAAAGATGAGAAGATTACAAGAATAGACTCAAAAGAAGAATGTATAAAGGATTTGGAAAAATAAGTTTTTGCCCTATGGATTTTCCTAATCCATTTTCCAAGGTCTCGTTCCTACAGTCAACACATTGCTCTGATACCATCTGTAGTAGTACGGCCCAACACAGGCTATACTGTTACGTGTAGTACTGGCCCCTGGACCGTTCACCAGCACACACAACTAGATAGATATCCAAATAAGAAAATGTATCTCATATCTAGCGAATAATCCAGAGTACAAAATTCTTTACCAGTTGCATAGCGGAAGCTAGCACAAATATACAAGTACCAAATAACAAGTAGTAGAGCTCCAATCTTCAATTTGTGCCACATGCGAACAAACATGTTGAGTGGAGTCACGAGACCTACGTCGATCACTCTGAAATCGAACAACCTGCACGTTGGAATATGCATACCCCAAAAGGAGGTCAGATCATTCTGATCAATGGTGGCAAGTGACACTATGGTGGTATATAAATGGCAAGTGCTAGTCTACATGCATATATGGCTGGTGAAGTTTCAAGGCTAACTTGCAAAAATGCATTTGTCCTATCTTTTAATAGAAAGTAATTTTGCACATAACTGGACACTTGGTTGATAGCAAAGTGCTCCTACATAATTGGACACTTTGGTTGATAGCAAAGTGCTCCTACCCTTTGGATTAGCACAATGAAACACCATCAGGCACTTCTCCAGTAACCCATAGTAAATTTGGTAGTAATCAATAAAACAAGATGAACGAGATATGTCATGTTTCCCATCTAGTTGTTGAATTTTCCCTAACCAATGGAACACGGCTAAGATCTTAGTTTCAACCCTCGCGAGGTTTGTGCCCTTTACCCGTGTTGCCCAATCGACCCCAAACACCATGATACACCATTAGTACCACGGAAGGAAAGAAGATTAAGCCATAACTCATAAGAAGTAGATCCCCAAACCCTCCACGAGCCGGACCATCCTACCACTATTCTACATCTCTGGACACGTTGGGTTCGAGTCACCACAACCTACAAATTATGTCTAGCCCATACTAATATGAAACACGGCTGCACGCAAGAACAACTATATAAAGAAACTAAACATAATCTCAAGAGACTGGGCAGCGGTCCCCACCAAAATTTGTACTCTGCTGACATGCTAGCAATCCGCCCAGTGGTTAATTAATTATCATGTTGTTTTAATAAGCAATTAAAATATTGATTTTTTATCATAACATGATAATAATCCCAACAACGAATAACTAGAGCATGGCTAAGCAATCTGCAAGTACGATGTTTGCCTAGCATATGGATTGCTAATCTCTAAGGGAAACATATGATCACTCCTACTTGGGTGTTAGTGGAGCGATCTAGCATAGCGATAACACACAACTCCTACTAATGCATAGCTATAACAAAAACTAATGCATATATAATAAAATAGTAGGTTCATGTGTGTCACTTGCCTTGACAGAAATTGGAGTCGTTCACGCACTCGACTCAGTCGCAACCGTAACAACCACGGTCCTCACACGAACAACAACCACAACTCTCGCAATCTACACGTTGCAAGCATACCCCAATAAATAACCAAAATAAACCAAGCAAAACAACAATGCAACATATGGATGCATATGGTGATTTAATAATGCAAGACAACTAATTTACTAGTTCTCTGATTGTCTAAACAATATATGATGCATGAAAAGGTTTGTAATGCAATAAGACACAAATGACAGCTTAATCAAATTAAATAGGGTTAATTAACAATCTACAAGATCTTATCAAAATAAAGTTCATAAAACGGTGGATCTAAACCTAACATACTAATAAAATCTAAAAGGCAAATAAAACACTAAACGAAAACTTTTTGGATGAATAAGAACGAAGTATAGATTTAAAATTTCGAGTTACTCCGGTGGACAAAAATAGATCGGAATTATAAAACGATATGTAGCTCAAATCGAAAAACTCAAATAACGGAAGTTGTAGATAATGATGAGATGCAACTACAGTAGAAATTTGAGCAAAAACGGACAAACGGTTGAAGAGTAATTGAACTTTTCCGCTTCAGATCTGAGAGAGTAGATCGCGAAATTCTCCGTCTGTGGTGGATGAAAAGAGGTGAGGTTTCTTGGAATGGATTGGTATCAACGATATTTAAAACTCTCGTAAAGACTTGAACGTCAACCGAGCAACTCACGGACTGTGGCGAGTAAAATACTCAGAAACATATCTGAATTTGGAGTTTCGAGTTTGGGGCGACCTCACGGCCGGGCCTGGGGTATTTATAGATAGGGAGGTCGGTGGAAAGTTGCTCCTTGGAGTAGGGAACAATTAGAAAGAAGCGGATTCGAATTTGGACTCTCCAATGAAGAGATATGCGAGTTTGAATGGAGATGGCTCAGAAAAAGGGATTTGATTGCATGTACGTGGGGCAGTCACCTCGTGCGGGCGGCCTGGGCCGGCCCATGTGTGCGGGCATGCGGGCTGAGCTTCGTTTTTTTTTCCTTTTTTTTCCTTTTTCTTAAAACTTTAATAACTTTTGAAATATAACTAGGAATCGAGTCAAACAAATTTCTAAAATTTTGAAATTTAAAACGCTATCATATTTTACTATTATTAAGTAATTTTAGGCAAAATAAAATATTCAATTATCCTTTAGCTTATAAACGCCTTATAGAAGGATGTTGGGCTTTTAAAAACATGATTTTGTTTTGGATTTAAAATGCAACACTCAAATGCAATTTTTTTTAAACATGCCATGCTATGCATATGCTCTAAATGCAAAACATTCCAATTCTAAATCTTGGGATGTTACAGTTCACTAGAGGTGTCTCTCCATAAAAGATGGCTAACATGCGTGGTGAAAAAATTACAGCTGGGAAATTGATAGATAAAGAAACATGCATGACAACAAAATACATAGATCGTCATCCAACTGCATCTATGACTAATAATCCACCCTCTAAATATCATCTCAACAAACGTTGGGTATTAAGTTGCAAACAACATATTATCGCAGTAAGAAAAGTGTGTAAGGTAAACAATGTAAACAAAGTAAACATCGTTCTTTTCTCCCTAATGGCAACAACACATTCTCCATCCGTCACGTTTCTGTCACTCGAGCACAGATGCAAAGGGGACATGAACCCACTATTGAGCATAATACTCCGTCTTGGAGTCACTAGAATCTACTTGGCTAGAGCATCTACTAACAATGGAGAGCATGCAAGATCATAAATAACCTATACATGAAGATAACATGATAGATTGATAATCAAAAGACATATCATTCAATAATTATCGGATCCCAGCAAACACAACATGTAGAATTACAATAAGATGATCTCGGTCATGTGAGGCAGCTCACGAGAGCTAAACGTGAGGCATAAACCGGAGAGGACAACTATCTACATACTGCTATGGACCCATAGTCCAGGGATGGACTACTCACGCATCATTCCGGAGGCGGGCATGGAGGTGTAGACCCTTCTGGTGATGATTTTCCCTCTCGACAGGGTGCCGAGGAGAGCTCCAGAACCCTCCCGATTCGGGTTGACGATGACGGTGGCCTCGGGTGATTTTCATGGAAAAGTTGTATATATTTAGGGTTGACCTATCGGGGGAATAAATTGGCGAAAGGGCGATGGCGGTGGATGCGCGAGGGGCCCACACCACCCCCATGCGCGGGGGGCGCGTCGCTCTATGGTGTGGCCCCCTGTGGCCCCCTCCGGGCCTCTTCGAGTCACAACAACTCCTGTTAGGATCAAGTCAAGTGACAACAATATGCACGTAGGAAAATCTTTAAAATATTTGTGCACTCAAAACAAGCAAACGTTCTGTATTGGTCCCTGGCACCAGGATGTTGTGGCTAAAAGAACACTATGGGGGTTTCGATGGTCAATGGAAGAAAGTCTCACACAACTAAAAGTGATCATTAGACAAGAGGAAATCTTATAATCGAAGTTATGCAAGGATTAGTGATTGCGACACAACGGATACACATAGAGCTATAAGTGTATGAAAGCTCTCCAATGGAACTAGTGGGGGTGCATCCGACTTGCTTGGTGACGAAGACCTAGAGCACTTTTGAGGAGGATCATCATTGGAATATACAAGCAAAGTTCTATAATGTAAGTTCCCCACGTAGTTATGCAAGTCATAATATGAAAACTCTCTCCAAACTGAAGTAATGATGCTAGTCATTACTCTATATGTTTAATTCACTGGTTTTCAGCAAGACGAGAAGACTAACAACCTTCTCGGAAAGTTGGGGACAAGAGAGAGTTTGTGTGTTGTGTGCAGGTTCCATGCTTGTTGAAGCGCCAGAAAACAAGCAACCTTCTCCAAGTCTTCGAAGTCCTACTGGTCGATAAACCCTGGTTCCACAATTGGGGGAAATTTTCGCTCGACTACATCATACTTTCTCTTGTGGTAAGTGATACGTCGAAAACGTATCTCCTTTTCCGAACACTTTTCTTATTGTTTTCCTCTAAACTTGTGAGTTTTGGATACCCCTAACACAGACTAACGTTGTTTTCATCATAATTACCTTGGTGTCTCGTTTTTGTGCAGAAAAATCAACTTTCTGGAAATTGCCCAGAAAAGATCCCATTGAGCCTAAAACACCAGAAGACCCCGGGAGCCAGAAGGAGGGAAGGAGAGGGGTCAGGAGGGGGCCACACCACCCCCTGGCGCCCCCCTTGGTCGTGCCGCTAGGTGGTGTGGGCACCCCTGCACCCCCTCGGACTCCCCTTTCGACTACATATGCCCCATAACCTAAAAACCAAGGGGGTTCGTCATATTCCACAGAAACACAACAGAGCGCCGCCGCCACCTCGAAACTCGATTCGGGGATCAGAAGTTCCTGTTCTGGCGCCCTTCCGGGACGGGGATTCGAAGGAGATCATCGCCATCGACACCGCCACCTCTTATCCATCAACCATCCATGATTCCGACTTCCATGTGTGAGTAAACACCGCTGTAGGCTGAGAGGGATGGAAGGGAATGGATGAGATCGATCATGTAATAATGCCAGATTGTTAAGGCATAGTTATTAGTATCCATTGTTAGTGTTTTCTACCGCTGTTGCAACTTGTTATGCTTAATGCTTGTCACTAGGGCCCAAGTGCCATAATCTCAAATCTGAACATGTTATTGTTTCATGAGTATAACTATGTTTCTTGATCTTATCTGCAAGTTGTTTGCACATGTTATTGTCCGGAACCTGAGGCCCCAAAGTGACAGAAATTGGAATAACCGGAGGGGGTGGTTCTAATGTGAGGATCACGTGTGTTCATGAAGTGTTAATGCTTTGCTCCGATGCTTTATTAAAATGATCACCTTAATTACCAGTAGTTTCCCAAGAGGTCCCGCTGCCACGGGCTGGTAGGACAAAAGATATTGTGCAAGTTTCTCATTGCGAGCACGTATGACTATATTGGAACACATGCCTATGGTTTGCCTAGATGTTTGATGCCTTATTATTATATGCAATTCCCATGTTTAGATTATTACATGACCTATGTCATACATGCAACGCCCATCCATCCATTCTCTCTATGCCTACGGTACTTCCCATCCTGCTGTTTTCCGCAATTGCCACTACTGTTACTATTTTACTACTGTTATTATTTTTTTCGCATGTTGCTATAAAATTGTTACCACTGATAAATTGTTGCGAGCAAGTCAACTTTCAGGTGCATCTGAATTGACAACTCAGTTTTAAGGCTTATAAATATTCTTTGGCTCCCCTTGTGTCGAATCAATAAATTGGGGTTTTACTTCCCTCGAAGACTGTTGCGATGCCCTATACTTGTGGGTCATCAAGACTATTTTCTGGCGCCGTTGCCGGGGAGCATAGCTTTATTTATTTTCTCACTTGATCATGATATTGTTTGCTGCAAGCCTTTCATCATGGGCAAGACTCATGATGGAAAAGTCTATATTACCATCCACTACAAGGAGAGGTACAACTCTGAACACCTATGTTGCTCTTGATTCACCGTCTGTTATGAGTAAGCTTCTTACTCCACCACATGCTACACGTACTGTTAGTTCTGCTGAGTCTGAAAATGCTTCGGATACTTGTGATGATGCTTCTACCATCCTTGATGATACTGGTTCTCTAGGTCCTTTCCTAGATGCTACTATTGTTAAATCCTAACAAATTAAAAATGCTGAAATTTCTGTTGAAAATATTGGTACACCCGTTAATTCACCTGAGCCTATTGATGATCTTGATGAAACCTATATTGAACTTAATGATGATTTTATTGAAGAAGCTCGTGCTACTACTGGTGCAAGTGCTCTTAAGAGTCTTCTTGCAAGACATGTTGTGAAATATAAATCTTCTCTTGATGCAAAGTTTGCTACATCTCCCATACACATTAGAGACAAGGATTATGATTTCTCTTTAGATTTAACTTATATATCTATTGTTGAGAAGGAACCTTTTTGTGGAACTGAAAGTAAAAGTGCTATGGAACACATGAATGAGCTTTCATCTTTGTGTAGTTTATTTTCTGATGATATTAAGCTGCGTACTTATTTTGTTACCAAGATCTACCCTTTCTCATTGAAAGATGAAGCTAAAATTTGGTTTAACAATCTGTCACCTGGGTCTATTACTGATCCTATGGATTTGGTTAATGCTTTCTTTCAAAAATATTTTCCTGCTAGTGCCCACCATGCTGCTATGCAGGACATCATTAACTTTGAGCAAATTGAAGGAGAAAAATTGCCTGAATCTTGAACAAGGTTTTGTTCTTTGATAAGAGCTAGCCCTGGATATCCCTTACCTTAAAATGAGCTCCTAGATATATTTTATAATAGACTAACTGTTGAATCTAGGACATACCTGGATAGTTGTGCTGGTTGTGATTTCAGGAAAAGAACTCCAGAAGAAGCTGAGGAATTAATGGCTAAAATAGCCAAAAATAATGATGGTTGGAATATACCTGAGCCCACACCTACACCAGAGCCAACACCAATACCAACACCCAAGAAGAGAGGGATGATTGAATTAAATGATGAACTGATGAAGAAAGCCAAGAAATCTCGTAAAGAGAGGGGTATTAAATCCGAAGATGTGAGGAATTTACCCCCTATAGAAGAATTATGTAAGCCTATTCCTCATCCATCAATAGTTGAGGTACACTCTGTCCAATACTTTGACAATAGAGATATTCCCTATTCTAAACCACCTGATCAATGCTTAAATGAATTTTTTAATTATGTTGTTAAGCAAGACAACTTTAATAGGAGAGTGCAAACCCATCTAATGGAAAACTCTAGAGCTATTGATAATTTTCATGGTATTATTGAAAGAACCTCTAATGATGTTAAAATGCTTGTTAAACATTTTCAAATGGTTCAAACTCAAATTGATCAACTTACTAAAGTGCAAAAAGATATGCTAGCTAATGCTTCTACAGATAAACATGTTTGTGAAATAATTACTAGAAGTGGTGTTTCTACTCAGGACCCCTTGTATCCTGAAGGACATCCTAAAAGAATTGAACAAGATTCTCAGCAACCTAAAAACAATAGTTCTCCTTCTAAGAAAAAGAAGAAGAGACATAAAAATGTTGTAGAATCTCCTGAACCCGCTAAAGATCCTAATAGTATATCTATTTCTGATGCTGAAACAAAAGTGGTAATGATAAAAGTGATGCTTTTGATAAAGAAGAAACTGTAGCTGAACCTGGAAAGCAAACTAAAACTGCAAAGTATACTAAGGAGGATTGCATTGCTAATAAACATGGTAATGAAATAGAACCTTGGGTACAAAAAACAATGCCTTTTCCTAATAAGAAACATAAATCAAAGTAAGAAGAACATTATAACAAGTTTTGTGAGTGGATGAAACCTCTGTTTTTGCAAATCCCTTTGACTGATGCTATTAAACTGCCTCCTTATTCTAAATATATGAAAGATATTGTCTCTAACAAAAGGAAAATTCCTAATGAGGAAATTTTCACTATGCTTGCTAATTACTCTTTCAATGGAAAGGTTCCAAAGAAGGTTGCAGATCCTGGTATTCCTACTATCCCTTGTTCTATTAAAAATAATTATGTTAGAACTGGTTTACGTGACTTGGGAGCTGGAGTTAGTGTTATGCCTTTCTCTCTTTATAAGAGACTCTCTCTTGAAAAATTGATACATACTGATATATCTTTGCAAATGGCTAATAAATCTACTGATATTCCTGTTTGTATATGTGAGAATGTTCCTGTTCAAGTCGCTACTAATTGTTTGATATTAACTGACTTTGTTGTGTTGGAAATGCTTGAAGATGATAATATGTCTATTATTCTTGGGACACCTTTTCTTAACACTGGAGGGGCTGTTATTGATTGCAATCAAGGAAAAGTAACTTTTAATGTTAATGATAAAGAGCATACTATTTATTTTCCCAAGAAGATTGATAGAAGATATGGTTTAAATTAAACTGAAAATATTGAGACCATCAAGATTGGAGAATTTTATTGTCCCATTCCAGTACCACCAAAAGAATATGAAATTATTATGATTGGGACTATGTCTATCAAGGTTGAGGTAACATAATTATTTAGTGATTAGCAAAGTTTTGCTTCATATGAAAATTGTTCTGGTAACAAGACTTGATCACCCTTGTTAACAAAATGACTTTTAATGAAGAGGACAATGTTTTCACTTTGTTTTCACCTTCCCCATTATGTTTTCACCATGTTTGCTTCTGTTATCACCTTGCTAATTTAGAATAATCATGTTTTCCATCATCCATATTCATGTTTTCACCCTGATTACTGTGATTATGCATGTTTTCACCATAATTTTGTTTTCACCACTTCCACCTTTGTTTCCTTGGTTATTTTTCCATTACAGTGTCATAGACCCTCTCTAGTTCTGGTTTTGGTTTTGTTTTCCACCTTTTCACTTTTTCTGGTTTTTATTAATTATTAAAATTCTGGAAATACCTCAAAAATAAAGTTTCTCGAAAAATTCCAGAAAAATTATAATAATTTTTTACGTAAAAAATGAGGCAGAGATCCACCTGGGAGGCCCCAGGGGGACCCACCAGTCAGGCACACAATGGGGTGGCGCAGCCTACCCCTGGTGGCGCCAGCACATGGTGTGGGGCCCCCTAGCCCCCACTAACTCTCCCCCTGCTAAAGTTCCTTCTCTCACCTCCCAAACTCAACACATTTCCTAGAACCCGAGTTCTTGTTGTTCATCCTCGGGATTTTTTGATCTCTTTGCTCAGCCCATCATTTGTGCTGAAATTTGGTGCATTTGCTCTCCGGTATGTGACTCCTCCGATTATCCAAGTAGAATTTTGTTTGATGAAGTATTTCTTGAGTATTTTGGTACTGTAGGTGACAGCTTATGTGAGTTTGCATGCTTGATTTGAGTAGAAATAATGTAGTTTTGATGCATGTTTAGCTCTCCTATAAGTCCTTATGGTAGTTTCCACCTTATAGTTGCTTGAAATCAATTTTTGTGATGATTGTTGAAAAATTTCGGACATGGACAACCATAACTTTGGAAAGATATTTAGGAGAGATGCTCCTAGGAGAACAAGGCCCTCACGTTCATCCATCTTAGTGAGGCCATCATATAATGAAGACCTTATTGCACCTAATATCGATGTTGCGAGAGGTGATGGTATTGCTAATCCCTCTAGCTTTCCTTGTGTTGCATTTTTAAGAAGTGCAGGTCTATTAGATGAATTTTTGATGCTTATTGAAAGAGTTGGTTTAACCAGCTACATGGAGGATGAAAGTCTTCAGTATGCCGCTCTCACAATAACTTTTGTTGAGAGTTTTAAATTTCTAAACACACAATTTGGTCCCACTGTTACTTTCAAGTTATATAGTAGTTCTTTTTCTTTGCCCTTGGAGACTTTTTGTAACATTGTAGGTATCAACGCTTCCGGGATAGCATGCAGAATTCAGGATAAACCCGCAGATCTCATGGCGCTCTACCAAGAAATCACCAATGATGATGGCCGCTCACCCCAGCGTGGGAAGATAAGGAACATACAACTTCCTGCCCTTAGATATTTTACTTACTATCTTGCTAGTAGTATCCTTGGTAGGGAGAACACTAGCAACATTACTAGTTATCACCTTGCTTTCATTGATGCTACGCTTCACTGTAGCAAGAAGTATACCTTGGTGCACTTGTTGCTCGCCGCCTTGCTGCTAAGGGGCCATTTTTGGGGGCATTATTGCTACATGTATAGAAACTGCTCTAGATTTTTCTATTGCTCCTGATGATGAATTGATTGCTCCCTATAGACTCAACCTTGTTTCCATGAAGGCTCATCATTTTATCACTGCTAACTCTACTGCAGATTATTTAGTATATAGAGTTTTATTTATGGATGGAGGTGAGCGTAAAGTTATTTTGCCGCAGCCTGTTTTGTTCAAAGGTTACAGGTCACCATGGTCGTGCTCCAAGGAGGAGATAGACGAGCATCTGAGCATGACAGAGTTTTACAGGCAGCAGGAGAGGAGAGACGCACCTCTCGAGGACAACAACACGCAGTACACCGGCGCGTCCTCGAGCACATATCAGGAGGAGGGTTCCTCCTCAGCATACTTCGGGGGCGCCACCTCATGGTCCCCTTGGGGATGATCTCCACTTAGGCCAAAAGCCTAATCTTGGGGGGAGGTATACCGACATCACACTCAATTATATATCATGTTCGGTCGGTTCTTTGTATACCCATATTTCCGTTTCATTCGTTTGTTTTCGTTTTCTTTCGCTTCTTTCGTTTCTCTTTGTTTTATCATTTTGTTCTTGTTTTCCAAAACACAAAAAGACCAAAAATATTTATGTTGTTTATCTTTTGCTTCTTTAGTTTCTTTTGTTGGTTTTCTTTCTTTTCTCATTTCGGTTTAGTATTCAAAAATCCAAAATATTTTGCTTTGTTTGCTTGTTCTTTCTGTTCTTGTTTTAATTTGAAAACCCAAAAATATTTGTTGTTCTTCTTTGGTTTTGTAAAGTTTGTTGCAGAGTTCAGCGGACTTCTGTGTCTCCATTGGAGCTTGATTATTATTTCATATTATTCAATCTACAAGTGAAGAGCAGTAATGATGATTTACGACAATCCAAGTTGTGGTGAGAGGCTGGTATGAACTCTATTTGTTTTCTTTTTGTACATATACTCATCATGTGAACATGCTTAGTTCGTTCATGTGAGGTGTATGTTATTTAATTGATGCTTAGTAGTTCGTGCTCTCACGTTTTTACTTCCAACTTATTAATATAAGATAGCATGTCGTATAAATATTTGTTTGCATTGTTTTATTAATAGAAGGGTATGAAATTGCGGTATCTCCCTCTGATTGTTTCGCTTGAATCAACTTGGCACATGCTCACGCATGCTATGACTGAAAAAAGTCAATTAAGCCTCGATAATTTATTTTGCCTCAGAGTATTTGTATCATTTTTATGCCCCTGCTAATTTTGTTTTGTCGCAAGCATGATTATGACAGTTGTTCTCTCTCTTGATTGCCGCTCCCCGTCTATTGCTAGCTTTCACCTGTACTGACTATGAGCTCTACTCGTGCATCCAACTCCCAAAAACCAAAGTTTGCCAAATGTGTCCACCATACCTACCTATTTATGTGGTATTTAACCACCACTCCAAGTAAATTTCTTGTGTGCTACTTTTAAAACCTTCGAAAAATCATTCCTGTTTTGTGCCCCTGTTTTAGCTCATGAGGACGTAAATAGAGAATCTTTATCTCACTTGTTGATTGGATTTCACACCCTGGACTAGTGGCTTCATCCGCTTATCCAAATGATAGAAGAGCCGGCAGTGGGGTGCCCAGCCCCAAATTAATACAACAAATTCTCTTCACTCTTTTTGCCCCTGATTTATCAGTCAAAGCATAATTAGGTAAACAAAAGAGAAAGAGGGATGACCTTCTACCCATATGCGTCCTTCTATGGGGGCATCTCTTGTGAAGTCTAGTTGGCTTGTGACGTACTGTATTGTCTGTTTACCATTCGTTGACATAAGCATACACCTCTCTTAAAAATGTTTTCAATACCTCTGTTTAATAAAATAAAAATCTCTAGTACATGAGTTAATACCTGCTTCCCTCTGCGAAGGTCCTTTCATTTATTTTTATGTCGAGTCTTCACCTTCTCGCTTTATGCACCTTCTTGAGAGCATGGTTGTCATTCTTAGTGTAATGTGCTTGTCCCAAAACACGGTTGATTGTGGTATAACTTTGATGATTGTATCTTTGATATCTTTATTTCTAATCTTCATTTGAACTTCAGAGGTTCCCTAGCATTTATGTTTTGCTCCATTATTAAGGGAAAGCGAGTACACTTTATCATACCCTATTGTGAGCATTGCAATGTTGCAGATTGATATACTTCATGTTGTCTATTATTAGTTTGTTGGCATCTCTTCATGGTTTGCATAACTGTTAGGTGGCTTTTATTTTCCATACATCTTATTATGAATTACCTCAGCACTTGATCATATAGTGAGTATATTTACATCATATTAAACAAATGTGTTCGTAAAAGTCCTTTATCGCACTAAGTTGTCACTGAATTGCTTGAGGACAAGCAATAAGCTAAGCTTGGGGGGAGTTGATACGTCCAAAATGCAACTCCTTTTTTCGAACACTTTTCTTATTGTTTTCCTCTAAACTTGTGAGTTTTGGATACCACTAACACAGACTAACGCTGTTTTCAGCAGAATTACTTTGGTGTCTCGTTTTTGTGCAGAAAAATCAACTTTCGAGAAATTGCCCAGAAAAGATCCCATTGAGCCTAAAACACCAGAGGTCCCCGGGAGCCAGAAGGGGCAAGGAGAGGGGCCAGGCGAGGGCCACACCACCCCCTTGGTCGCGCTGCCAGGTGGTGTGGGCCACCCTGCACCCCCTCGGACTCACCTTTCTACTACATATGCCCCGTAACCTAAAAACCGAGGGGGGTTCGTCATATTCCACAGAAACACAACAGAGTGCCGCCGCCACCTTGTAACTCGATTCGGGGATCAGAAGTTCCTGTTCTGGCGCCCTTCCAGGACGGGGATTCGGAAGACATCATCGCCATCGACACCGCCACCTCTTCTCCATCAACCATCCATGATTACCCCGTCCATGTGTGAGTAAACACCGCTGTAGGCTGAGAGGGATGGAAGGGATTGACTGAGATCGATCGTGTAATAATGCCAGATTGTTAGGGCATAGTGCCTAGTATACATTGTTAGTGTTTTCTACCGTTGTTGCAACTTGTTATGCTTAATGCTTGTCACTAGGGCCCGAGTGCCATGATCTCAGATCTGAACATGTTATTGTTTCATGAGTATAATTATGTTTCTTGATCTTATCCTCAAGTTGTTTACACATGTCATTGTCCGGAACCCGAGGCCCCAAAGTGACTGAAATTGGGACAACCGGAGGGGATGGTTGTGATGTGAGTATCACGTGTGTTCATGGAGTGTTAATGCTTTGCTCCGGTGCTTTATTAAAAGGAGCACCTTAATTACTAGTAGTTTCCCTAGAGGCCCCGCTGCCATGGGCTGGTAGGACAAAAGATGTTGTGCAAGTTTCTCATTGCAAGCACGCATGACTATATTGGAACACATGACTATGGTTTGCCTAGATGTTTGATGCTTTATTATTATTATTATTATCTGCAATTCCCATGTTTAGAATATTACATGACTTATGTTATCCATGCAACGCCCGTCCATCAATTACCTCTATGCCTATAATACTTTCCATCCTCCTGTTTTCCGCGATTGATACTACTGTTACTATTTTACTACTGTTGTTATTTTATTTCTACTGCTGCTATAAAACTGTTACCACTCATAAATTGTTGCGAGCAAGTCTACTTTCAGGTGCAGCTGAATTGAAAACTAAGTTGTTAAGGCTTATAAATATTGTTTGGCTCCCCTTGTGTCGAATCAATAAATTTGGGTTTTACTTCCCTCGAAGACTGTTGCGATCCCTTATAAGTGTGGGTCATCAGTAACCCAACGAGCGTGTGATCACGCCTGAGAGTATCAAGAATTCCTGGCGCCGTTGCCAGGGACTTCAAGCTTGCAGCAAGGGGAGTCTCACACTTCCATTTTCTTTCCTTTATTTTGTTCTTTCTTAGTTTACTTTTTATTAGTCTTGTTTTCTCTTTATCAAACAACCCCCCCCCCCCCAAATACTTATCTAGTTCGTGGTATTTTATTTATGTTGTTAGTTTGTTTTATGTTCATCCTAGACTTCTCTATATGACGAGCGGGTCCCTCCTGTCGGGTGATCTAACTCGACAATCTCCGGCGCCCCAGGCTAGCCCCCCAAGTTTGGCGGGTGGGCTGGGGAGGCTGGACATAAATTTGATGGACGGACTTTTTTGGGTTTCACTGTGAGCGGTTTTTGTGTCCCCCCCAAGTTAACCATTAGAGCAAGCCCAACGACCCCCAAACGGTCTATTTGGGTCCCCGCAGACCGATTTGGGTTAAAAACCCATCCCAATGGACCCCCAAACGGACCAAGTGAGGACAAGCCGAGTTTCCCCCAAACATGGCCCAAGTTTGGTCCATGTTTTGGGTGGTCCGCGGACGCGTGCCGCATCCTCCCTAGCCCACACGGCAGCCGCACGACGCCTTCCCGTCTCTCCTATGGACCACCAGTCAGCGACCCACATTGTTTTGACTGGTCCTTTTTAACGGGACCGCGTGGATGCCAACGTGTGGATCCCCACTCCCGTCCCCACTCCCCCACCGACCAAACCCTAGCTTGCCGGGGCAAAAACTCAAGCTCGCCGGGGGCCAATGGTGAAGGAGTGCAACCCCGCGCCAGCACGCAAAGACCATGGGGCGGGGCCGTCCGGCGGCCGGAAACGCGCTCGCGACCACAAGAGGGTGAGCTGGGACTATGCCCAGTACCTCTGGTCGCGGAACCAGGCGGTGCCATGGCCGGATGTGAAGCTTCCGGACCAGTGGCACCTGAGCCCCCGGCGCGTCCCCGTTCCGCGGTGCCCGCGTATGGATCTGCGCGGCGAAGGGGAATCGCGCGTTGCACAAGCAGCTCCGTCGCGCCATCGAGGCGTCTGAGCTGCACGAGCTCGGCCAATGGAAGTGGGTGGCACCGGCCCTCCACGACTCCACCCACGCTGCCGCCCGCCAGGTAGCCCCAGAGCAGCCGACGATGACGGCGCAGTCCAGGGTGCCTCCACAGCCACCAGCGTACGGTGGAGCGCCCCCGGCGCACCTCTACATGGCGCCGGACTACGTAATCCTCGAGTAGTCCGCGCGGCGCACGCGGCGGAGGCACGGCGAGGAAGACGGCGAAGCCCATGTAGGAGCTTTTTTTTGTTAAAAAACTTTGTAAAGTGCTAGGGCCCTTCCGAAAATGCGCAAATATGCGCCTTTTTGTAAAAAAAAATTCGAGGAGGACGGGGGGAGTCGAAAGACCCACACCGGTTGTTATTTCATGTCCTGAAAAGGAGGCTTGGTTGCCTCGTTACAGCTTTGATCTACTTTAATGGGGAGAAATGGAAGATACAAGGGGGGAGGGAGGAGAAGTTACACGCGATATTCAGTGCAGCACACTAGCTGTTACAAATGCCCGTAGGCTATCAATATGGGCCCTGTTGGCGCCTTTGAAGCGGATGCTCCAGAGCCCAAGGTCATCGGCGGCGCGCCTTAGGATGTCCGCCGCGGAGAGGGTCACGGCGTTGAAGACCAAGTCATTACGGGCCATCCAGACGTGCCAAAGCACCGTGGCCACGCCGGCGTGCCAGATGCTAGGAGGGAAGGGCGAGGGCGGAGTGAGGCACCAGGGCGACATGTCCAGGCCCGGCGTATGCACGCGCAGCTTGCGCCAGACCTGCGCAGAAAGATCACACGCGAAGAGGAGGTGGTTCCCTGTCTCGGGGAGGCCACATCGCTCGCAGCCATCGGAGGGCGCGCAGCTCTTGTGGTAGAGGTTCACCCGAGTGCTGAGGCGGTCCGTGGAGGCGAGGTAGGCAAAGATCTTTACCTTGGAGGGGACGCGTAGAGACCAGATGACAGTAGCGTCCGTGTCGATGGGTAGGCACGGCCCAAGGAGATGGTAGGCGCGTCCGGTGGAGAAGGCAGGGTAACCGTCGCAGTCCATGACGCGGGAGACCGGGGCGTCGGCAGGTGTGGTGGCCTCGATGAGGGACAACACCGCGGTGAGCTCTGCTTGGGCCACGGAGCTGAGGCGAGGTTGCAGGTGTAGCCCAAGCGTGCGGACAGCGGCCACCGTCTCGTTAGGCCGCGTGGAGTGGGAGTAGAGGGCGGGGAAGCATGTGTAGAGCGGCGGCCCCGCGAGCCACTTTTCCATCCAGAAGGATGTACGACGGCCATCGCCAAGGCGCACACGGGTCACAACACGGTAGAGTGGGAGGCAGGCGGCGACGATCTTGTCGATGAAGGAGGTGGAGGACGACGGCTGCTTGTCCCCGAGATCCCTGTGGAGGTGACGGAGGAACCACATTTTCCATGGTAGGTCTTCTGGTTGGTGGAGGAGATCCATGAGGTGGAGGAGTAGGCACTTGTTCTTCCGCCGGAGATCTCGAAGCCCGAAGCCGCCAACCTGCATGGATAACACAACTTTCTCCCAAGAAATTAAACAACGAGCACCCGAAACCGAGTCCTTGCCCATCCAGAAAAACGCCCGACGCCTTTTACCAATGGCCTCAATCACACCAACGGGGAGCAAGAAGGAGCACATGAAGTATGTAGGGAGATTGTTTAAGACCGAGTTCCAAAGGACGAGACGCCCCTCCGAGGAGAGAAGGGAGGCACGCCAACCTGACAGTCTACAGTCAATAGAAGCGAGAAGGGGGGTGTACGCCGCGGAAGTGAGGTGGAGGGGGGAGAGTGGGACGCCGAGGTATGGCTGTTGGAAGGTTGAGGTGGGACAACCAAGGATAGAGGCCATGGCGGAACCTAGGTCGTTGTCAACATGCATGGGAACGAAACAAGATTTATGGAAATTAATCGTGAGCCCCGTAGCAGCGGCAAAGTCCTCAAGGACTCTTTTGAGGCGAGAGATGGAAGGGACATCTCCTTTGCAAAAGATCAACATGTCGTCCGCGTATTGAAGCACTGGGAAGGGGGAGGAGGGATCAAGTGGGTGGGCGAGGCCGTGGGAGCGGAAGGCGTGGTGGATGAGTTTTGGTAGGACGTCGGCTACTAGAAGGAAGAGGTATGGGAGAGGGCGTCGCCCTGCCGAAGTCCTCGACGGCACCTAATCCAGTTCCCCGGGACCCCGTTCAGGAGGACGGAGGTGATGGTGGATTCGAATATAGCAGTCATCCAAGTGCACCACCTGTTGTCAAACCCGCGAGCACGAAGGACTGCGAGGAGGCTTGTCCAGTTTACGGAGTCGAATGCCTTAGTGAAGTCAAGTTTAAGAACCACGGCAGGGCACTTTTTGAGGTGACTGCTTCTGACAAGGTCGGCCGCATAGACAATGTTTTCCGAGATACGCCTACCCTGCAGGAAACCCGTTTGGTCGGCGTCAACAAGGTTCCGGATTGTTTTTTGGAGGCGCGAGGTGAGGACCTTCGTAATAGATTTCATAGCGCAGTTTTGGAGAGAGATCGGGCGGAAGTCGTGTGGTCTAGTTGCAGTATCAATTTTGGGGAGGAGGACAAGGAAAGCCCGGTTTATACGGTAAGGTCTAAGGTATGGTTGTAGAAGCTGTCAAAGAGACTCAACATGTTAGCCCGTACGATGTGCCAGAAATGTGTAAAGAAAGCGGGCCCGAACCCGTCGGGCCAACCGGCGTGCATAGGCAAGGTACAATAGGAGACTCGGATGCGGCCCTAGTGGTCACAACACGGTAGAGCGGGAGGCCGGCGGCGACGATCTTGTCGATGAAGGAGGTGGAGGACGACGACTGTTTGTCCCCGAGATCCCCGTGGAGGTGACGGAGGAACCACGTTTTCCATGGTAGGTCTTCTGGTTGGTGGAGGCGATCCACGAGGTGGAGGAGTAGGCACTTGTTCTGCCGCCGGAGATCTCGAAGCCCAAAGCCGCCAACCTGCGTGGACAACACAACTTTCTCCCAAGCAATTAAACAACGAGCACCCAAAACCGAGTCCTTGCTCGTCCAGAAAAACGCCCGACGCCTTTTACCAATGGTCTCAATCACACCAACGGGGAGCAAGAAGGACCACATGAAGTATGTAGGGAGATTGTTTAAGACCGAGTTCCAAAGGACGAGACGCCCTTCCGAGGAGAGAAGGGAGGCACGCCAACCTGACAGTCTACGGTCAATAGAAGCAAGAAGGGGGGTGTACGCCACGGAAGTGAGGCGGAGGGGGAGAGTGGGAGGCCGAGGTATGGCTGTGGGAAGGTTGAGGTGGGAGAGCCAAGGATAGAGGCCATGGCGGAACCTAGGTTGTTGTCAACGTGCATGGGAACGAAACATGATTTATGGAAATTAATCGTGAGCCCCGTAGCAGCGGCAAAGTCCTCAAGGACTCTTTTGAGGCGAGATATGGAAGGGACATCTCCTTTGCAAAAGATCAACGTGTCGTCCGCGTATTGAAGCACGGGGCAGGGGGAGGAGGGATCAAGTGGGTGGGCGAGGCTGTGGGAGCGGAAGGCGTGGTGGATGAGTTTTGGTAGGACGTCGGCTACTAGAAGGAAGAGGTATGGGGAGAGGGCCTCGCCCTGCCGAAGTCCTCGATGGCACCTAATCCAGTTCCTCGGGACCCCGTTCAGGAGGACGAGGTGATGGTGGATTCGAATATAGCAGTCATCCAAGTTCACCACCTGTCGTCAAACCCGCGAGCACGAAGGACTGCGAGGAGTCTTGTCCAGTTTACGGAGTCGAAGGCCTTAGTGAAGTCAAGTTTAAGCACCACGGAATGGGCACTTTTTGAGGTGACAGCTTCTGACAAGGTCGGCCGCGTAGACAATGTTTTCCGAGATACGCCTACCCTGCAGGAAACCCGTTTGGTCGGCGTCAACAAGGTTCCTGATTGTTTTTTGGAGGCGCGAGGTGAGGACCTTCGTAATAGATTTCATAACGCAGTTTTGGAGGGAGATCGGGCGGAAGTCGTGTGGTCTAGTTGCAGTATCAGTTTTTGGGAAGAGGACAAGGAAAGGCCAGTTTATACGGGTAAGGTCTAAGGTATGGTTGTAGAAGCTGTCAAAGAGTCTCAAAATGTCAGCCTGTACGATGTGACAGAAATGTGTAAAGAAAGCGGGCCTGAACCCATCGGGCCCAGGACTAGAATTTCTATTCATATCGAGGATCACTTGCTTGATTTCTCCCTCGGCGAAGGGGGCCGAGAGGCATTGCCCGGGCTCGCTTTCGTTGGTGTAGAGGGTGTGGATATCGAAGTTCCAAACGCACGGGTGCACGGATCCAAGAAGGCTAGAGTAGAAGGAGTGAAGGATGGAAGCTTTCTCGCTGTGAAGCGAGAAAGTACCGTTATCTGTGTCAAGTACGGGGATAGCGTTTGTTCGGCGGCACGCAGTGGCCGAGGCATGGAAGAAAGCAGTGTTTTCGTCGCCTTCCAGGGCATACCGGATTTTAGCGCGAGTTTTCCTGTGGGCAGTTTGCTCGCGAATGGAGGCATGGAGGGCGGTCAGGGAGCATAAACGTTTCTCGAGGATGGATAGGGGACGGTACTCTTCAAGGACATCTAGGAGTTTGATAAGGCAGCGGCAATCTTTTTGTTGCTGGGAAGCGCGGGGGCGTTGCCGTTTCCAGTTGTTGTAGAAGGCGCAACAAGCCCGTAATATGGCCACCATACGAGCGCCTGCGTCCAGAAGTGAGCGATTCTGGAACAGAAACGCAGCGATTCTGTAAATATTTTAACTGAATTTAGTAAATTTCAGTTTGAAGTTAAATTTTGGTTCAATCCATAGTTTGTGGAGATGCTCTCGGGCCGTCCAATTTCGAGGCCCTTGTGGCAGTCTCAAAATCCTTGGAATGATGCTGTTGCAGTTGCGGAGCCGCGGCCCAAATTAATACAACAAATTCTCTTCACTCTTTTTTCCCCTGATTTATCAGTCAAAGCATAATTAGGTAAACAAAAGAGAAAGAGGGATGACCTTCTACCCATATGCGTCCTTCTATGGGAGCAGCTCTTGTGAAGTGTGGTTGGCTTGTGACGTACTGTATTGTCTGTTTACCATTCGTTGACATAAGTATACACCTCTCTTAAAAATGTTTTCAATACCTCTGTTTAATAAAATAAAATCTCTAGTACATGAGTTAATCCATGCTTCCCTCTGCGAAGGTCCTTTCATTTATTTTTATGTTGAGTCTTCACGTTCTCGCTTTATGCACCTTCTTGAGAGCATGGTTGTCATTCTTAGTGTAATGTGCTTGTCCCAAAACACGGTTGATTGTGGTATAACTTGTATCTTTGATATCTTTATTTCTAATCTTCATTTGAACTTCAGAGGTTCCCTAGCATTTATTTTTTCTCCATTATTAAGGGCAAGCGAGTACACTTTATCAAACCCTATTATGAGCATTGCAATGTTGCATATTGATATACTTCATGTTGTCTACTATTAGTTTGTTGGCATCTCTTCATGGTTTGCATAACTGTTAGGTGGCTTTTATTTTCCATACATCTTATTATGAATTACCTCAGCACTTGATCATATAGTGAGTATATTTACATCATATGAAACAAATGTGTTCGTAAAAGTCTTTTATCGCACTCAGTTGTCACTGAATTGCTTGAGGACAAGCAATAAGCTAAGCTTGGGGGGAGTTGATACGTCCAAAATGCAACTCCATTTTCGAACACTTTTCTTATTGTTTTCCTCTAAACTTGTGAGTTTTGGATACCACTAACACAGACTAACGCTGTTTTCAGCAGAATTACTTTGGTGTCTCGTTTTTGTGCAGAAAAATCAACTTTCGGGAAATTTCCCAAAAAAGATCCCATTGAGCCTAAAACACCAGAGGTCCCCGGGAGCCAGAAGGGGCCAGGAGAGGGGCCAGGAGGGGGCCACACCACCCCCTTGGTCGCGCCGCCAGGTGGTGTGGGCCACCCCTGCACCCCCTAAGACTCACCTTTCGACTACATATGCCCCGTAACCTAAAAACAGAGGGGGGTTCGTCATATTCCACAGAAACACAACAGAGTGCCGCCGCCACCTCGAAACTCGATTTGGGGATCAGAAGTTCCTGTTCTGGTGCCTTCCGGGACGGGGATTCGGAAGACATCATCGCCATCGACACCGCCACCTCTTCTCCATCAACCATCCATGATTCCCCCGTCCATGTGTGAGTAAACACCGTTGTAGGCTGAGAGGGATGGAAGGGATTTACTGAGATCGATCGTGTAATAATGCCAGATTGTTAGGGCATAGTGCCTAGTATACATTGTTAGTGTTTTCTATCGTTGTTGCAACTTGTTATGCTTACTGCTTGTCACTAGGGCCCGAGTGCCATGATCTCAGATCTGAACATGTTATTGTTTCATGAGTATAATTATGTTTCTTGATCTTATCCGCAAGTTGTTTACACATGTCATTTTCCGGAACCCGAGGCCCCAAAGTGACTGAAATTGGGACAACCGGAGGGGATGGTTGTGATGTGAGGATCACGTGTGTTCACGCAGTGTTAATGCTTTGCTCCGGTGCTTTATTAAAAGGAGCACCTTAATTACTAGTAGTTTCCCTAGAGGCCCCGCTGCCACGGGCTGGTAGGACAAAAGATGTTTTGCAAGTTTCTCATTGCAAGCACGTATGACTATATTGGAACACATGACTATGGTTTGCCTAGATGTTTGATGCTTTAATATTATTATTTTCTGCAATTCCCATGCTTAGATTATTACATGACCTATGTTATCCATGCAACGCCCGTCCATCCATTCCCTCTATGCCTACAATACTTTCCATCCTGCTGTTTTCCGCGATTGATACTACTGTTACTATTTTACTACTGCTGTTATTTTATTTCTACTGCTGCTATAAAACTGTTACCACTCATAAATTGTTGCGAGCAAGTCTACTTTCAGGTGCAGCTGAATTGAAAACTAAGTTGTTAAGGCTTATAAATATTCTTTGGCTCCCCTTGTGTCGAATCAATAAATTTGGGTTTTACTTGCCTCGAAGACTGTTGCGATCCCTTATACGTGTGGGTCATCAATAACCCAACGAGCGTGTGATCACGCCTGAGAGTATCAAGAATTCCTGGCGCCGTTGCCAGGGACTTCAAGCTTGCAGCAAGGGGAGTCTCACACTTCCATTTTCTTTCCTTTATTTTGTTCTTTCTTAGTTTACTTTTTATTAGTCTTGTTTTCCCTTTATCAAACAACCCCCCCCCCCAAATACTTATCTAGTTCGTGGTATTTTATTTATGTTGTTAGTTTATTTTATGTTCATCCTAGACTTCTCTATATGACGAGCGGGTCCCTCCTGTCGGGTGATCTAACTGGACAATCTCCGGCGCCCCAGGCTAGCCCCCCAAGTTTGGCGGGTGGGCTGGGGAGGCTGGACATAAATTTGATGGACGGACTTTTTTGGGTGTCACTGTGAGCGGTTTTTGTGTCCGCCCCCCCAAGTTAACCATGAGAGCAAACCCAACGACCCCCCAAACGGTCTGTTTGGGTCCCCGCAGACCGATTTGGGTTAAAAACCCATCCCAATGGACCCCCAAACGGACAAAGGGAGGACAAGCCGAGTTTCCCCAAACATGGCCCAAGTTTGGTCCACGTTTTGGGTGGTCCGCGGACGCGTGCCGCATCCTCCCTAGCCCACACGGCAGCCGCACGATGCCTTCCCGTCTCTCCTATGGACCACCAGTCAGCGACCCACATTGTTTTGATTGGTCCTTTTTAATGGGACCGCGTGGATGCCAACGTGTGGATCCCCACTCCCGTCCCCACTCCCCCACCGACCAAACCCTAGCTTGCCGGGGCAAAAACTCAAGCTCGCCGGGGCCAATGGTGAAGGAGTGCAACCCCGCGCCAGCACGCAAAGACCACGGGGCGGGGCCGTCCGGCGGCCGCAAACGCGCTCGCGACCGCAAGAGGGTGAGCTGGGACTATGCCCAGTACCTATGGTCGCGGAACCAGGCGGTGCCATGGCCGGATGTGAAGCTTTCGGACCAGTGGCACCTGAGCCCCCGGCGCGTCCGCGTTCCGCGGTGCCCGCGTATGGATCCGCGCGGCGAAAGGAAATCGCTCGTTGCGGTCCTTCATCCTGCTCCACCTCCGTGCGGACCCCCGGTTCGCGGATGACAACGGTCTCTCGGACTGCTGGTTCATCCCCGGCGAGGTCCCAGACGCGCGCATCTGCTCCCTCTTCGTCGTTCGAGGGGTACCCCCACCCGCTGGAGCGCCCGATGAGGGCATGGGGGAGGTGGGGATGGAGGAGGAGGAGGGTCCCGCGAAGGAGGAGGCGCCTGCGGAGGAGGGGGCGGTGCTCCTGGTGACCCAGACGGCGGACGAGGCCGAGCAGCTCCGTCTCGCCATCAAGGCGTCTGAGCTGCACGAGCTCGGTCAATGGAATTGGGTGGCACCGGCCCTCCACGACTCCACCCACACTGCCGCCCGCCAGGTAGCCCCAGAGCAGCTAACGATGACGGCGCAGTCCAGGGCGCCTCCACAGCCACCAGCGCACGGCGGAGCGCCCCCGGCGCACCTCTACGTGGCGCCGGACTACGTCATCCTCGAGTAGTCCGCGCGGCGCACGCGGCGGAGGCGCGGCGAGGAAGAGGGCGAAGCCCCTGTAGGAGCTTTTTTTTGTTAAAAAACTATGTAAAGGGCTAGGGCCCTTCCGAAAATGCGCAAATATGCGCCTTTTTGTAAAAAAAAATCGAGGAGGGCGGGGGGAGTCGAAAGACCCACACCGGTTGTTATTTCATGTCCTGAAAAGGAGGCTTGGTTGCCTCGTTACAGCTTCGATCTCCTTTAATGGGGAGAAAGGGAAGATACAAGGGGGGAGGGAGGAGAAGTTACACGCGATATTCAGTGCAGCACACTAGCTGTTACAAATGCCCGTAGGCTATCAATATGGGCCCTGTTGGCGCCTTTGAAGCGGATGCTCCAGAGCCCAAGGTCATCGGCGGCGCGCCTTAGGATGTCCGCCACAGAGAGGGTCACGGCGTTGAAGACCAAGTCATTACAGGCCTGCCAGACGTGCCAAAGCACCGTGGCCACGCCGGCGTGCCAGATGCTAGCAGGGAAGGGCGAGGGCAGAGTGAAGCACCAGGGCGACATGTCCGGGCCCGGCGTATGCACGCACAGCTTGCACCAGACCTGCGCAGAAAGGTCACACACGAAGAGGACGTGGTGCCCTGTCTCGAGGAGGCCACATCACTCGCATCCATCGGAGGGCGCGCAACTCTTGTGGTAGAGGTTCGCCCGAGTGCTGAGGCGGTCCGTGGAGGCGAGGTAGGCAAAGATCTTTACCTTGGAGGGGACGCGTAGAGACCAGATGACAGTAGCGTCCATGTCGATAGGTAGGCGCGGCCCAAGGAGATGGTAGGCGCGTCTGGTGGACAAGGCAGGGTAACCGTCGCAGTCAATGATGCGGGAGTCCGGGGCGTCGGCCGGTGTGGTGGCCGCGATGAGGGACAACACCGTGGTGAGCTTGGCTTGGGCCACGGAGCTGAGGCGAGGCTGCAGGTGTAGCCCAAGCGTGCGGACAGCGGCCACCGTCTCGTTAGGCCGCGTGGAGTGTGAGTACAGGGCGGGGAAGCATGTGTAGAGCGGCGGCCCCGCGAGCCACTTGTCCATCTAGAAGGATGTACGACGGCCATCGCCAAGGCGCACACGGGTCACAACACGGTAGAGCGGGAGGCAGACGGCGACGATCTTGTCGATGAAGGAGGTGGAGGACGACGGCTGCTTGTCCCCGAGATCCCCGTGGAGGTGACGGAGGAACCACATTTTCCATGGTAGGTCTTCTGGTTGGTGGAGGCGATCCACGAGGTGGAGGAGTAGGCACTTGTTCTGCCGCCGGAGATCTCGAAGCCCGAAGCCGCCAACCTGCGTGGATAACACAACTTTCTCCCAAGCAATTAAACAACGAGCACCCGAAACCGAGTCCTTGCCCGTCCAGAAAAACGCCCGACGCCTTTTACCAATGGCCTCAATCACACCAACGGGGAGCAAGAAGGAACACATGAAGTATCTAGGGAGATTGTTTAAGACCGAGTTCCAAAGGACGAGACGCCCTTCCGAGGAGAGAAGGGAGGCACGCCAACCTGACAGTCTACGATCAATAGAAGCGAGAAGGGGGGTGTACGCCGCGGAAGTGAGGCGGAGAGGGGAGAGTGGGAGGCCGAGGTATGGCTGTTGGAAGTTTGAGGTGGGACAGCCAAGGATAGAGGCCATGGCGGAACCTAGGTCGTTGTCAACGTGCATGGGAACGAAACACGATTTATGGAAATTAATCGTGAGCCCCGTAGAAGCGGCAAAGTCCTCAAGGACTCTTTTGAGGCGAGAGATGGAAGGGACATCTCCTTTGCAAAAGATCAACGTGTCGTCCGCGTATTGAAGCACTGGGAAGGGAAAGGAGGGATCACGTGGGTGGGCGAGGCCGTGGGAGCAGAAGGCGTGGTGGATGAGTTTTGGTAGGACGTCGGCTACTAGAAGGAAGAGGTATGGGGAGAGGGCGTCGCCCTGCCGAAGTCCTCGACGGCACCTAATCCAGTTCCCCGGGACCCCGTTCAGGAGGACGGAGGTGATGGTGGATTCGAATATAGCAGTAATCCAAGAGCACCACCTGTCGTCAAACCCGCGAGCACGAAGGACTGCGAGGAGGCTTGTCCAGTTTACGGAGTCGAAGGCCTTAGTGAAGTCAAGTTTAAGAACCACGGCAGGGCACTTTTTGAGGTGACAGCTTCTGACAAGGTCGGACGTCTAGACAATGTTTTCCGAGATACGCCTACCCTGCAGGAAACCCGTTTGGTCGGCGTCAACAAGGTTCCGGATTGTTTTTTGGAGGCGCGAGGTGAGGACCTTCGTAATAGATTTCATAACGCAGTTTTGGACGGAGATCGGGCAGAAGTCGTGTGGTCTAGTTGCAGTATCAGTTTTGGGGAGGAGGACAAGGAAAGCCCGGTTTATACGGGTTAGGTCTAAGGTATGGTTGTAGAAGCTGTCAAAGAGGCTCAACATGTCAACCCGTACGATGTGCCAGAAATGTGTAAAGAAAGCGGGCCCGAACCCGTTCGGCCAACCGGCGTGCACAGGCAAGGTACAATAGGAGACTCGGATGCGGCCCTAGTGGTCACAACACGGTAGAGCGGGAGGCCGGCGGCGACGATCTTGTCGATGAAGGAGGTGGAGGACGACGACTGCTTGTCCCCGAGATCCCCGTGGAGGTGACGGAGGAACCACGTTTTCCATGGTAGGTCTTCTGGTTGGTGGAAGCGATCCACGAGGTGGAGGAGTAGGCACTTGTTCTGCCGCCGGAGATCTCGAAGCCCGAAGCCGCCAACCTGCGTGGACAACACAACTTTCTCCCAAGCAATTAAACAACGAGCACCCGAAACCGAGTCCTTGCCCGTCCAGAAAAACGCCCGACGCCTTTTACCAATGGTCTCAATCACACCAACTGGGAGCAGGAAGGAGCACATGAAGTATGTAGGGAGATTGTTTAAGACCGAGTTCCAAAGGACGAGACGCCCTTCCGAGGAGAGAAGGGAGGCACGCCAACCTGACAGTCTACGGTCAATAGAAGCGAGAAGGGGGGTGTACGCCGCGGAAGTGAGGCGGAGGGGGGAGAGTGGGAGGCCGAGGTATGGCTGTGGGAAGGTTGAGGTGGGACAGCCAAGGATAGAGGCCATGGCGGAACCTAGGTCGTTGTCAACGTGCATGGGAACGAAACATGATTTATGGAAATTAATCGTGAGCCCCGTAGCAGCGGCAAAGTCCTCAAGGACTCTTTTGAGGCGAGAGATGGAAGGGACATCTCCTTTGCAAAAGATCAACGTGTCGTCTGCGTATTGAAGCACGGGGCAGGGGGAGGAGGGATCAAGTGGGTGGGCGAGGCCGTGGGAGCGGAAGAAGTGGTGGATGAGTTTTGGTAGGACGTCAGCTACTAGAAGGAAGAGGTATGGGGAGAGGGCGTCGCCCTGCCGAAGTCCTCGACGGCACCTAATCCAGTTCCCCGGACCCCGTTCACGAGGACGGAGGTGATGGTGGATTCGAATATAGCAGTCATCCAAGTTAACCACCTGTCGTCAAACCCGCGAGCACGAAGGACTGCGAGGAGGCTTGTCCAGTTTACGGAGTCGAAGGCCTTAGTGAAGTCAAGTTTAAGAACCACGGCAGGGCACTTTTTGAGGTGACAGCTTCTGACAAGGTCGGCCGCGTAGACAATGTTTTCCGAGATACGCCTACCCTGCAGGAAACCCGTTTGGTCGGCGTCAACAAGGTTCCGGATTGTTTTTTGGAGGCGCGAGGTGAGGACCTTCGTAATAGATTTCATAACGCAGTTTTGGAGGGAGATCGGGCGGAAGTCGTGTGGTCTAGTTGCAGTATCAGTTTTGGGGAGGAGGACTAGGAAAGCCCGGTTTATACGGGTAAGTCTAAGGTATGGTTGTAGAAGTTGTCTAAGAGGCTCAAAATGTCAGCCCGTACGATGTGCCAGAAATGTGTAAAGAAAGCGGGCCGAAGGGGGCCGAGAGGCATTGCCCGGGCTCGCTTTCGTTGGTGTAGAGGGTGTGGATATCGAAGTTCCAAACGCACGGGTGCACGGATCCAAGAAGGCTGGAGTAGAAGGAGTGAAGGATGGAAGCTTTCTCGTTGTGAAGCGAGAAAGTACTGTTATCCATGTCAAGTACGGGGATAGCGTTTCTTCGGCGGCACGCAGTGGCCGAGGCATGGAAGAAAGCAGTGTTTTCGTCGCCTTCCAGGGCATACCGGATTTTAGCGCGAGTTTTCCAGTGGGCAGTTTGCTCGCGAATGGAGGCGTGGAGAGCGTCAACGGTCAGGGAGCGTAAACGTTTCTCGAGGATGGATAGGGGACGGTACTCTTCGAGGACATCTAGGAGTTTGATAAGGCAGCGGCAATCTTTTTGTTGCTGGGAAGCGCGGGGGCGTTGCCGTTTCCAGTTGTTGCAGAAGGCGCGACAAGCCCGTAATCTGGCCACCATACGAGCGCCCGCGTCCGCCCTCGAGGTGGAGGTCCGGAAGTGAGCGATTCTGGTACAGAAACGCAGCGATTCTGTAAATATTTTAACTGAATTTAGAAAATTTCAGTTTGAAGTTAAATTTTGGTTCAATCCATAGTTTGTGGAGATGCTCTCGGACCGTCCAATTTCGAGGCCCTTGTGGCAGTCTCAAAATCCATGGAATGATGCTGCTGTTGCAGTTGCGGAGCCGCAGCCGTTGTGACCGGTGGCGCGGGCGCACGGCTCCCCCACGCCGGGGAGTCGGTCGATCATGAAACAGACGGTTCAACACGAAAGGAAATCCGTCCCCCGTTTCCAACCGTGCTTTGGCGTTTCCGAAACATTCCCGCCGTGCTCAGATTGACGGACGCGAGACATGGACTCCCGATCCAACAACGATGATCCGGACGACCACTGCTGCCATGACTCAGCTCACCAACCCGTGCACGACAAAGAGATTCACGCGTGTGCGTGAGCGAGAGAGGGAAAAAGAAAAGTAAATCGCAGTCAGAGAAAGATGAAAACCAAGCGCAAGAAATGCAGTGGCTTGCTCCATGTCCCAAGGCTGGGACGGCAGGGCAGAGGAGGGCAGAGGGGACAAGACCGCTCCTCGTCGTCGCTCACACTACCTGAACAAAATCCACACACCTCGCTTTCTCTCCTGCTGCGGGAGATGATGGGCCGATTAGATTTCTCTCATTAACGCCTTGGTCGCTCTCGTGGTCACATCACTTAACGCCAGGTCACACGCCTAACAGCGACGCCACCCCAGCCCGCCCGTCCTCGCCGAATCAATGCGGCGCGGCAGCATCTCCTGGCTCCGTCGATATATTATCTCCTTGGACTCGTCAACGCCGATCGAATGCAGATACAAGATGGCTATGGGGAATGACAATTAGTGTCAGTTAATTTGCAAGGTGTACACGGCTAAATTAAGTAGTACTCAGTGCATGGTGTACTGTAAAGTTATTCAGACGAGTAGTGAAGAGCGACTTGTGGGGCAGAGCATGAAAATATTGACCTGAACATAGTTTATGTACGTACAAGGAACGTCAACAAGCATACTATCACTTCACTAGCACAATTCAAGAAGATTTTCCTGTTTTCCTTTCTTCTTCTTCTTCTCAGGGCTAGTAGAAACAAAGAAGCTTTTAAAACGGAGTAGGCTGATTTACAAATGGTTACTACTACAACAAACTCCAACTTGAGTTGCTCTGATCATCATATATTCTTAGCGGCAGAAGAATGTAAGAAGAGGAGCTACTTGGGAGACTCAGATGATCCGAGTTTGGACAAGAGAGAGCGGAATTGTCATCATGCCGGTACAAACTTAATCCTCAAACTTATTCATCTCCAGGCCGGGGTGGGTCCATACATTATTCAACCCTGCCTATATCACCTATGCAAATCTGCAACGGTAGTTGATTGCATCACTTTTCTGGAGTGGTCACACGGCTCACATGCAAACGGTAGCAGCATCACCCGAGGACACAAGTGACAGTCACCAAAATGAACTGACCCCTGGATTAAGGATTGAGTTTTTTCTCGGAGAATTAATGAACATGAAAGCAGCAATTTTTCACACTTTTTGTGCCTTCTAAAATAATCTTCCCTAAGGCTAGGTTTATGTCATCGACAGTAAGGAACCAGGAGAGAACACGAAGAGGAATGAGAAATACTAGCAGCAACACAAGAACAGAAGCAACGAGCCGGGCGAAAGGATGGATAGAAGAAAAATATGGATTTGGTTGGATTGGATGGTAGAGTGCTGATTCCCAAAGAATTCTTGGCCTCTATGATACGGTGGCGAATCTTGCTCGGTTTCTATGCCGATCTGTGGGAAGTAG
Source organism: Alopecurus myosuroides (assembly GCA_028641055.1). Taxonomy (NCBI): domain Eukaryota; kingdom Viridiplantae; phylum Streptophyta; class Magnoliopsida; order Poales; family Poaceae; genus Alopecurus; species Alopecurus myosuroides. The sequence continues at coordinate 142,654,838 of CM054061.1, read as the reverse complement.
CAGCGGGGAAAACGAATTTTATATACCCGAGGAGGGGAGGGGAGGACGGATGCCATCCGCCACCCGATGGATGCCAGTCACCGTCGATGTCCAGGCTCAGTGGTCCCCGGAAGTCGGGAACAGCGTCAGCTCGCGGCGCCCGCCACCGCCGCCGCCGCCGCGGGATCCGAGCTCCAGCTCGTCGGCGAAGGAGGACGGCGCCATCATCCCCATCGCGGCCCCGCCGCCGACCATGCGGTGCATCCCAGGCGGGCCGACGGGCGCGCCGCTGGCGACGGCCCGGCTGAGGAAGCCGTGGTCGAAGGCGCCGCCTGGCCCGGCGCCGTAGTGGCCGAGCGGGCGCGCGGCGGGGTGGTGGAAGTGGCCGATCTGCGGAGGGTGGTGATGATGGTGGTGCGCGGCGGGGTGGGCGGGCATGGGGGCGTAGGAGGTGTACGGGTCGGCGCCGGCGGGCGCGCGGCCGGGCGGGAGGAAGGGCGAGGGCCCGGTGGCGAAGAGGTGCTCGGTGGCGGCGTCGGTCCCGGAGCCGGAGGAGTGGCTGCCGCCGCCCCCGCCGCCGTTGCCGAGGCCCTGCATGCGCTTGAGGTAGAGGCGGTACTTCTGGAGGTGGGAGGCGACGTTCTCGCGCGTGAGGCCGTCGACGCTCATCAGCTGCATTATGGTCTTGGGCACGGCGTTCTTGATGCCGAGGTGCGCCACGGCGTCGACGAAGCGCTTGTGCAGCTGCGGCGTCCACACGAGGCGCGGCCGCTTGAGCGTCCTGGCCGGCTCGTCGCCGTTGCCGCCTCCCCCGCCGCCGCTGGACCCGGCCGCGGAGGACGCCCCGCCGTTCATCTCCGGCCCGCCCGCGCCACCGGCGCCGTCCATCCCGCCGGCCAGGCCGCCCCCGTGCGTGGGGATGTCGAAGGCGGCGGCGAGGTCGCGCGTGATGAGCGACTGCGAGAGCGGCATGAGCTCGTCGGGCGCCGGCAGGTCCTCGTCGAAGCGCGCGAACCAGCTGGGCTCCTCCTCTTCCCTCATCCTGTCTCTCTCAGCACGGAGCGGAGCAGAGCAGAGGAATTCCCTTCTCCCTTTGCCGCGGTAGCGCTCCTCCAGTGGCTTGCGAGGGAGGAAGAAGAGGAGGGTAGGGGAGGGGGGCTTACTTCGAGGTGGATCTCTCTTCTTCTAAGCTTTCGTCTCTTCTTCTCTCTCCTCTCTCTCTCTCTGCGCCCCCGGTGCAGCCGCTGCTGCCTTCTGCTGTGCTATCTATGATATGAGATATCCCCCTCTTTATCTATCTATCAATCTGCTCACGCCTTTTCTCCCCCCTCCCTCCTTTCGAGTATCTTGATGAGTTCGGGAGTGGTGCCGGGGCTCTAGTTTAATTGTCTGCCTCAAAGCTATTTTTGTGTTATCTTTGGTTCCTCTCTTTGTTTGCTCGCTTGTTGGTGTTGGCTCCTGGACCGTGATTCTCCCCCTTTTCCACTCGCCTCCTCTAATTATCCTACTAGTCCTAGTAGGGAGAGAAACAAAAAAAAAGCAGTAGTAGTAGTGAGATAAATCCAAGGATTTTGGTTTTTTCCAGGATTTCTGGGCAGAAAGAGAGCGACAAAATAAAAACACTGGAAAAAGACGAGCGGGATCTTGCGTGCAGTGCCAGATGGGGCCTGGCGCTGTAGGGGAATTACGGTGGGGAGATCAGACGACGATGTATCATCATCTTAGCTGGAGTTTGGTTTGTCCTCATGTGGGTGGGCATGTCGCTCGCTCGCTCGCCGGATCACATCTAGTACAACCCGGGAGCGGGGAGGGGGGAATCTCGTGTGGCTCGTGTGTGCGCGGGCTCGAGGTGGATATCGCTCGCGTTGGAACGGAGGACGGATCGTCGATCTAGGCAAAGCGAGGGCTGGATCTCGTCGTACCTACCTGCTGCTGCTCCCGCAGGTACAGCCCTTTGAGCATCTACTGGGAATGTAGTAGGATTTTGGTTTGGTTGGGTCAATGGATCTCATGCTTCAAAGTTACCGCACTAGCAGTAAAAAGCTGCTGAAAAGATTCACGGGATTGCATGGCTTGCATTCTATTCGAACATGCTTTCGTCGAACGGCTACACCACCCCAAACAATTACTCGACCGTAATCTGCGGGACTCGCGGGACCTCGAGCACTGATGCGCCGGAGATAATCCCGGCGATGCGCGGGATCTGCGGCCAAATCGGGGCGGAGGGATCTACGGCCAAATCGGAGCGGAGAGATCTTCTCGCGGAGGGAGCGCTGATGCGACGGAGTTGATCCCGGCGCTGATCGTGGAGGGATAGCTGATGCGATGGACCTGGAGCTGATTTCAAATTTTGTACCTGTATCGCTGTGTTCCGACAAGGATAAAATTGTCAACTTCCCCAATTTTCGGGGTTGTCGGAAAACGCTTAAACGTCTTACTTTTTGACACGGAGGGAGTACAAGCAAACAACGGATACCCAAAAAGAACAAAGCTTGAAATTGACAAAGCTCTCGACCGTGACCGTGTCACCACGAAGAAACGAAACCGAACACCAATGAGACGTGACCTCCAAGACGGTGCCTTCAAGAAGGATACGGCTTCGAAGCGCCGTCACCACCCGATCCCAAGGATCAAGGTTTTCACACAGAGTGTCTCAGGGGGCAAGGCGCTGCCACGACCATGCCTTCAAGAAGGAAATGACGACTGTGGACGCCATCACAGCCGGGCTGGCCCGAGCCAAACAGGGTTTTCACCCCGACAAGCACTTTCTGCACCCGAAACGTGTTACGGCCATTGCCGCACCAGCACCACCGAACGTTGATGACCAGCTACCACGCCGCCCTCAAGGCCATGATGGCAGCTAGCACCCGAGCTAGGAGCTCCGCCCACAAGCACCGCAGCTCCCACAACTAGGGTCGCCGCCCCAGAATTCAGCTCCAGGCCTCTCTCTCTCTAATGCCATAACGCACGAGTTCCACCCCACGCCAACCTCCAAGGACCCACCCCAAGGCCAGGACGGAGAGGGCCATAGCCGGGCAGCAACGCCGCCACAGCTGCCTAGTGAGCATGCATCGGGCTGCGCGTGGGGAAAGCCCATCCCGAGCGGGTGGCCCTGGCCGCCTGCCAACAACACCTCGCGAGGGAGCTGCAGCCAGCCTCACTGGCTACAGGCAACCTCCTATTCCGCACAACAAGCACCAACCACCCATTGTAACCCATCACGGCCTCCAGCACGCCACCACTCGAAGCCACGCACGCCCGTAGAGAGAAGATGGAGCGAGCGGGCAGACACACCCACACGACCACGACGGAAACCGGGCATCGAGGATGCCACTAGCGTGGCATGGTCTGGAAGCTCGGGGGAGAGCCGGTGCAGCCACCACCGAGGAAATCACGATGTCGGTTAATCTAACCACCATAGTCCCACCTGGCCCGTGGCAGGGCCAGATCGGGTCCAACCTGAGCGCCTCCAGATCCCACGCCATGGGTACCTCGCCGTGGAAAACCGCCGCGCTCGCCAGATCACGTCCCCACGCCACTGGACACCGCCGCCGTCGCCCAGGATAAGGAGCGCCACGCCGGACCGAGATCACCGCGAATCACCGCCTCAGGGCTCGGAACGCCTCGCTGCCGCCGACTTTTCCGGTCGGCCTACTCCAGCAACGACGAGGGAGAAGGGTGGGAATGGGAGGGCCGGGGTTCGGATCGCCACCCGTGTCGCTCAGCACGAGCGACGCAGGGTCAGGCCGAAGAGTTTTTTTAGAGCATGGCTTTGCATTTTCACGTATTATTTTAGAGCAGATGCGTCCTGGTAGATATAAATCCTCATAGTAACTCATCCACACATAAACATGGTCGTCTCTTTTATCCGCCGAAAAGAATGTTATAACAATTGCATTTGTAGTGGTTTCTTCTTTCATGGTTAACTATGACTCATGCATGCCGGCAAGCCCATATGACCGTGCAATGTTAGTATTTTTTTTTTTACCAAAAATGGCCTTTTTCGACTACTAATGTCGCATCTGGCCGGGTCTGAAAACTATTTTCAGATCTGGCCGCTTTTGTTGGCGGCATTGCAATTGGTGCCGAACTAATGCACGTCGGCCCCATCCAGCGGTTCGCCGAATTTACCAGAGGGTGCACGCGGTCCTACGTGGCAAAGGTCGGCTCCGCTTGCATTGGTGCCGACATGCATTAGGTCGGCTCCATCGCAACTGACGCCGACCAAAACGGCCAGATCTGGGCTATAGACTCATTTGGTCTTGGTATTGGTATGTGTGATGTTATTGTAAGATAGCTACTCCCTCCGTCTCAAAATAGGATGGCGGTAGCTTTTACTGAAAGTCAAACTTTTATAGTTTGACAAACTATATAGAAAACATTGTCGATATTTATAATGTCATATCAATATAGTTAGAAACTTCATGAAATATATTCTCATATCATGTTGAATTGATACTGTACAAGTTTATATATTTTTCTATATAGTTGGTCAAACTTTTAAAAGTTTGACTTTAATAAAAAACTATAGGTATCCTATGTTGAGACTGAGGGAGTAACTATCACAAACGCATCTCTCTTCGTTAACTACATGCCGCATAAGAAAAATTGTCTTGGGATGTGTGATGCTATTAGCTAAGTTACTCCCACTGTGACCAGCCTCATGTTGTTGACATCTACTTTGGCAGATGGTTCTGGTGGATTGGTGCATACTAAAGGTATGCACTTACATTTCGATATCTCACATATTTAATATTTCTTCTCCGCGATGCCATTTGAAAAGAGATGACGGTTTCTTTTATTTTAGACTTCTACTTTGGCCGATGGTTTGATGATGGATGAATACTAAATATATGTATTTACTTTTGATATCATAGATATTCTTTTTGGTCTCGTGTCATTTAATATGCAACGACAAACGGTTTTTTTTTTGTGGACCACTACTTTGGCTGATGAATTGGTGAATAGTAAATGCAATTTAATATATTTGATATTTAATTTTTGTTTTCGACCTCCCGCCTAGCGTTGGAAGGAGAGAGTTTGTCAGAAATGATTTGTACCTTCAGGGATATCTTGGCTGCCCTGAATGATACTAAGCTACCAGATTTCGGGACCATGGTCATTTAAGATGAGGTGATGATTTCTCATGTCATAGACCTCTACTTTGGCCGATGGTTTTGATGGATTGGCGAATAGTAAATGTATGTATATACTTTTTGATATATTAGATATTTCAGTTTGTTCTCAGCTATGAAATTTAAGATTAGATTATGGTTTCTTATGTTGTAGACCTCTAATTTGGTTGTGTGGCTTCCCATTTTTCAACAAAGAGAAAAAAGAAAAATTGCCAAGCATAGCATGAGCATTTTAGACATTTCATTTTTGCTCACGTATGTGGCATTTAAGATGAGTGGGTGGTTTTTTATGTTATTGACCTATACTTTGGCTGATGGTTCTGGTGGATTGGTGCATACTAAATGTATGCATTTACATTTTGATATCTTATATATTTGATTTTTATTCTCCATGATGCTATTTAAAATTAGATGACGGTTTCTGTTGTTGTAGACTTCTACTTTGGCCGATGGTTTGATGGATGGGTGAATACTAAATGTATGCATTTACTATTCGATATCTCATATATTCAGTTTGGTCTCGTGTCATTTAACGTGCAACGGCGAATGATTTCTCGTGTTGTGGACCACTACTTTGGTTGATGGATTGGTGAATGCTGGTTCACACTTTAATATATTTTATATTCATTTTTTCTTTTAGACCGTGTCATTTAGGATGAGGTGATGATTTCTTATGTCGTAGAACTCTACTTTGGCAAATGGTTTTGATGGATTGGCAAATAGTAAATGTATGTATTTACTTTTTGATTTATTGTGTTCTAAACCTCTAGTCTTGTTGTGTAGTATCCAATATTTTCAATAACGAGAAAACGAAAAATTCCCAAGCATAGCATGAGCATCATGTAAAAAAAACAAAGAAATTTGCTCCGACTATGGGTTCATTATAAGAGGTGGCCCACTAGATTTGTTTAGTGGGTTGAAGCCATGAACTACGATGACGCCACCGAAGGCAAGCCTAAGAGTGGTCTTACTCATGCACAGGAGGAGGTTTTTGAGAAAACCGATACCCTTTTTAAGGTTGATCTTCTAAGTGTTCTTGACGACTCAATTATGGACTTGCATATGTCATTTGATAATGGAAAGGAAACGTGGGCTACGCTCGAGGCCAAGTTTGATGGCTTGGATGTTGGAAGCAATTTGATGCAGTGCAACCCCATTACAGTGGGCATGTCTGACATGCCGACATATGACGAGTCACCATGGACTTCAAAGGTGAACTCGGTCATCTATGAGAGCCCATATAGCTCGCCATTGGATGGTATACTACTTGACCATAGATCCTTTTGCATTGATACGTTTGTCCTCATGAGTACGGACATGAGGAGGATGGCGAGGAAGCCCAAGAGTCCTATCCATACGAGGCATACACGTGGAAGAGGAGAAGGAACCTAGAAGACGAAGAAGGAGCAGACAGAGATCGAAGTCTCCGGCCTGTCTGACACCCGGCACCCTGCCAGGAGGGTTCTGGAGCTCTCCCCGGCACCCTGCTAGGAGGGGAATTCATCACCGGAGAGGTCTGCACCACCATGCCCTCCTCCTAAGTGATGTGTGAGTAGTTCATCCCTGAACTACAGGTCCATAGCGGTAGCTAGATGGTTGTCTTCTCCACTTTGTACCTCATGTTTAGATCTCGTGAGCTGCCCTACATGACCGAGATCATCTTTATGTAATGCTACATGTTGTGTTTGTTGGGATCTGATGAATGTTGAATGCTATGTCTTCTGATTATCAATCTATCATGTTATCTTCATGCATATGTTATTTATGATCTTATATGCTCTCCGTTATTAGTAGATGCTCTGGCCAAGTAGATGCTAGTAACTCCAAGAGGGAGTATTTATGCTCGATAGTGGGTTCATGCCTCCTTTGCATCTGTGCTCGAGTGACAGAAACGTGACAGATGGAGGATGTGATGTCGCCATTAGGGAGAAAACAATGGTGTTTACTTTGTTTACATTACACACTTTGCTTACTGCGATAATCTGTTGCTTGCAACCTAATACCCAACGTTTGTTCGGATGATATTCGGAGGGTGGATTATTAGTCATAGATGCAGTTGGATGACGGTCTATGTATTTTGTTGCAGTGACCACATGAATCACATAGTAATCTTTATGTATTGGTTATGCACTACGGTGCAGCCTTCATTTCTGTCAATTGCCCAGCTGTAATTTGTTCACCACACATGTTCTTTATCTTTCACGGAGAGACACCACTAGTGAACTGTGGACCCTGGTCCATTTTCTCATTCTGATAATACACACTGCTTCCACAGTTTTCACATTGCTTCCACTATTTTTACACTGCTTCTCTTGTTTTCATATTGTTCTCATATTGTTTTCCACACCATACGTTTATCTCTTCGTTATCAGCAAAACCAGTGAGATTGACAACCTCATTGCTTCGCTGGGGCAAAGTGAATTGTTTGTGTTGTGTAGGTTCCACGTTGTTGCTGAACCGGTAGTGCGTCCTGCCATCTCAGCTGCATCAACCTTGTGAAGTTACTCCTTCCTCCTACTGGTCGATTAAACCTTGGTTTCTTTCTGAGGGAAAACTGCTGCTGTGCTCATCATACCTTCCTCTTGGGGTTTCCCAACGAGTGCAAGACCTGCACCATCAAGCTATTTTCTGGCGCCGTTGCCGGGGAGGAAGAGAATTTCTGCAAGGGGAGTCTCTCACTTCCAATCTCTTTACTTTGTTTTAGTTTTTCTTAGTTTATTTTATTTTGTCTTTTTTGCTTCTCTTTATAAAAAGAAACAAAAAAATTAGTTCTTATTCTAGCTGTAGTTTTATTCCAGTTTTTAGCCTTGTTAAAATGACTACTCCTGAGAACACTAAGTTGTATGACTTTAGTAGCACCAAAAATAATGATTTCATTGGCAGACCTATTGCTCCACCTGCTCCTGCTGCTGATTTTTATGAGATAAAGCCTGCCCTGTTAAACCTTGTTATGAGAGAGCAATTTTCTGGTGTTAGTACTGATGATGCTGCTGCCCATCTTATTAATTTTGTTAAACTATGTGAGATGCAAAAATATAAAGATGTAGATGGAGATATTATTAAACTGAAATTGTTTCCTTTCTCTTTGAGAGGAAGAGCTAAAGAATGGTTGATATCTTTGTCTAGAAATAGTATTGATTCTTAGACGAAGTGTAAAGATGATTTCATTGGAAAATATTATCCTCCTGCTAAGATTATATCTTTAAGAAGTAGTATTATGAATTTTAAGCAACTTGATAATGAGCATGTTGCTAAACCTTGGGAAAGAACGAAATCTTTAGTAAAGAATTGTCCCACTCATGGACCGACTACTTGGATGATCATCCAAACTTTTTATACAGGTCTGACTTTTTCTTCAGGAAACCTTCTGGATTTAGCTACTGGAGGAACCTTTATGTCCATGACCTTGGGGGAAGCAACAAAACTTCTTAATGATATGATGGTAAATTATTCTGAATGACACACTGAGAGAGCTACAACTGGTAAGAAGGTAAATTCTTTTGAAGAAACCTCCTCTTTGAGTGATAGACTTGATGCTATTATGTTTATTCTTGTGAATGGCCATGCTCCTATCTATCCAAATAATGTTACTTTAGCCTCTTTGGTTGCTCAAGAAGAGCATGTTGATGTGAACTTCATTAAAAATAATAATTTCAACACCAATGCTTATAGGAATAATTTTGGTAGCAACAATTATAGGCCATATCCTTCCAATAATAGTAATGCTTATGGTAATTCTTATGTTAATTCCTACAACAACAATAAAATTGTACCCTCTGATCTTGAGAACATGCTTAAGAATTTTATTAGTGCACAAACAGCTTTCAATAAATCTGTTGAGGATAAATTTGGCAAAATTGATGTTCTTGCTTCTAAAGTTGATAGCCTTGGTCTTGATGTTTATTTTCTGAAACTAAAGGTTATGCCTCATGATGTTAAAGAAAAAAAATAACTAATGAGTTAAAGGTTTGGCTAATTGTTGTATGTTATAATTGTACCATTTTTATAAAAAACATGTCGCACATTTTATTTCATGGTTGCCCGAAGCATAACAAATATTGTATGCACAAAGTATGCCCTACTTAATTGGTTACATATGCGGCTTCCGATTATGATACATTTCGACGACTTTATATAATTGTACACAATTTTTTATTTGATGTATGGGATGACTACATAGATTTATATTAATATATGTAGAATTTAAGTGAGTCCGACATATGTGGATATGTCCTATAATTTGCATGGCTCTTTTTGGTATAAAAACTTAATTTATTGTTTCAAACATATTTAATTTGTCTGCTAAATTCTTATGGAACTAATAAATAAATAATATTTTATTTGAGATTTTTAAATCAATAAATGTAGAAATATTGATTGAAGATGGCTTGCATATATACCGACTAATGTAAGAGTTTCTTTATATTTTCATTTTTGGTTGCTGGGAATTATATATATTTTCAGTTAAGAATACAATCCTAATAAGGACGTAGCTTATGAATACACGATAGAATAGAAATATTAACCATGAGTGGTTAATCTGCAGACAATGCATATAAGTCATTGATGTAATTATGGACTGGACAAAAATTATTCCTTATGAGTTTGGAAGAGACGTAGTGAGATTCGATGAAGCGGAACTTAGTTTTTGTTCGCTGGATGCATTGCAGCTTAGTCAGGTTTATGGATAGAGGCTTGACCTGATCAATTAAGACACTGGGTTGAATATACTTTCACGTTAGATGTCTTTCTTTTAGAAAAAACTTGGTATGTATTTGGCTCCTCTCTCTTGCCTGTATGTCATGATGATCGTGTACGTGCTTCTCAGATTCCAATCGTCATAGTTCGAGTCGATTTTACACCTGCTCATTATCCAGTGATACTTTTTCTCTTCTCACAAGATTGCACAACATTGCATGTCTAAGTGTTACTACTGGATGTCCTCCACGGACCACATCAATACCGTTCGTAATATCCTGTGGTATTTCTTAGTGAGGCCTAACCATTCCTTGTCGCCATGGCCGGCACGCGGCCGACCGCTTGACATGCAGTCTCAGCACTTACAGCTTGTTTGTTCGGCACAAAGCAATCAGGCGGCACACACAATATCTTTGCGTGTGAGGCCTCAACATTCCATGTCGTCATGGCCGGTGCGCGGCCGTCCACTTGGCAGCCTAAGTATTTGCAGATTATCAGTTCGCTGTAAAAGCATCTAGCGGCCGACACAATTTTTTCACGCGTGATTATCAATCATAAGAAAATAGCTAACCGTGACCTATTTTCTTCACGTCTCCTAAATTGAATCCTTGATATTCTATATAGAAACACATACAGGTGCACAACATGTACGGTTTATGCATCTTTGTAAGAGTTCCACCAAAATTAAACTCCCGTTCACATATTAAATAGTGACAGAATAATATATATATATATATATTGTTTTATGGTATATGCGCACAAACATGTACGGTTTGTGCCTTAATATTCTGGTAATACTCCCACCAAAATTAAATTCCCGTTCAGTTATTAAATAACGTACAGGACCCCAACATGTACGGTTCATGCCTCCTGTAAGAGTCCCAACAAAATTAAACTCCCTTATAGTTATTAAATCGTGGACGTACAATATAAATCGTGAGGTTATCTTTACATAACTTTCTAGGAATAACGTGGGAGCTCGTAGGGAGTCTCCAATTAGTAAATATAAGAATGTTAGGATGTTAGCTGAATTGCATGCTACATGGGAAAGAGAAGATAAAGAATCTAGAAAGAATAATATAGCTAATGTTTGCACCATTACCACCACTAGTAAAACTGAAGCCTCTCATGCTAGTAACCTTCTACTATGACTATTAAAGTAATTGGTGTAGGAAATAATCCCACTTCTGCTATTAAAAATGCAAAACTGCCTGGAACTGCTAAAAATGTTTCTGATAAAAGTGCTGAAATTTTTAGAAATATGGGAGACAATGGTCCCATTACCTTTGATAAAAATGATCTTAACTTTGATGATTGCAACCTAACTGAAGTTCTTAAGTTCCTACAAAAGCTTGCTAGTTGTCCTAATCCTAGTACTATGAATTTGGCTTTCACAAAACATATTACAAATGCCCTCATGAAAATTAGAGAGGATGAATTAAGATGTGAAGCCTCTATCCCTAGGAAGTTAGATGATGGATGGGAACCTATCATTAAAATAAAATTGAATGATTTTTATTGCAATGCTCTATGTGATCTTGGTGCTAGTATCTCGATTATGCCCAAGAAACTCTATGATATTCTTGATTTGCCACCATTGGAACCCTATTATTTGGATGTTCGTCTTATTGATAATGTTAGAAAGAAACCTTTGGGGAGATTTGATGATTTTCTTATCATGGTTAATAATAATCTTGTCCTTGTTGATTTTGTTTTCTTGAATATTGAATGCAATGCTTCTTGTCCAATTGTTTTGGGAAGACCTTTTCTTAGAACTGTTGGTGTTGTTATTGATATGAAGGAGGGGAATATTAAATTTCAATTCCCACTCAAGAAAGGTATGGAACACTTTCCTAGAAAGAGAATGAAGTAGCCTTTTGATTCTATTATTCAAAAAAATTACAATTTGTATGCTTCTTCACTTGAAAACACTTGATTCCACTTTTCTGGGCCTAGCTAAAAGGCGTTAAAGAAAAGCACTTCTTGGAAGATAACCCATGGTTTTATGTTTGCTTTGTTTTTCTCTGTTTTCTTTGAGTCAAGGGGTTGTATACTTCTGTATAAACTCATTTGTATCTTTATTTTCATTTTTTAGTTGTGCCAAATAAACTTTCTGACGAGAGTTGGAGTTGGTTTTTGATTTTTACGCAGGAAACAGATTTCTGCTGTCCACCGCAAACAATCATATAATTCACAGAAAAATCAGGATGGCCTGAAATTGTTTTGTGCTTATTCTCAGCTAATTCCGCAACTTTTTCGTTCTTTAAGTTTTTCGATCCGAGCAACGTAAGTGCCCAAAAAAATTCGTCTTTACACAGAGTTCTGATTTTGGCAGATTCTGCCATTTTTCTTGCATTTGCTCTTTTATGATGTCAAGTGGATCTCTTTGCTTCACAAAACATCAGTGGATGTAGATAATGTTTAAAATTATCAATAGCAATTGTGCCATTACAGAACCCATGTATTTTTAATTGTTGCACTAACCCTCTAATGCGAAATACTCTTTGAGTGTGGTGTGAAGGAAGTTTTCAAGGGTCAAGAGAAAAGGGTGATATATGTGATCAAGAAGAGTGCAAGGTCAAAGCTTGGGGATGCCGCCGTGGTTCATCCCAGCAAATTCTAAGAAGACTCAAGCATCTAAGCTTGGGTATGCCCAAGGCATTCCCTTCTTCATCAATAATCTATCAGGTCACTTCTAGTAAAACTATATTTTTATTTGGTCACATCATATGAAGTTTACTTGGAGCGTATGTTTGGTTTTCTTTTGTTTTCCTTGCTTCAATAATATAGTTGTACCCTAGCATTCCTTGTTTGGGAGAGATACATGCTCCACTTTTTCATTTGAATACTTGCTATGCTAATATTCTTAGTTTTTCTTCTAGCTGCTGCAAAATTCCCGTTTAGCTCTTGTTTTCATTGCATCTCTTATTTAGAGTTGTTAGTTTTAGTAGTGTTATGTGAGTACTCTCATGTTTGCTTGCTATTATTGTGTTTTTATCGTCTACCTACTCGAGGACGAGTATGAACTAAGCTTGGGGATGTTGATACGTCATAAACGTATCCTTAATTTCTGATGTTCCATGTTGTTTTCATGTTGTTTCCTACATGTTTGCTATACACTTTATGTCATTTTTATCGATTTTACGGACTAACCTATTTGACAAGATGCCATAGATCCAGTTCCCTGTTTTCTGCTGTTTTTAGTTTCAGAAAAGTTGTTTTGGAAATATTCTCGGAATTGGAAAATTCGAACCCTGGAAGTCTTAGAATTCCCGAAGGTTCCACGGAGTCCCGAAGAGGCCCGTAGGGGGGCCACACCATAGGGCGGCGCCCCCCTTGTCCGCGCCTGGGGTGGTGTGGGCCCTTCGGGCATCCGCCGCCATCGCCCTTTCGCCTATATAATCCCCCCGATACGTTAACCATAAAGATATGCCACTTTTTCCCGAGAAACACCCGAGGTCGCCGTCATCGTCATCCCGAGATCGGGAGGGTTCTGGAGCTCTCCCCGCACCCTGTCGGGAGGGGAATTCATCACCGGAGGGGTCTACACCACCATGCCCTCCTCCGAAGTGATGCGTGAGTAGTTCATCCCTGTACTACGGGACCATAGCAGTAGCTAGATGGTTGTCTTCTCCACTTTCTACCTCATGTTTAGATCTCGTGAGATGCCCTACATGATCGAGATCATCTTTATGTAATGCTACATGTTGTGTTTATTGGGATCTCATGAATGTTGAATGCTATGTGTTCTGATTATCAATCTATCATGTTATCTTCATGTATATGTTATTTATGGTCTTGCATGCTATCTGTTATTAGTAGATGTTGTGGCCAAGTAGATGCTAGTAACTCCAAGAGGGAGTATTTATGCTCGATAGTGTGTTCATGCCTCCTTTGCATCTGTGATCGAGTGACAGAAATGTGATGGATGGAGGATGTGTTGTTGCCATTAGGGAGAAAAAACGGTGTTTACTTAGTTTACATTGTTTACATTACACACTTTACTTACTGCGATAATCTGTTGCTTGCAACCTAATACCCAACGTTTGTTCGGATGATATTCGGAGGGTGGATTATTAGTCATAGATGAAGTTGGATGATGGTCTATGTATTTTGTTGTAATGCCCGCATGAATCACATAGTAATCTTTATGTCTTGCATATGCACTACGGTGCAACCTTCATTTCTGTCAATTGCCCAGCCGTAATTTGTTCACCACACATGTTATTTATCTTTCACGGAGATACACCACTAGTGAACTGTGGACCTTGTTCCATTTTTCTCATTCTGATTATACACACACTGCTTTCACATTGCTTCCACTGTTTTCACACTGCTGCTCCTGTTTTCCACACCATGCATTTAATCCCTTTGTTATCGGCAAAACCGGTGATATTGACAACCTCACTGCTTCGTTGGGGCAAAGTGAATTGTTTGTGTTGTGTAGTTTCCATGTTGCTGCTGAACTGGTAGTGCGCCCTGCCATCTCAGCTGCAACATCCTTCTGAAGTTACTCCTTCCTCCTACTGGTCGATTAAACCATGGTTTCTTTCTGAGGGAAAACTGTTGTTGTGCTCATCATACCTTCCTCTTGGGGTTTCCCAACGAGTGCAAGACCTGCACCATCAGACACCGCCGTCGTCAACCCTAGTTCGGGAGGGTTCTGAAGCTCTTCCCGATACACTGCTGGAGAGGGGAACCACTACCGGAGGGCTCTTCATCACCATGCCTGCCTCCAGAGTGATGCGTGAGTAATTCATTCTTGGACTACGGGTCCATAGTAGTAGCTAGATGGTTGTCTTCTCCAATTTTGTGCCATCATGTTTAGCTCTTGTGAGTTGCCTAACATGATCAAGATCATGTTATTGTAATGCTACCTACCTATATGTGGTATTTCACCTCCACTCCTAAGTAAATTGCTCGTGTGCTACTTTAAAACCTTCAAAAGCTATTACCTGTGTTGTGCTCCTGTTTTAGCTCATGAGTAAGTAGTTTAAAGTTTATTGTGTCTTATGTCAAGCACAGTTCTTCCCCCCTTTTCAACCTATGAGTATGGAATACCACTTTGCTATGTTTTCTCTATGATCGAAACAAATGTGTCAATTTCAATGCATTATTATTCCTGATCTTTTTTTGTGTTATTTTTCATGGTGCAACATAGTTGATAAGTTACATTGTTGGAATTATATCTATCATGCCTATGTTTAGAGTACTTTGATCTCAGCTTGCAATGTTTTTCAATAATGTTGATCAATATTGTGTTGGTAGCATGTCACCTTAGAAATTATTTTGTTGTTATCATTTTAACTACTCGAGGACGTGTAGAACTAAGCTTGGGGAAGCTTGATACATCTCCAACGTATCTATAATTTCTGATCTTCCATGTTGATATTATGCCAATTGTTAAATGTTTTCTATACACTTTATAGCATTTTTATACATTTTCTGGGACTAACCTATTGACAAGATGCCACGATGCCAATTCTTGTTTTCTGTTGTTTTTGTATTTCAGAAAAGTTGTTCTGGAAATATTCTTGGAATTAGACGAAACAAAAGTCGAAGTCCCTATTTTTCTTTCATGTAAACGAAGTCCGAAGGAGACCCGGAGGGTGCCAGGGAGGCAGCCACACCGTGGGGCGGAGCGCCCCTGGCCGCGCCACCACGTGGTGTGGGCCCATGGGCGCACACCAACATCTCCCTTCCGCCTCTATATTGCCTTCCTCGAGAAAACCCTAAGTACCCGAGCCTCCATCCATGAAAAGTTCCGTAGCCGCCACCGTCGTCATCCCTAGATCGAGAGGGTTATGAAGCTCTTCCTAGCACCCTGCCGGAGAGGAGAATCATCACCGGAGGGTTCTTCATCACCATGCTTGCCTCCGGAGTGATGCGTGAGTAGTTCATACTTGGACTACGGGTCCATAGCGGTATCTAGATGGTTGTCTTGTACAATTTTGTGCCATCATGTTTAGATCTTGTGAGCTTCCTAACATGATCATGATCATGTTATTGTAATGCTACATCTTGTGTTTGCCGGGATCCGATGAATATTGAATACTATGTCAAGTTGATTATAGATCTATCAGATATGTTATTTGTGATCTTGCATATTCTCTGTTGCTAGTAGATGCTCTGGCCAAGTAGATGCTTGTGACTCCAAGAGGGATTATTTATGATAGATAGTGGGTTCATGCCTCCATTAATCTGAGAGAGTGACAATAACTTCTAAGATTATGTAACATCCCTGAATTTTGAAAAATGCAAAAATCACAAAAATTTGAAACGTTTTGTTTTAATGTTATGCAAGTCACCAAGAACCAAACGAGAAGCTAGAAACAAAAGGGAATAATACGTAATTCAATGAAATTGAGTTTACCAATCCAATTATGCCTTGTTCCTTAAACTCTAAAACCTTATTCAAAAATAAATTTATTATTATATAAAGGGAATATCTTTTTATTAACAAACCCTTACCTAAAATGTTTGCAATTCAAATATTACCTTGAAGATATTTACTGGCAACAAAAATCAAAGATTTATAACCCTTAATAAAGTTCTAAGCCTCAAAAATATTTGATGAGAATAAAATATTTTAATAATAACTTTTAGTTGTTATTCCAAGTTTTAAACATAAAGGTGGGAAAATAAAATGCATTGCTTTCAAAATAACATAAAAGAGGACATTAAAAACAATATTAAGACTTGGAGTGTTATTCTAAAATTTTACTAATCCACTTTAATAATTATTAGTTTTCTATTTAAAAATGGCCTTAGTTGCTATTAGGGTGTACCCCTATTTCAAAATATAAAATTGTGAAAAAAAAGATGAAATGATTTTCAAAAATATGTTTTCAACATTTAGAATGCCACTTCAATAACTATGTTCTATAATTTTTTTAAATTAAAAATCACATTAAATGACTATTAAGGAATTATTCAATTTTACAAATTTCAAAAATAAAATATGTTCAATTGTTTCCAAAAATGGTACTGTTGGAAAGTATTTGAAATTTCAAGAATTTAGAATTTGGTTTCATGTAATTTGGATGTTTAAAACAGAAGATATTAAAGTTTTTATTTAACAGGAAAAAGAAAAGAAAAATAAAAAGAAAAGATGACGTCAGTTGAAGTCATCCTTCTTGTTCCTCACACAAGGAAGGCCACGGACATTTCGGTCAAATTTTCTCCCCTCAATCCCGCGCCATTAAGGCCATAAAGGCACCCTACTTCTGCTTCTATAAAATGCCGCGAGCCCCTCTCCATTTTCCCCCTCCTCCTTCTCAATTTCGTGCCCCCACGTCGTCGTTATTCCTCACCGGAGATCAGCACTGCCGCCGCCGTCTTCCATGGATTCCGGCGAGGTGAGACCCTTTTGGCACACGAGACCTCTACCATCCGACTCCTTGAGCCTGTGCGCACCTCTGTGACCCCTTCTCCACTCCTTTCCACCGCAGGATCGTCGCCGCCGTGTACTTCCCTGACTGACGGAGCCGCGCCATCCTCCGACCGCATCGCGCCACCTCTGCGGACGTCGTCAACCCTCCCCAAGATCTCCATCGAGCTCACCGTGATCTTCCGCGCGCCGTCGACGTCTCCCTTGAGCTCCTAGACCCCTGGAACTCCAAATCCGTCGACCACCCGAGCCTAGCACCGCCGCACGCCATTCTCCGGCCAGCCCCGCCGCCAGGTGAGCTCTTCCTTGTCCCAAAACCGTTAGATCTTGATTCGGTGACCAGGATTAGATCCACCCCGCGAAGAGGTATCAGCCAATCAGGACGCACCAACTCAGCTGCGCATTAAAAAAATTATTTGTCGCCCACGCAGCACGTAACCTGCCCAGGCCCACCCCTTATCTGTCGCCTAGCGCAACAAATAGCAGCCTATTTTCTGTTTTTCTTCCAGAATAGAAATTAAATAGTAAATTTTACAGAAAAGCCCCTACACCTTAGATCTATCATAACTTTTGATCCATAAGCCCAAATTTAGGAAATTTGTACTTTTTGGAATCATAACAACATGTAGAAACTTTTGGCACTGGCCAAATTGTAATTTGAAAGTTTAAAATGTGTTAAAATTCAAATATGTTTGTTTGATGAATTTTGGCATAATTTAAATTCTACAAATCCAAAAATTATAAATAAAATATATTTGGAAACGTTAGGATGTTTACCTTCATACCCTCTGTCCCAAAATAAAATTTTGATCAAATTAAAATTGAAATTATAATTAAGTTGTCTATTTAGTATTTTTGGCATAGAATTAATTTTATAAATAATTAGAATATGTTCCCTTAAGCAAAATTGCTCCTTTTGGTAACCTTGAACCAGAGACATCAGTACCTAAACCTTTTGGACAACCTTGAACCATTTCCTTGTAAGTTGGACCAAAAATCCATCTTAGTGAACCACTAGTTGATCATGCCTCAGATTTTGTTTCTATTCTTTCTACCATTGTTTGTTGTGGCCATTTTGAATCCAATACCAAGTCCCTAGTATGTAAACCATCTAAGAGACCAAGTAGTGAACCTCAAAAACTAGTACTATAGTTTTCTATCTACTCCTCCATCCCCCTATTCTTGCTTCAAGAATCCATCAAGTTAGCAAATGGAAAACAAGACTCAAGCAATAGAAGGCTCTTCACTTTCAACTTGGTGGCAACATGAAGAGCTACAAGGAGGATCAATGAAGAAATTTTGAAGAAAAGACTCCACCACTAGAAGCAACTCAAGGAAGTACAAGTGTGAAGAAATCCAGAAGAAAACATCTCCCTCTCTCTTCTATCTTTCTTCCTATTTTCTTTCTCTTGACTTAGTGGTATTTTGTGCCCATCCCATACCCAAACCAAATTAGTGAAGTGAAATCCATGAAGAAATCTATCAAGACCAAGAGAAGAATCCATCCAAGAAGGAAACTACAATAGAAGCATGAAGATGGACTCCAAGAAGACAAGCATGTGAAGGCTTGGAGCAATCCACACAAGTTGAAGAATAACAAGTTGTTTTTGTCCAGCCCTTGACCCAAATGGAAAAGACCAAGACTTTAACTTGTTATCTCCTTTGTTATGAAGTTAGTTGAACCTAGACCTAGCCTAAACCAAAATGGAAGGACTAACTTAGATCACTCAAATGTTTTGATGAAAACAACTAAGTGTTACACATGATTATGTGTTACTTTAGTTGAAATAGTGGATCACCTTAGTTAACTCTTGAAACTTCTTAGATAAATATGTTTCCAATAAATTTTATCACTACAAACTCAAGCTAAACCAATCCTTAGTGAACTCTTGGAAACCCTGACCTTGACCTCATTTCCCATGATTGTTGCTTTGTATGTTTTCTTGACTTGCTTGTTTGTTTGATAGTATGCTTGTTATTGTGTTTTCAATGAATAGATTGTACGAAGAGCAACGATCTTTGTGAAGAGAGTGTGATTTCTTCACCAACTCCAACAAGGCAAGTAACACACCAACAACTACCCATTATTTTCTATATGCATTAGTTGATTTTGAGTAGCATGCATGATAGGAAATTTTACTAAGTTTTATTATGCTATGCTATTATCCTAGTAGTGTGTAGCCATCTCTTTTACCTTTGTTATTTTGATAGCCTTAGAACTTAGTAGATGCTATGCAATATTACAAATTGTTTTACTAGACGTGGAGGAAAAATTCTAAGTATAACTAATAAATGAACCACCTGGGTGGAAGTGGTAAGACTGGATTATGTTGAGTGTTTCCTCAGGGCCCTTGTTTAAGGGTTATTTCACTTGAGGTTGTCACTTGTGGATGGCCACCGAGGAACAGAGAGATTAATAAGTGCCTCTAAGTCTAGTAGCTTACCGTGCATCCTTTTGACATATGGGCTCTGTCTTGATCAACTAAGTTGTGAGAGTTCAGCCTAGGCTTGACTAGCATATGTAGCAAAATTATAGGTGGAACGGTCTTGCCGGTGGGTTTGGACTTCTTCTTCTGAAAGATCTCATCTCAATTCTCTCCTTTCCATGATGCACTCCGGGTGTATAGGATGTTTGGGCTAATTGAAGACAAAGGGTGAAAGTGCACAACCTCTGCAGAGTCAACAAACTAAGATCTTAGCCGTGTCCCCGGTTATGGACAACTATGAGCAGCTGGACAAGGATTGACGGAAGAATCTCATCACCAATTTCAATATGTAAAATTTGACCAAGTGAACAGTAGTTGTGGTGCTTGGATCTTAATCCAATGTTGCAACCCCTTTGAAAAGAAAAGTTTATTTTACAAAAGAGATAGGACAAAACTGGCTTTATGCAAACTTAGCCTAAACTCCACTCAGCCAAATAAGCATGTAGTATTAGTCTTGCCATTTATATCTACCATAGTGTTACTTGCCAATACATTAAATTGTATTGACTCCCTTGTGGCGGCATATTCCATATTGCAGATATTTTTGAAGACGAGTGAGGTTTTCGTTTAGGATCTCGAGACTATCGCCAACATGTTTTGCCTGTGGCACATGAAAAAGATGGGCTCAATGTTGTACTAAGTTTTCCGCTGTATTTCTTTGTTTTCTGCTAGTCTTCTAAGACTATGCAAGTTGTAATATTTTTTTGTAAAGAATGGATCATGAGATGTAATAGAATTTTGTAAAGACTGGATCATGCGATGTAATAGAATTTGATACATTTGCATGACATTTCATTTTGTACTGTGGTGGTAGCAATTTATCCAGGGACTAGCACAATAACACATGTGTCCTTACATTATTTAAATGTGGGAACGCTACAGATTATGGATGTGTTGTTGCCACTAGGGGTAAAACAACAATGCTTTGTCTAAGCATAATTTTATTGTTTACATTACGTACTTTTCTTAATGCAATAATCTGTTGCTTGCAACTTAATACCCAAAGTTTGCTCGGATGACGTCCTGAGGGTGGATTATTAGTCATAGATGCAGTTGGATAAGGGTCTATGTATCATGTTGTAATGCCCAAATGAATGTCATAGTAGTCATCATGTCATGTATATACATTACGGTGCATTCTCTATTCTGTCAATTGTCCAACTGTAATTTGTTCACCCAGCATGTTATTTATCTCCTATGGAGAGACACCACTAGTGAACTGACCCCGGTCCATTCTTTTACACTAATAATACAACCTACTGCAAACACCGATCTTTTTCATTGCAAACACTATTCTCATTTCATTCACTTCAAACAAACATCATTTTACATACTATACGTCTAATCCTTTGTTATAAGCAAGACCGGTGAGATTCACAACCTCATTGCTTCATTGGGGGCAAAGAATCTTGGTTGTGTTGTGTGCAGATTCCACGTTGCTGTTGAGCCTGGTAGTGCGCCCTGCGAACATCGGCTGTCAACAACCTTCATAAGTGATTGCTTTCCCCTACTGGTCAGACTAAACCTTGGTTTCTTACAGAGGGAAAATCTTGTTGTTGTACTCATCATACCTTCCTCTTGGGGTCTTCCAACGAATGTGCGTTCACACGTCATCACCAGCTTTTCAGCACGAGCGACAAAAAGATTTCAGAGCTACCTTTTTACCATCGGGGCCTCTACGAACGTCCAAGTATGCCTTCTCAAAGTCACCGCCGACGCCACTCGCCAAAGAAAACTGGACTGCAATCTTTTCCCCACACTCCACTCCGTCTGGCTGAGAGCGTACTCGCAAAGAGGACCTCTCTCATCGATAAAGGCCTTCACGAGTTCAGGCGCAGTCGCAGGCAGCTCGCGGTCAGGGAATAACCTCTAGAACAAAGGATACAACATCTTGGCGACTCCCTCGATGACGTCCTTTGCCTTCTCACTGTTCTCCTGTAGTTGGGCGACCGTATCCGTCAAAGCATCATGCCATAATGCAACCAAGGGAACTCTGAGACGCCTACAAAAAATTCTAGATGCAAGAGTCTCAAAACAACCAACTACAACATCAAACTTCTAAAAACAAAATTCTTTGACTGGCTTACCTGATAGAGCCAAGGAAGAAGCAGGCCAGTCAGTTCATCATCGTGAGCTTGGCCTTCCTTCTCGACCTTCTTTAGCTCAGCCTCAATCTACGTAAGCTTGTCGAAGGATTCCTTCTTGAACGACTCCAACTCTAGCTCAAGGTCTTTGACTCGATGAAAAGCGTCTGCCCTTTCCGTATTGGCTAGGGAAGCTTCATCTAAGGAACCAAACACATGGTTGATCAGAGGAAGCAAGAAATGATAGAAGCACACTACTCACGAGTTACAAAAGTTACCTTTTGAAACCTTGAGTTTCTAGAGGAGCTGGTCGCATTCCCGGTGGAGATTGTCGCAGTAAGCTTCAGCGACCATGAGTCGGCGTCTGTATTCCGCCAGTGTGCTAAAAATAGCTTACAAGCAAGAAAATAAGACAGAGTGAACAGAAGATCTTTGATTCTATGTCTGATTATACATAATCACACATAGAATATGGGGCTACTCCAATCAGGAGCACTGTCGTGCACCCAATAATAAAACTGAAGAGGAAATAATGTCCGAAGAGACACTCAAAACACAATTTATCTTGGCACCAGGAGTAGACAATGTGTCCTACGAACTACCGGTGGCCACTGTCCTCACTCGCAGGTATGGCGTCATGGCTACTTTCGAGTTCTCTCCCTCGGGAGTAGCGAGTCCTTGCTCGGACTCACAAATTTTCTCTCGAAGCTTGGAGCCTTTTCAGTCTCCGCACCGCCACCCTTTGGCTTAGAAGAATGAGTTGAAGAAGCAAACTGGTCCTTGGTGACCACCACGCATCTAGCAGGAAAAATGGACTCATGAGCACACACCATAAAAATTTGGAGAGTCGTCAAAACAAAGAGAGAAGGAGAAAATTTACTCATCGTCGTCTTCAAAATCATCCAAGTTACACTGTCTCCGGGCAGTACTTCTTGGATAACAGAGGAAGTGACCTCAAAGGGGGCAGATATGCACAGCCTTCGGGTCCAAACCCACGGGTGCCTCCTAACTCGGAGAGGTATCCTCCAACGCCACCTCATCATCCTCATTCTGGCTACGCTTGCAGGGTACCCGGGAGAAACTTGGCTCTGTTTCCTCCTCCTCTTCCTCGACTTCCTCCCCGTCACTCGTGTTCGCCTCTGCAACACTTGGGTTGGGGATGGGGCGGAGGTTGCTGCCCAGAAAATCTGAAGAAGCACCATCCTTCTGGAGGGGAGGATAGTACGTGTCAATGTCCTGGTTCTATAGAGAAGGATACATAGTAGTTAACAAGACTTGAGAAAATATTAACATAAATGAAAGGATGCTCAAAATATTACCTTGGTCTGGGGATAGTCAGCCTCAAAAGGCCCCGCAGGTAGCCCCGGTGTGTGCTGCTCCTTGAGGTTAGTAATGGTGCAGATTTGAGTCTCAAACTCATCATTTCTAGAGCTCGTCCACACGAGTCTGACACGAATCAGAAGGAACCGAATATTCCCACATGGGACGGATGCGATCCTAGAGCGCCTGGATTCGGTGTTGTATAAACACGATGGCCAAATGCACACCCAGGATCCATAAACCCTTCTCTTTCTTGAGAAAACTCACAGTTTTCTCCATCGGGGATCGATCACCTCGGCTTCTTCATTCATTATCCAATGGCACCGGGAGTTCTTCCCGATCAAGATGGTGTGAGGGTTAAACTGTGAGACGTCGTTCGGGTCCGTGTCCTATACATACAACCACCTTCTTTGCAAGTTCTGGATGAAGTCGACGAACTTCATCTCGAAGTAGTTGATATCGCTCCGGACCTAGATCCCGATCCCCCCCGCGATGCAAGGCTCCCCGGGGCCTTTCTGCCTCTTGGGAACCTTCTCTCTGTGCATCTTCACGGAGAAGATACACTTCCACAATCCCTAGTGAGGGTGAATACCAAGGAAGCATTCTCAAAGGACGATGAAGCATATGATGTGTTGTACTGAGTTCGATGGGAGGTCGTGTTGTTGGATCCCGTACACATACAAAGCGCCCACAGGAAAGCGTGGAGAGAAAAGGAGAGCCCCCGAAGAACATGCTCCAAAAATACCACTCTCTCGTTACCTTGAGGGTGGGAAAGGTCTTCATTCTTCCCGAGCTTGAGGCCGCGGCCGGAGTCCACTAATGGGAGATGCTTGTCCTTCTCCATCGTCGTGATGGCCTTTCCATGGAGGTTTCATGAGCGCCATTCGCCCTCCTTCTTCTTCAACATGGACGAACTTGAGCACTCGCCTTTCAGGCCTGCAGCCGCATGCTTCTATATTCCGGAAACTTCCATGGAGCTTTTCATGGACAGAATAATGGAGATGACGCACGAGGAGGAAGAAGGGGATTGTGAAATGGGGAAGAAATGATCCCCTCGCAGTCACCTTTGTACGGTGACTGGATTCACCCGAGCCGTCGATTTGTTCCAATGAGGCAACATGGCAACCATCCAAGCCACCACGTGGAGCCAGGAGACGGAAGGGCCACGCACCGTTTACTATGACACTACATGATTTTCCTAGCGCACGTCGATCACGTTCCGGTCAAAAGCTGACCAGGACGGCCCACCACGTCATGTCTAGTCTCTGACACCTCTCGTAACGTCCCATCGGGAGCAGAGCGAGTGCATCGTGACATCATGGATACATCAGCCAGTAGGCTTGTTTTTTTTCCGATTATTAAGCAAGAGACACTCACCATAATTATTTCCGGAAAACGCTGCGACTCTGATCCTCGGCACAGTACGAAACTTCTCGATTTCCTAGGTCGTACAGCCACAAAGGCACGCCTGGATGTCGCGTTTACAAACTAGAAGGCAAGACCCTAAGGATCCCACGCCTAACAGACTGATGAAGCGAGACCAATGAGGAAGAAAAGTCGTGATAAAATGGGGAGGGGCATAATGGTCCACCTCATGGCGTGCATGCACACACCCTCCCCGCACTGCAGATCGTACCCACTAACTAATGGCGAGATGCCAACACGACAAACAACAATGTGACCAACAACACAGGGAAAGCCAGCGAGGCAGGAAACCCCGTCATATCCCTTCCCGAAGTACATATCGTCCATGGTTCAAAAGAAAGACGCGGAAGGACTCTATCCCAACCGTCTTGCTAAAAGGTGGACCAAGACAAGCCGGGCCCATAAGTCATAGACTCTCATAGACCGGAGAGCTACGGAAATCAAGTCCTGCATAGTGAACATACCCGACGACTAATGGTGAGCGTCCATCAAGACACACGCCCAAAATTCCAGGATGATGGAAAGCCGCAGATAGCGAAAACCCCATCTTGACCCCCACTACGTGAACAAGTCGCACATCAGCTAAAAACTATGATAAGAACCGAGCCGACCCAATAAAAGGTGGACCAGATGGGAGATGGGACCACAACCAGCGAATGACACGAAATCTCGAGAGGGGAAGCGAGGGTAACAAGAAACCTATAACGGTAAAAGTGCACGAACAACCAGTGAGAGGCCTCACAGGCGCAATTGGACGAGTGTCCACACCGATTAAACGCGCGCATTGAGGCCATGCGGTGGTGATGCACGCGCTCGGGGCCACGGTCATCCCTATCCATGTCAGCTAGACTAAGGCGACACTGATGGGCGGCCAAGATCCACGCGCAGCCTCTGATCAGATGGCCCAAAATCTCATATCGCCGAGAGGGCGCCCGGAGGTCTCAACGTTTATATTTGTAGATGTAGTTTGAATAGCAAAAACCTAACAAGTGACTATTTTTTTGTAATATGTTCCTTGCTATGTTAGAGAACAGTAATATAGAATGATGAGCGGCAAGATGAAAATTGCGACTCAAGATGTCATTCTGTATGAACTTAATTTTAACAAAGAATAGGAAAGTACACCGGTAATGGGTGGAGTCGGAATGATCTAATCGAGCACGATGAATTATACTATTACAATTAAATAACGGTGAATTTAGATGATGACCATGAATTCTTTGGCTCTACTATATTTGGCCCCAACAATAAAGATAAGATAATGATCGATGAGTCAGGTTTTATTTTATAGCTTCTATGTACAAATTTAATTATATGTTTATAAGTAAGCTAATATGTATTCTACTAACTTTGTATGTATGATTTAGAGCAACAAGTCAATGCAATTCGGTATCCGTTTTCCAAAAATTGTGAAAAAATAAACAATAAATAACTTATCACTAACCGATGTTTGATGTATTTTTTTTCCAAAAGGAGAACCTCATACTAAACTGCAATTAATTAAAAATATTGTAGTTTCATGTTGAATTGTGGTAGGAAATGATATGTACTTAGTTCTTTGGTTAAACCTCCTTGATTGTCACTCTCAACAAAATATCGGCTCGCGTATTGTCCATAAACTCATGGAGAAAAATATTAGACGTAGTACACTTGTAGTTAATAACCTATAACAAATTCATATGTTCTTTCACATATTTTAATTTGATATGCAATGTCATTAATAATTATCATTAAATTTGCAGAAAAATAGAAGTAATTTTTATCAACAATTCAACATCCCTTGTCTGATATACATTATTGATGGAACCAATCAAACTTGGCTATGCAAACTGGCTTGAAGATGAAGGAGACCGATTTTCCTTGAAGAAGGACAAATTGAATATATTTGGTCACGAAGCTGGCATTTGAATATGGTCGGTCATTATTATCTACATCATAAGGTTCCATGGTGAAATTAATATGTATGTTCACCAATTGTTGAAAAATATTATTTTGTTGAGGGGTGGATAAAACTTTTGAGCTACCTAGCTAGCTTTCGTAGAATTTACAGCAAGGTGATTATTTTAGTTCTAGTAGTATATATTAGGTTATATATAATTGTTTATATGATTCTAGTCATCATGTATTTCAATGGTGGGGGTGGGAGAGCCTTGAAAGAAGTTGTGACGGTAGCTTCTGTTTTAAATTGAGTGTTAGATTTGTGTTGAAACTGAACCAAGTGGATTTATTATTTTGATGCACTAATGTCGCTAATGAAGATAGTGAGAAGTTTTAGGTGGAGGAAGTTTTAAAGTGTAGGGAGAGAAGTATGATATGAGGATATGAAGGATGGAAAAAAGCTTATGCTTGGGGATGCCCATGTCACCCCAAGACATATCCAAGAAGTATAAGTGTCAAAGTGTGGGGATTCCCATGTCACCCAAGGACATATCCAAGAAGTACAAGCGTCAAAGCTTGGGGATGCCCAAGGAATCCTCTTCTTCATCAATCAAAATATCAGGTTTCTTTCAAAACACTATATTTTTATCGCTTCACGTGATATGTGTTATTCTTCGAGCATCATTTTATTTTGCTTTTAGTTTTGTTTTGTTTCTTGCTGTAGTGTATTGTTGTACCCTAACATATTTTGGTTTGGAGAGAGACACGCTCCGTTTTAATTGCCTAGAACAATCTAGTTTTCACTCTTATTGTTCTGTGAGTGTTTAGTTTTTCCTAGTACTGCATTTAGTTCTTGTTTTTTCACTCAAATTTTGTTCACAGCTTGTTGGTTTGCTTCAGTTTTATATGATTAGCTCTCTGGTCTTTGATGATTATTTCCTTTGAGAGTTGTTTCAAATAAGTTGATTGATGTTGGAGAAGAGTAAAATGTTTCATGCTTATAGTGGTGCAATAGAAAGCATGTTTTGACTTTGGTTAGACTTTGTCATGTCATGTTAGATGTTATTTTGTTCATGTCAATCTGAGATACTTCATGCATCTGGGTGCCCATCCTTAATATTGCAAAAAGATCGGGCATCTGGGTGCCCAGCCCAAAGTAAACTATAACAATAACGTTATGTCCTCACACTATGGACTTGAGAAATCATGAACTTACCTTGTGCAAATAAAGTAGACATGGTAATGTTGTGATTCTCCTATGAGAGCTTCTCTTGAAGCCATTAAACATGAAAAGACAATAAGTCATTTGATAGCATCCGTATACCTAGACAATAAGTCCTATGAGAGATGCTCTTGCAATACAATATTAATAATCTCTACAAATATAAGTGAAGTATCTCAGATTGACATGAACAAAATAACATCTAACATGACATGCCAAAGTCTAAGCCAAAGCCAAATCAAGCTTCCTATTGCACAACTATAACCATGAAACATTTTGCTGTTCTCCAACACCAATAAACTTATTTGAAACAACTCTCAAAGAAAATAATCATCAAATACCAGAGAGCCAATCATACATAGCTGAAGCAAACCAACAATCTTGAAACAAAATTCGAGTGAAAAACAAGAGCTAACGCAGTACTACCAAAAATGGAACACTCACAAAACAATAAGAGTGAAAACTAGAGTGTTCTAGACAATGAAAATGGAGCGTGTCTCTCTCCAAATTAAAATATGCTAGGATCCAACCAATTATTACATAAAGAAAACAAAACAAAACTGAAATAAAAATAAAATGACGATCCAAGAATAACACATATCATGTGAATGAATAAAAATATAGTGTTTTGAAAGAAACTTGATATTATTGTTGATGAAGAAGAGGATTCCTTGGGCATGCCCAAGGTTTGACGCTCGTACTTTTTGGATATTTCTTGGGGTCACAAGGGCATTCCCAAGCTTGAGATTTTTTCCATCCTTCATCTCCTCATATCATCCTTCACTCCCTACACTTGAAAACTATATCCACATAAAATTTCTCACAATCTTCATTAGCAACGTTAGTGCATCAAAATAATAAATCCATTACTCTACAGTCATTACATCAACATGGGATTGCAGCTACTGTCACAACTTCTTGTAAGGCTCCCCCCAAAAGAATATCAAAATAAAAAGGTTAAGAGGCAAATGCAAATATTGGCAGAAATTCAGGCGAAACAGAATAAATGGTGAAGATGAACTTTTTCGCAAACCTTCTGTCGCTCAAATAAAGAAGTGGGAAAATAATGAAAATTATATAGTAACCTGGGGTACGTGCCCAAAAAATATCAAAATTCCCCGCGTTCTGGATGAGAGAACCGTGTTTTTTTGTGAAGCACAAAAATCTGGACAGAAAACATCAAGTTCCCCAAACCATACTAACTCTCTATTAGAGGCTACTCTTGTCACAAAAATGTAATAAAAAGGATCAAGAGTAGTTGTTACAGAGGTTACAACTTCCAAGACTCAGAGAAAACAAAGGGGGGGAAAAGTGAGTTGCCTCCCAGAAGCACTTTTCTTTAACGCCTTTTGGCTAGGCATGACGAACGAATCAAGTATTATCAATAGAATAATGAGTAGTCCTTATAAGGGACTCAAAAGGTGAGTTCATTCTCTTTATAGGGAAATTTTCATGCCCTTTATAAGGGGAAACTGAAATCTTATAATTCCCTATTTTATATCAACAATGGCACCAACGGTGCAAAGAAAAGGTCTTCCCAAAATGATAGGTCAAGAAGCATTGCATTCAATATACAAAACAAGAAAATCAACGGGAACATAAATATCATTAGCAATAATAAGAACATCATCAATCCTTCCCAAAGGTATTTTAACAGTGGAGTCTATAAGATGCACTCCCAAAATACTCTCATCCAATGGTTTCAAGCCAAGCATATCATACAAACTTTTAGGCATAATAGAAGAACTCACACCAAGATGACATAAAGAATTGCAATAAAAATAATTCAATCTTATTCTAATAGTGGGATCCCAACTATCTTGTAATTTTCTAGGAATAGAGGCTTCAAGTTTGATCATTTCTTCCTTAGCTTCAATGAGAGCATTAGTGATATGTTTAGTGAAAGAAATATTTATCTTACTAGCATTAGGATATTTAGCTAATTTTTGTAAGAAATTAATAACATCAGAGATGGTGCAATTATCAAAATCAAGTTTATCATCCTCAAATATGGTGGGAAAAGTTTCTCCTAAAGTCATATTATCATCAATCCCACTTCCAACAATTTTCTCACTAGAAAATTTTTCAATCTCAAATTTTTTGGGACTCCTTCTACCTAATGTCATGACCTCTCCAATACCATTTGTTTTTACATAAACATGTTTATAAGCATTATGATACCCACTTGTACTGAAAGTTTTTACTTCCTCAAAGGTTTGGATGATACAAATTTTAACAGGCTCACTTCTAGCAGTTTTTTCAGCAATTTCAGATTCTCTTTCTCTTCTAGCACGAATTTGAGCTAATATTCTCATGTTTCCATTTATTTGAAATTGTATAGCATTTATAGGTTCATTTTTCTTGACCTCAAGAGGTGTAGTCCTAATTTTTAAAATTTCTACATCAAGAACAAGACTATCAACTTTCAACATAAGATTATCTAGTTCTGCAAGCCTTTCATCAACAATGTTATTGAAATCTTTTTGTGAAGTGATAAATTATTTAAGCATGTTTTAAATATCAGAGGTGGATCTTTTAGGGTTGTTGTAATCATTTCCATATGAATTACCATTACTATTTAGATATGGCCTATAGTTGTTGCCACCAAAATGATTCTTGTAAGCACTGTTGTTGAAATTGTTTCTAGCAATGAAATTCACATCAATTTGATCATTATCATTAGAAACCAGAGAGTTCAAGGGAAAATCATTGGGATCTACAGGCACTTCTTTTATATAGAAAATAAGCAAGCATATCAATCTTATCTTTCAATGAAGAGACCTCCTAAACAGAATTTACCTTTTTACCTGGTGGAGCCATTTTTGTATGACATTGGGAATAGTTTGTCATTAGATCATACAATAAATTGTTTGCTGAACCTAAAGTGAGGTTCATGATGGTTCCCCTTCATCTGGATCCAATAAATTCATTTAAGAAAAATTTAATCATGCATAAAAAGTTTGGACAACCATCCACGTAGTTAGTCCGTGTGTGGGACAATTCTTAACCATAGTTTTCATTCTTTCCCAAGCTTGAGCAACATGTTCATTATCATTTTGTCTAAATTCCATAATGTTACTCTTTAGTTGTATAATTTTTGCAGGTCGATAATACTTCCCAATAAAATCATATTTATATTTAGTCCAAGAATCAATGCTATTTTTAGGCAAAGACAATAACCACTCTTTAGCTCTTTCTCTTAATGATAAAGGGAACAATCTTAATTTCACAATATCACCATTTACCTATTTATATTTTGCATGTCACATAACTCAACAAAGTTATTTAAATGAGAGGCATCATCTTCTACAATACCAGAAAATTGATCTTTCATGACAAGATTCAACAATGCAGGTTTAATTTCATAGGAATCTACTGTAGAAACAGGTGGAGAAATTGGTGTGCATATGAAATCATTATTATTGGTACTAGTAATGTCACAAATCTTGGTGGTATCATTGGTATCCATCCTTGCAAGATAAAACAAAATAAAATAACAACACAAATAAAAGACTAGAAACTAGAGAACTATTTTTTTTATAAATAGAAAACAAGAATAAACAAAAGTAAACTAAGAAAGAACAAAACAAAAGAAAGAGAGTGCAAGTGTGAGAATCCACTTGCTGCAAGCTTTAAGTCCCTGGCAATAGCGCTAGAAAAGTTCTTGATGCAAACGTGATCACACGCTCGTTGGGTAACCCCAAGTGGAAGGTATGATGTAGCCTAGCGGAAATTTTCCCCAAGTTGTGGAACCAGGCTTATCAATCCAATAGGACTTCAAAATCTTGCAGAAGGTTGCTTGTTCTTAGGTGCATCGACGAGCGTGGAACCTACACACAATACATAAACTCTCTCTTGTCCCCAAATTTCGAGAAGGTTGTCAGTCTACTCGTCTTGCTGAAAACTAAAGAATTAAACGTATAGAGTAATGAAAAGTAATGGAAGTAAAAAGGTACAACAAGGAAACAATGATGAAAGTTCTTGAAAGAAGGTTTCAATAATGAGGAAAATAGGACCATGGGGCCATAGTTTCACTAGTGGTGTCTCTACAAAGATAACAAACATGCTGGGTGAACAAATTATAGCTGGACAATTGACAAATCATGAACGCATAACAATACTATTATGACGAGATATAGTTCACGGGTTCTAACATCGTAGGTATTACGTGAAGGCATATGGACCACTATCTAGCATGTAGCCATATCTAAAAGTCTACCTCAAGAAAGTTATCTAGCAAATCCATCTGGTATTAAGTTGCAGCAACGAAGTGATTGCTTTGTGTGCAACAAACAAATGCATTAAGAATAATATGTAATGTAAGCAGTGGTTCTCGTCCATAGACATGAGCAACGTTGTTTTATCCCTTTGTAGCAACAACACAACCCCCATCCGTCATGTTTCTGTCACTCGAGCATAGATGTAAGGGAGGCATGAACCCACTATCTAGCATATAAACCATCTCTTAAAGGTGAAAACAACTACGTGGCCAAGGTAATCATAAACACCGGAGAGCATTGCATGACAATATTAAAACTCTCTACAAATATGAGTGAAGCATCTCAGATTGGCATGAACAAAATAATCATAATCTCATGGTTCATCGGATCCCAGCAAACATAACATGCACAATTACATAACGGTGGTCTCGATCATGTGAGGAAGCTCACGAGATTCTGAACATTGAGGCATAAGGGAGAGAACAACCATCTAGCTGCTGCTATGGACCTGTAGTCCCGAGATGAACTACTCACACATATGTCCAGAGGAAATCATGGCGATGTAGAGGCGTCCGATGACAATTTCCCTCTCCGGCAGGGCGACGGAACAAGGATGCAGAAGTCGTGGGTTGGACTTTCCAGGTGACGGCGCCTCTCTGTATGTTTCGTGGAAAATAACTCTGTCCCCGAACGGTTTAGGATGAGAGGCAATTTATAGGCAAAGAGGCGACGAGAGGCGGTGGCCGGGGCACCCAGGGCCCCACCAGGCACACCTTAGGGTGAGGCCACACCTGGCACCCCCTGGGGGCCACCTGGCCCCCCTCCGGCTCTTCTTTGAACTCTGTCTTTGTTCCGGGTAAAAAAAAAACGACCTCCATGGATTTTCAGCCCTTTCCGAGAATATTTCTTTAAGAACTTGTCTGAAATAGAAAAACAACAAGAAACAAAAATTGGCATGGGGCATCTTCTTAATAGGTTTTTCTATGAAAACATCCAAAAAATAAAGGAAAACATGAGAAAACATGTGGAAACAAAAGGTATTGGATAGAAAACAAGCATGGAGCATAAGAAATTATAGATATGTTTGCAACGTATCACAAACATTCTTTGTGTGATAGTTATATTGTTGAATTTTCTCATGATGTTAGTTAAATTATTATGATAGAGGAAAATAAGTTGTAGAAATTTGCATGTCACTAAAACACCTATCTTTTTTATCGAAACTTTTGAAGTTGTGCTTGTTTAATCTTCCTAAGCTTGTTGTTATGTGCTTCCTTGATTTATTTCTTTACAAGATTACCATGCATAGGAAATGGGTTAGACTTAAATATGTTTCATATTTGCTTCTTGATGCTCTCTTTTGCTTCAACTCTTATTTCTTATGTGAGCATCTTTGAAAATTGCTGAGTCTATCTTAATGGCTATAAAGAAAGAGCTCGTGGGAGACAACCCTTGTTATTTTTGCTTTCAGTTTTAAGTTTATTTTGCATTCAGTTTTGAGTTTTTTCTATCTCCTTTATTGGTAGGGAACACGAATTATAAATAAAGTTAGTTGTTCTTGCTATCTAAAAACTTTTCAAAAATAGAAGTGATTAAGAAGGTGAGCATTGATGAAGTAGGGCCGACCTTGAACACTTGTGGTCATGCCTATGGAAACAATGTAATTCTTCTCATGGAAGCTTCTCAGCTAAAAATATGTTTTTATTGTGTTTTCTTCCATTGTATCATAAAAATAAAGTCCCTTAAAATAACTTGCCTAGCTAAAGGGCGTTAAAGAAAAGCGCTTCTAGGAGGAAACCCACTTTTTTCTCTCCATGTTTTCCTTCGGTTTTATTTTGCTTTATTTGAGCCTTGGAAGTTGTCACCTCAGTAGAAACCTCTCCTTATCCTTTTTATTTCGTTTTTGTGCCAATAATAACCTCTATTTAAAAGAAAGTGCAACTTGCTGTTTTCCGTCCAGATTTTTGCGCTTCACCAAAAAGCTCAATTCTCTCACCCAGAACACGAGGAATTTTTTATATTTTCTGGGTACTTGCCCGAGATTGTTGTCTAACTTTCATTAGTTGACCACTTTTTTATTTTATCAACAGAAGGTTTTCGAAAGTAACCATCTTTACGAGTTGTTCTGTTTTGACAGATTTCTGTCAATATTTGCATTTGCCTCTTAATCTTTTTTGTTTTGTGTTCTCTCAGAGACAAGAGCCTTAAAAGAATTAGTGACAATAGCTAATGTTTTAAATGGGTGTTTTATTTGTGTTGAAATTGAACCAAGTGTATTTATTATTTTGATGCACTAATGTTACTAATGAAGATTGTGAGAAGTTTTAGGTGGAGGAAGTTTTCAAGTGTAGGGAGAGAAGGATGATATGACAAGATGAAGGATGGACAAAAGCTCAAGCTTGGGGATTCCCAAGACATATCGAAGAAGTACAAGCGTCAAAGCTTGGGGATACCCAAGGCATCCCCTTCTTCATCAACAAAAATATCACGTCTCTTTCAAAACACTATATTTTTATTCCTTCACATGATATGTGTTGTTCTTGGAGAATCATTTTATTTTGCTTTTAGTTTTGTTTTGTTTTATTTATTGCTTTAATAAATGGTTGGTTCCTAGAATTTTAGTTTGGGAGGGACACACTTGATGCGTGTGAATAAACATTCGTTGGGAGACCCCAAGAGGAAGGTATGAAGAGTGCAGGAACAAGTTCCATCAGAAAGAAACCAAGGTTGGATCGACCAGTAGGATAAAGAAATCACTTCTGAAGGTTGTTGAAGATGATGTTGGCAGGGTGCACTACCAGGATCAGCAGCAACGTTGAATCTGCACACAACACAATCAAAATACTTTGCCCCAACGAGACAGTGAGGTTGTCAATCTCACCGGTTTTGCTGAAAACAAAGGATTAGACGTATAGTGTGGAAAATGGTGCTTGCTTGGAGTGAATAAAAAGAGAAAGTGATTGCAGTAAAAAGAACAGTGCTTGCAGTAGGTTGTATTATCAGTGTAAAAGAATGGACCGGGGTCAACAGTTCACTAGTGGTGTCCCTCCGTAAAAGATAAATAACATGCTAGGTAAACAAATTACAACTGGGCAATTGATAGAAATAAAGGCTGCACCGTAGTGCATATGCAAGTAATGATGATTACTATGAGATTCATGCGGGCATTACAACATAATGCATAGACCGTAATCCAACTGCATCTATGACTAATAATCCACCCACAGAACTTAATCCAAGCATACTTCGGGTATATAGTTGCAAGCAACAGATTATTGCATTAAGTAAAGTTCGTAATATAAATAATAAAATTACCCTTAGACAAAGGATTGTTGTTTTCTCCCTAATGGCAACAACACATCCCCCATCTGTCACGTTTCTGTCACTCGGGCACAGATGAAAAGGAGGCATGAACCCACTATCGAGCATAAATACTCCCTCTTGGAGTTACAAGCATCAACTTGGCCAGAGCATCTTCTAGTACCAGAGAGCATGCAAGATCATAAATAACACAATAATGATAGATTGGTAATACTCTTGACATAGCATTCAATAATCATCGGATGCCATGAAACACAACATGTAGCATTACAGATAGATGATCTTGATCATGTTAGGCACCTCACGAGATCTAAACATGGTGGCATAAAGAGGAGAAGACAACCATCTAGCTACTACTATGGACCCGTAGTCCAAGGATGAACTACTCACACATCACTCCGGAGGCATGCATTGTGATGTAGAGCCCTTCGGTGACGATTTCCCCTCTCGGCAGGGTGTCGAGGAGAGCTTCAGAACCCTCCCTAACTAGGGTTGATGATGACGGCTGGTACAAAAAATTTCGTGGATGGAGGCTCGGCTCTTTAGGGTTTTCCCAAGAAGGAGTATAAACAGGCGAAATGGCAATGTCTGTGGGTGTTCAGGGGGCCCACACCACCTGGTGGCGCGGCCAAGGGGGCCACGCCACCCTATGGTGTGGCTGCCTCAGGGCCCCCCTCCGGGTTTCCTCCGGACTCTGTGGACGTGACAGAAAAATAGGACCCTGGGTTTTAGTTTTGTCCAATTCCGAGAATATTTCTGGAACACCTTTTCTGAAACCAAAAACAGCAGAAAACATGAACTAGCACTGTGGCATCTTGTTAATAGGTTAGTCCCAGGAAATCTATTAAAATGCTATAAAGTGTATTGAAAACATGTAGCAACTGGCATGAAAATGTTGTGCTTGTGGTAGCGGTACAGAAAAACTACATAATCTTGTAGATCATTAAATTGTTTCACTTGAATCATTGTTGTGGTTTTGAGATATTAAAAAACTTAATGGGTAAACTTGCTGGTTTAGTAAAGTAAAAAAATTTAATGGTTGTTCTGAAAGTTTGAAACCGTGCCACACTCGAATAATCAGTTGAAAGTATGATGGTATATGACTTCTAATGTAATTAGCAACCATGATGATTTTTGTTACGCGCTAATGCCGGGTTAGCCAACAGTGACTTGTCATTGCCACAGACCCTCTTGGAGTGATTTTCATTATGTCTCGTAAGATCACATTGCTAGATGGAATATTTAAACTTGTGAGTTGTAAGTTGTGGTTTAATGGCACTTCCACCATCCATATTTGCTAGCCTCTACGGTATTGTGCATTGCCCATTCTTACATTGAGAGTAGGTGCAAACTTCGTCGGTACATCCAAACCCCATGGGAGGACTTCATCACGTTCTCCTACACATAAGCCCAACTATCTTCCTCAAAACAGCCACCATACCTACCTACCACGGCATTTCCATAGCTGTTCTGAGATATATTTCCATACAACATCCATCTATATTATGTTACTTGATGACGTGCTTCATTGTTATATTGCACTCTGCTACACTGGTAGAGGCATTCAGTTTTAGACATCATTAATATTTTATTATGAGTTATGATTACAAAAGTGTGATGATTCATTGTAATATAGAGTGTTGCCCCTGCCGGTGATAATTTAGATTCCAAAAGATGACACATGAGAGATATAAAAGATCCATGGAGGCCATAAAAAAAGAGGTTTGATGGCGTGTGAACACACGTTCGTTGGGAGATCCCAAGAGGAAGGTATGATGAGTGCAACGTCAAGTTTTTCCCTCAGTAAGAAACCAAGATTTAATCGGACCAGTAGGAGAAATGAATCACTTCTGAAGGTTCTTGTCATCTGATGTTGGCAGGGCACACTACCAGGCTCAGCAGCAACGTGGAATCTGCACACAACACAACCAAGATACTTTTCCCCAACGAAACAGTGAGGTTGTCAATGTCACCGGTCTTGCTGAAAACAAAGGATTAGACGTATAGTGTGGAAAATGATGTTTGTTTGCAGAGAATGAAACTAGAATAGTTTTTGAAGTGAAAAATAACAGTGTTTGTTGTAGATTGTATTATCAGTGTAAAATAATGGACCGGGGTCCACAGTTCACTAGTGGTGTCTCTCCAAAAAAGATAAATAACATGCTGGGCAAACAAATTACAGCTAGGCAATTGACAAAATAGAGAATGCACCGCAATGCATATACACGACATGATGACTACTATGATATTCATTGTTCATCACAACATGATACATAGACCGTTATCCAACTGCATATATGACTAATAATCCACCCTCAGGACGTCATCCGAGCAATCTTTGGGTATTAAGTTGAAAGCAACAGATCATTGCATTAAGTAAAGTGCGTAATGTAAACAACACAATTATGCTTATACAAAGCATTGATGTTTTACCCCTAGTGGCAACAACACATCCACAATCTTAGAAGTTACTGTCACTCTCCCAGATTACTGGAGGCATGAACCTACTATCTAGCATAAATACTCCCTCTTGGAGTCACAAGCATCTACTTGGCCAGAGCATCTACTAGCAACGGACATCATGCAAGATCACAAATAACATATATGATAGATCTATAATCAACTTTACATAGTATTCAATATTCATCGGATCCTAGTAAACACAACACGTAGCATTACAATAAGATTATCTTGATCATGTTAGGAAACTCACAAGATCTAAACATGATGGAAATTGGAGAAGACAACCATCTAGCTACTGCTATTGACCCATAGTCCAAGGATGAACTACTCACGCATCACTCCGAATGGAGTCATGGTGATGAAGAGCCCTCAGGTGATGATTCCCCTCTCCGTCAAGGTGCCGGGAAGAGCTTAAGAACCCTCCCGAACTAGGGTTGACGACGACGGCGGCTATGGACCTTTTCATGGATGGAGGCTCGGGTACTTAGGGTTTTCCCGAGGAAGGCAATATATAGGAGTAAGGGTCATGTCGGTGGGTGGCCAGGGGGCCCACACCACGTGGCCGCACGACCAAGGGGGGCCGCGCCACCCTATGGGGTGGATGTCCTCCCTAGCCCCCTTCGAGTCCCCTTCGGACTCCATGTACGTGACAGAAAAATTGGGACTTCGGCTTTTGTTTCATCCAATTCCGAGAATATTTCCAGAACAACTTTTCCAAAATACAAAAACAGAAGAAAACATGAACTGACATTATGGCATCTTGTCAATAGGTTAGTCCCAGAAAATGCATAAAAATGCTATGAATTTTATAGAAAACGTGTAGCAATTGACATAATATCAACATGGAACATCAGAAATTATAGATATGTTGGAGACGTATCAAGCATTTCCAAGCTTAGTTCTACTCGTCCTCGAGTAGGTAAAACGAAAACAACAAAATAATTTATGAGGTGACATGCTACCACACAATATTGATCAAATAATAATGTAAAGCACAAGTCATGATTGAAGTGATCCAAGTCAATGGTCTATAGTTTGCTAACAACTAGATAATGAGTAAACAACTAAATCATATGAGCAAAAATTGTCATGAATAGTACTTTAAAGACAAGCATAAAAAAGTTTTGCATAAGAGTTAACTCATAAAGCAATAGATTCTAAATAAAAGGCATCGATTAATATGTAGGAAGAGTTAAGTTTTAGCACTGGCTTTCAAATTGGAACATATATATCTCATGGATATTGTCAACACAAAGAAATAAAATAAGTCCAATAAACTAGCATGTAAAAATTGTTGCACACAAAGTTGACACAAGTGTTTGCTTCTGAGACAGAAAGAATTAGGAAAACCGACTCAACATAAATGTAAAAGAAAGGCCCTTCACAAAGGGAAGCATGGATAAATCATGTGTTAGAGCTTTTTAAGGTTTGAAAAACATATAGAGAGTATAAAAATAAATTTTGAGAGAGTTGTTTATCTATGTCAACGAATGGCATCGAATGATTTATCATCCTTTCATATTTAAAGGCTTCGAGAGCAGCTCCCGTAGAAAGAATAATAAAGTTCCTCTTCTCCTTTGTTTGAACAAGCTAAGTTCATGATTTATCAATCCCATAGTGTTAGGAGATTTATTTGGTTATAAGTTGTAATTTATCTTTTAGGGGCTCGGCACCCGCTTGCCTGCTCTTTTTGCAATATTAGGGACTAGCACATTATTCATGTTAGTCAAGGTGTGAAGCCAAATAAACATGAAAGAGACAATTAAGCAGCCAATACTTCCGCATGAGCTAAAACAGAGCACAAAACATGTTTAATAATTTTGAAGGTTTAAAGGTAGCACATGAAATATTTACTTGGAATGGCAGGAAATACCACATAATAGGTAGGTATGGTACACAAATGGCATGGATTTTGGCTCAAGGTTTGGATTCACGAGAAGTATTCCCTCTCAGTACAGAGTTTTAGGCTAGCAAGGTTGTTTGAAGCAAACACAAGATGTCAACTAGTACAACAAGATTTACATGAAAAAAAAATTATAAGCATTATAAAAAGACTCTATATTGTCCTCCTTGTTACTCAAACACCTTTTACCAGAAAATATATAGACCTTACAGATACCAATCATGCAAACCAAATTTCAACAAGATCTACGGTAGTTCTCCACTAATAGGTTTAACCACATGATACAAGACCTTAAACATGAACTACTTGAAAGCTCAAACAATTGCCAAGTACCAAATTATCCAAGACAATGATCTACAAGAATATGTAACTCTTTTCCAATATACCCTCTACCATGTAGCATTTTTTGTTTCCAACCAAACACCATTTAATTATTTCAACACAAACTCTCCAAATAATGTATTAATGAATCAAGAGAATACTACTCTACAAGAACTAACAACTCTGAATAAGAGATGCATGAAAAACAGGAGCTAAAAGAATTGCAACAGCTAGACTATAAATGAACAGTATGAGTATTCATATGAAAAAGTGGAGCGTGTCTCTCTCTCACACAATTATGCTAGGATCCAACAAAGTTTATTATAGAAAATAAAAACAAAGAGACGCTCCAAGTAAAGTACATAAGATGTGAACGGATAAAAATATAGTTTCACTAGAAATGACCTGATAAGTTGTTGATGAATTAGGGGATGCCTGATACGTAATAAACGTATCCTTAATTTCTGATGTTCCATGTTGTTTTCTTATTATTTCACACATGTTTTCTATACACTTTATGTCATTTTTATCGATTTTCCGGACTAACCTATTGACAAGATGCCACAAAGCCAGTTCCCTATTTTCCCCTGTTTTTAGTTTCAGAAAAGTTGTTCTGGAAATATTCTCGGAATTGGAAAATTCGAAGCCCGGAAGTCTTAGAATTCCCAAAGGTTCCACGGAGTCCCGAAGAGACCGGGAGGGGGGCCTCAGGGGGCCCACACCATAGGGCGGCGCCCCTTTTGGTCGCGCCAGGGGGTGGTGTGGGCCCCTAGGTATCCACCGCCTTTGCCCTTTCGCCTATTTAATCCCCCCGAGACATAAACCCTATAGATATTCCAATTCGTCCCGAAAAACACCCGAGGCCGCCGTCATCGTCATCCCGAGATCTGATCGGTTCTGGAGCTCTTCCCGGCACCCTGCCGGGAGGGGAATTCATCACCGGAGGGGTCTAAACCACCATGCCCTCCTTCGAAGTGATGAGTGAGTAGTTCATCCCTGTACTACGGGTTCATAGCAGTAGCTAGCTGGTTGTTCTCTCCATTTTGTACCTCATGTTTAGATCTTGTGAGCTGTCTAACATGATCAAGATCATCTTTATGTAATGCTACATGTTGTGTTTGCTGACATCTGATGAATGTTGAATCCTATGTCTTATGATTATCAATCTATCATGTTATCTTCATGGATATGTTATTTATGATCTTGCATGCTCTCCATTATTAGTAGATGCTCTGTCCAAGTAGATGCTAGTAACTCCAAGAGGGAGTATTTATGCTCGATAGTGGGTTCATGCCTTCTTTGCATCTATGCTCGAGTGCCAGAAACGTGACGGATGGAGGATGTGTTGTTGCCATTAGGGAGAAAACAACGGTCTTTACCTAGTTTACATTGTTTACATTAGACACTTTGCTTACGGTGATAATCTGTTGCTAGCAACTTAATACCCAACGTTTGTTCGGATGATATTCAGAGGGTGGATTATTAGACATGGATGTAGTTGGATGACGGTCTATGTATTCTGTTGTAATGCCCGCATGAATCACATAGTAATCTTTATGTCTTTCATATGCACTACGGTGCAGCCTTCATTTTTGTCAATTGCCCAGCTGTAATTTGTTCACCACACATTTTATTTATCTTTCACGGAGAGACACCACTAATGAATTGTGGACCCCGGTCCATTTTCCTCATACTGATAAAACATCTACTGCTTTCAGACTGTTTTCATATTGCTCTCATATTGTTCCTACTGTTTTCCACAGCATATGTTTAACCTCTTTGTGTTTAGCAAAACCGGTGAGATTGACAACTTCACTGCTACGGTGGGACAAAGTGATTTGATTGTATTGTGTAGGTTCCACGTTGCTGCTGAACCGGTAGTGCGCCCTGCCACCCTAGCTGCATCAACCTTCAGAGATTGCTTGTCCTCCTACTGGTCGATGCAATCTTGGTTTCTTTTCTGAGGGAAAAATTTCCGCTGCACTCTTCACAACCTTTCTCTTGGGGTTTACCAACGTCAGCCTCCAGTCAAGGCCTGCATCAAGTTTTCTGGCGCCGTTGCCGGGGATTTAAAAGTCATCAAGAAGCAACCACTCCCTCGTCAACTCTTGCACCAGCAAGTTTTCTGGCGCCGTTGCCGGGGAGGAAGAGAATTTCTGCATGGGGAGTCTCTCACTTCCAATCTCTTTTCTTTGTTTTAGTTTTGCTTAGTTTATTTTATTTTGTCTTGTTTTCTTCTCTTTATCCAAAACACACAAAACATTAGTTCTTATTCTAGTTGTTACTTTTGTTACTTTATTATTATTTTTCATCATGTTGTTCCCTAAGTTTACCCTGAAAGATTTGCCAGTAGGAAGTGGTTCAATACTTGGAAAGGATACCATTAAAGAGTTCTTTGATCATGTTAGTAAGCATGAT
Organism: Alopecurus myosuroides; assembly: GCA_028641055.1. Classification (NCBI taxonomy): domain Eukaryota; kingdom Viridiplantae; phylum Streptophyta; class Magnoliopsida; order Poales; family Poaceae; genus Alopecurus; species Alopecurus myosuroides. The sequence goes on along the minus strand of CM054061.1, from coordinate 142,612,575 downwards.
AATTTTGAGGGAAAATCCATAGTAGAACTTGCCCCAAATTATGAGACTGTTGCAACTTCTTTAGTTCACATGTTAGAAGCTAGGTTTGTTAACCTCCTTCCCATATTACAATATATGTTCCTCAACCTAAATAACATTGAAGATGTTGAAAAAATGAACTTTATCTTAGAAACCATGCTTAAAGAATTTGGAGATGTTTCTATAGAAGATAGAAAAGTCTTTGATCGTTTCAATATGCTTGGCTCATGTGTAGATATTGTTGGTGCTCTAGAAAAAACTGAATCCAATGATGAAAAGGGGGATAATATAATGCATTATTAAGGAATTGCCAAATCTTGATTTGAATGCCCCTCCATTTTAAAATACTTGATTCCGCTTTTTTGGGCCTAGCTAAAAGGCGTTAAAGAAAAGCACTTCTTGGAAGATAACCCATGGTTTTATTTTTGCTTTGTTTTTCTCTGGTTTGTTTGAGTCAGGGGGTTGTATACTTCTATAGAAACTCCTTTGTATCTTTCTTTTCATTTTTTAGTAGTGCCAAGTAATGTTTATGACGAGAGTTGGAGTTGGTTTTCGGATTTCTGTGCAGGAAACAGATTTCTGATGTCCACCGTAAAAATCGTATAAAATCTAGGAGATCAGAATGATCGGAAATTTTTTGTGTTTATTCCTTGGATAATTGTGCAACTTTTTTGTTCTTTAAGTTTTTCGATCTGAGCAACGTAAGTGCCTCGAAAAAATTTGTCTTTACAAATTGTTCTGGTTTTGACAGATTCTGCCATTTTTCTTGCATTTGCTCTTTTGCGATGTCAATTGGATTTCTTTACTTCACGAAACATCAGTGGCCGTAGCTAATGTTTAAAAGTATCATGTAACATCCCTGATTTTTGGAGAAATTCGAAAATCACAAAAATTTAATTTTTTTGTTTTCTTGATAGTGCAAACCACCAAAAACATATAAAACTTTAACGCAAAGGAAATATTATATGTCATTCCACTCTTATTGGTATTGAAAATCCAATATGCCTCTAATACCATAAACCCTAAAGCTCATTCAAAAGAATTTTTTTATCTTAACAAAATTTATTTCATACAAGGTTTTCACATCAATTATTACTTGAAAATGTTTTATGTTTAAACACTATGCCTCCAAAATGTTTCGTATGAATAAAAACTATTTATATTGTTTTCAAAAATTACACCAAGTATTAACCATAAAGTGTTTATATAAATTATTTTGTTTAGGAAAATAAGTAATAGACCTTGAAAAACAATATATGCATTTGTGAAACCTCTCTAAATTTTGTTAAACCCTAATTCAATTTATCAATTATATTCTATTTTAAAAACAACATTTAGTTGTTATTAATGATTATATAAGAATTTGAAAATATGTTTATTTTAAGTATGTTGTAACATAACAAAAATGTTTTAATTTGAAAGGGTTTGTTTTTACAAAACTACAGAAATTAGTTTGAGGCAATTTGGGCTCATAAAATAAAAGGTATGTACCATTTAAGAAAACGGATTTTGGAAAAAAAAAGGATAAAAAAAGGCGCACAACAAGCCAATCGGGTCGGAGCCCATGTTCCTTCATCAGTTCCTTGCATGATGCAAAGCGAGCGAAAGCCCATCCCCTATCCTTCGCCCGCGCACAGCAAACCGGCCCGGGAAAAGCCCGCGCTGCCCTCCCCTGTCTCTCTCACGCTGACAAGTGGGTCCCTCTGCTGACGTCCGCGCGACGCGTGCGTGACGCCAGCCCTCGACGTCTGTGCTTGGATCCAACTCCGACGCCGCCCCGAGCCCTGCCCCTCGCGCACGCCATCCGAGCCGTAAAAGGTGCTGCGCCTCGACGTCCGCGCCCTCCTCCGAACACTAACCCTAGAAGGCCGCCGCCACCCCGATTCAGATCTCGGCGAGATCCAAAAATGTCCCTGCCGCCGGCCACCATTAACGGGAGCTTCGGGAGTCTCCACCGCCATCGTCTCGGACCACGCGGGGGATAGAGGAGGCCACCATCGACCTCACACCTCCAAGGGGACCTCGTCGGTGCCCTCTGCGCATCCGGAGGCCACCGGGAACGACGCTGCCATCCTCGCCCGAGGCGCCACCGCCGTCTACCCCGACTCCGGCGAGACCCACCGCCGCCGAAAGTCAACGCCACCTCTCAGTCGTCCGATCTGCACCGACGACCTAGATCTAAACGTGAAACGGTACGCCACGTCGCCCGCCTCGTCGCTGCCTTGTCAGCGCGCCGCGTCAGCCAAGGCGAGCACCGCACCAATCGTAGCACGCCACGTGGCCTACCTAGTCAACCCCCCTAGTCAAATTCGATATAAATTGTTTTAAAAAACTAGAAAATCACCAGAATCTTGTAAAATCCATAACTTTAGTTATGTAAGTCCAATTTTGATGTTTTTGTACTTTCTGAAATCAGCACATTGTGTAGAACACTTTTGATATGTGCACACACTTGTTATTGCTGAATCTATGTAAATCTTGTCTTGTTGATAACTTTAGATCTATAACTCCAAATTTTACAAATTTGGACTTTTTGGAAAGCCATGAACTTGTAGACTCTGTTAGCATTGGACAAATTGAAAATTGACTATTTAAAATATGTTCAATTTCAAATATGCTTGTTTGATGATTTTTGGCATAGTGTAAATTTTGTAAATCCAATTTTTGCAATAAAATATTTTTGGTGACATTATGGTGTGTACTATCAGTCCCTTGCGGCCCAAAATAATGTTTGTCTAAGTAAAAATGGTTTTGGTTGTTATATTCTCATCTAACTATTTCTGACTTAGTTTATTTTTTGTAATTATTTTCAATATGTTTTCTCTAGCAAATTTGTGCTACGGACTAATCTTAGACTAGAGCGACCAAAACCAAAGCCCTTAGAATATTTCGAAGTTATTTTTCCTAGGTGACCCTCCTAGTTGAAAAACACTAAGTCTGGTCTTGTGAAAAAATCATGAAGTACAATGAGGGTGCCCCATTTGTCAACTTGGGAATTTCAACATGATGCCAAGGAAGGACTTAGCCATCTCAAGAATTTGAACATGAAGCTAGAGGGACAAATAAGTACTTAGCCAAGAAGACAAACTTCAGAAGCATTTCCAAGAAGGAGCACTTAGAAGAAAACAAGTGGAACTACAAGAAGACTAACCTCCCTTTTTCTCGAAGTCCTTATCCCGTTTTTCTTTTCTTTTCCCTTAGACTTTGTGGTGGCTAAGTTATATAAATATCATCCCCTAGTTTTTGCTAAAATTATCAAGTCCTGCAAGAAGCAATGGAGGCATCAGACAGAAAAGGAGGAAGCTGCAAAGGAGCCTGAAGATTTTCAAGACCAGTGATGTGAAGACTTAGAATTTGTTTTCCAATACTTAGAATTTGTTTTAAAGATGATTTAGTTTTTCCCAAGACTTATATTTTATTTTCCATGTGAGATGAGAGTTTTGACCAAGACATCAACAATAAACCCTTTCATATAGAAGAACAACTTCAACAAGGAGCCAACTCCGGAAGAATAATCTCCCAGAAAATGAAGAAGAAGAAGAGAAGATTTTACATGTCCTTTCTTAAGGAACTCTAACAATACCTACTACCTCTCTTATTAAATATGACTAAGTGTAAGGACCCCAGACCGGCAGTCTGAAACCCTACGTATGCATACATTCACGATCCCAGAAAGATCAGTCGTGAACAACATACACAGTTGGCACACAGATATACATCATCCATTACACGAATACATAAAGGTATTACACAAATGATCACATGATCAAGTTTAACACAGCTGCCAAAAGGGCAGGCAACTTAACAAACACAGCGGAAGACAAATAAAACACAACGTAGTTGAGCCCAAGTCACGCCTTAACCTACAGGCTGCTGACCCGGAGACGATCCTAGTTCGCAAAGCCGTCAACTCCGTACTTCTCTTCATAGATCTCCTTTGGAGGCTCCTTCTCCAAATCTGATAAGTAGATACCAGGGGCGAAACCATAATGAGTACATTTGAATGTACTCAGCAAGACATCCATCATGTCACTTACCAACATGCAAATATGCTTATATGGTGGAATAGGTAGGTTATAAATAGGGTTCACTATCAATGGTGTTCATATATGATGACACCACAGTTGCAGTCAGATTAATCTGTATCTTCGTTGAAGAAGATACTTCAGAATAAAATAATATAGTTTTATTTCTCTTGTAGATATCACATGTACAAGAGGTTTGGTAAAGTTTTGTTTAAAGAATATTTTCTCTTTGCAAAACTTCTTGGAATCAGTTTCCAGAATTCTTGCTTAGAGTAGAAAAGGTTTTCTTTGCAAAACATTTCGTTTTGTATAACATCATCTGGCTTTTCATCATCGACGATACCTCCACGGTATAAGTTTCCATTCTTTTCCGAACTTCACAAGTTCAACACTTCCTTTCCAAAGATTCCCTTTCAAAAACTCTTTTTGAAAACATTGACACAATGCTAGCTACATGGCCATTCAACTGTCCATATCCGAGGACGCGGCTTCTTCGAAAAAGTTATACTCTGCAGAGGTGTACACATCCACCAGATCCAGTACACCTCCCGTGAAACAACCACGGACTGTAACAACAGTATGTAAACATCAGGTATATGATCATAACCATCCACTATGTTCAAGCTAGAATATGCCTATCTCTCAGTTTTAATCTCCTCGGCACCATGTCGCACATCGCCATGACAGGAGACTCAACCGATGCAACCGGAGGGAAAATTAATCCCACACTTTATATGCCTCAACATTGGGAGTTTTGACGACATTCGGTTCGAGGGTACGACGTCCCTTATAGCGATTGAGATAGCACACACTAATAAGAACAAACTTCAAGTTAAGCCCCTTGCCCATGTTGGGGTAGGGTGGCAGTACGGTAAAGGTTGTCCGGCGAAGACTAGGTTATGTGTCATTTTTGAAAAACACCACTTTCTCAAAAATGACCACTTCCACATTCCTCCGGAGAACAAGGATCCGCCTTTTCTCCGGGTTTTTCCGTAAAGCCTTTGTTTCGTAGAATCACAATTTTAGGGTGTCCACTTAGGGACTAGTATACTTGATGGTAATAAATACCATATGGTGGCCTATGGGCTTGGTATTACCAAGTTTAACTACTGGCATGATAGTAACCTATAATATAGTATAGTAGTAATTTCCACATCAAAAATAGTTTTGATAATCAAGTTTTGGTAAAACTTCAGAGGTAAAACATGCATGATAGATAATGATAAGTATTGTATCAGCAAGCATCAGGATGGCTTGCCTGGTATCTCTTTGTGTCCCTGGTTGTTGGAGTGACTGGAACTTGAAACAGAGCTTCACGACACTTCCTTCCTCTTCGTTTTCTAACGCCGTAAAAAGAGAATAAGGGACACACATTCAGAACCAAACAAGACAAACAAGGCTACAAGTAATACATACAGCAAGCAATCAAGAAGTACCACCCAAGTTCTCAATTTTTCCCTTAAGAAAAATTGGCATAAAAACTATAGTTGAAAAGTCTGCTTTTTTTCCTAGTGTTTATGTGTGGCCAATTTAATGATTTTTAGTTAAGAACACCATGGACCAGTGGGGTAGAGCACATGTTACTAGACAGTAGGGTGTCACATAAAACACATTTTTATGTCTAAAAACTTCCCCAACAATCTCTATGGCTAGCACACATAATTTGCTAAATTACTCAAGTGGTGAAATAAGCTCATGACAACAAGTCAAACCTATTTTTCCACCATGAGGCAAACATACTAGTGGGTGTTCCACTAGCAAATATGCTCACCAAGAGGTTAATAAGCCTCTGGTCACTTTTATAAAAGTTCTCAAAACAAACAAACAAGCATCAAAAACTCCTACTCATACTAGTAGAAAATTTAGGAAAAATACTAGACTAGTTTAGGCTACACTAGTTAATTTTATGCACAAGTGTGCAAGCTAGCAGAGGTAAAATACTCCTCTAACCAGTACCATAAATGCTACTGGATACCACAAAATAACATAAAAAGCATAGCTAGGAAACAGGGAAAAACTATGCTTAAAATGCTACACATGTGAGAAGATTAATTCATAGTCATCCAAGTGTTACTCATGCTTTTATGCTACTTAAGAGGAAACCTATCAGAGGTGAACACCCTAAGATAATAATGCCACAAGGACATTCCATCCTCTGGTTTCCACACCAAAGATTCATATTTTTCCCTAAGGGAAAACAAGACAAAAAGCATACATGAATATCCTAGTGTGAAATCTAGTCCTTAAGCATTTCTATTTTAAACCTATTTCAAAAACAAGCACCAAGTATCTAGAGGTTCTATAACCAAAATAACAGTACCTAAATGGTACTAGTTTCATGAGAATTAATCTAGCAATAAGCCTAAAAAGCATTTAAAGATCTACTCAAAACATATATGAAAGAAACACATCTAGTGTGGGGGAAATAATGTTTCCACCAAAAATGCAATGAAACCAGTGGGTGTTCCACTAGCATATCAAAGAATTAAGAGGTCACAATGCCTCTGGTCCACTTGCTAAAAATTTAACAAAATACTAAACAAGCTTCTAGTGCAATAACAATACTAGCAGAAAATAATAGGGTGCTTAAATAAGCAAGGCACTGCTACTCATGTTATTGTTTTCACACAAGCGAAAACTCTAGGGGTCAAGTACTCATAACAAACTTATCAAAATGCTACTGGACCTATGGATACAACCCAAAAATATGTGGTCACAAAACCACAAATGATTATGTCAAAATTCCACACCTGAGGGAATTTTTCCATAACAAAACTCATAGTCATGACAAAGCTAATAGTGCTTTTCTACCAATTCCAATGCAACATAGCAGAGGTGATAACAACACAAACTAAGTACCAACATGGTACTGGATACAATCAACAATCCAAGCATTTGCACACAATTTCATCACTCAAAAATCCTATGCAAATATTTACTAGAGAATAAACATATGCTACTAGCAAAAATCATATTTCTTTCCCACTCAAGTCCACACAATCTAACATGCTAAAATAGCTAAGTAACACTTAGAAAACAAGTTCACACAACTTATACATGCTAGAAAACAATATTGCATCACAAAAATAACTCACACAAATTAATTACCTAAAAATGCCAAAATGGCAGAAATAGGTGAAACAAGGATCTGTCCACCAAATTTTCTAGGATGCTCTAAAAATTAAACCCTTCTAGGTTTGGATAGCCCTAAACATATACAAGACCATACAGTTGAGTTTGCATCAAAAATCATTTTTAATTATTTTATAAAAATCACCAAAGTGCTCTCTGGTGTTTTACCAAATTGCAAGCCATTTCAAAAATACAATGAATTTGGAAACGAGGTTAATTGCTCCTGTTAGATAATTTCAAGGGCTTTCCAATGCAATTGGCCTCACTTCATTCTGAGTTGTAAAATAAAAATGGTGCTCATTTTGGTGTTTCTGGTACCTGTTGCCAAATCATTTTTCATTTCAAAAATATTCACCCAAATGTAGATCTACAAAATGGATGTGGTTTAGATTTAGTTTATTTACATCTGTGAATTTTGGTTTGGCCAAATTCATATTTTAGGTTCCCTTTTGAGTCCAAAAGTAACCATCTAACATTCTGTCAAAATAAAAGGAAAACAAGTGGTTGTTGGGCCAGATCTGCCAACGGGCCGTCCTGGATCTAAATCTACCGCGAGCAGAACTAGCTGCACTCGCTGACCCGCGGGCCAGGCCGCCACGCTGGCTGCCACGCGGCACAGCGAGGGCCACCAGCAGGTTTGACCTCACCGCGCGGGGTCAAGGCTTGCTGACGCGAGCGTTGCATCACCGAGACGTCACCGCCGGCGGAGACAACTCCGGCGAAGTCCGCAACCAGCGATTAAAACAACCATTTCGAGATTTGAGGGCATCCACGCAAGGGTCTCGACGAGGGGAATCTAAAACGAGTGGACTCGTTTCCAGGGAACCATCGGAGGGTGGCCGGCGACGGCGCGGCGCGGCGGCCGGACCACGGCCAAGGCGCGGGTTCGTTCTAGGGGGAGAGGGAGGGGGAAAAGAGACGGGGAGGCTCCCCTGCTCACCACAAACACGCACGGATGCTCGGCTAGGGCGGGGAAGGGCCGAGGCGGCCGGAATCCGTCGACGGAGCTCGCCGGCCCCGAGGACGAAAGTGGATGGCGCGGCCTCCTCGAGGGCTTTCGGCTCGATTCCATTTGCACCTAGGACCACCACGACGATGCGGAGACGATGGGAACCACGGCGACCGGCGGCGAGGTCTCTATCGGCCTAATCGACGACGACCTCATTTCGGGCTAGGGTTTGGTTGGGATATTTTTGAGCAGAGAGGGTGTGCTCGAGGGGGGAGAGAGAGAGGGGCAGGTAGAGCACATGGGAGGGGTTTTTATCTACTTTGCAATCTTCTAGTCGAAGCAAAGAAGCATGGGCCTCCATGCCCTCTGCTGCGTCATCTACAGGAGGAAGAAGAAGGTGTGACTAGGATTACATTTTAGTCCCTGGAAAATTACAAGTAGGTCCCTGTACTCTCAGAAAATGGATGTTTTCCCTAGGCAAACAAAGTTATAAATTTAAATCCTTTTGCCCAAAATTCTAATTAGTTAATGTGCACAACATATGTGAAAATTGGCTCAATTGGGGAAACTTTATAATTCAAAGTTGTTCAAATTTGAATTCTTACAAAAATGGACATTGAATTTATTAACCTACTTAGGAGATTCCAAAAATTATAATTTTTGGCACACATTCCTTATTTGATGTGTTACTTATGTGGTAGAAATTTCAAGTCATTTAGAGTTACTTCATAGAACAAACTTGTTCAAATTTCAAAAAGGTGCTGTCAAGAAAACAGGGGTTTTTGGAAACTTAAACAATTCAAAAACTTGTGCCCTTCTGGTTTTCATCCTTATTTATGATATAGAGCCTTTGGTATTTATTTCATGGCATTTGGAAAAAGTTTGTAGAACAAACTTGTTCAAAATCCCAAATGTTGCTGTGGAGAAAATTCATGTTTTCAGGGCTTTAATGGATTCAATTTTTGGTATCCTCTTGTGTGTGTTCCTTATTTGATATAAGGAAGCAATGGTATGAATTTCAAATCATTTGAGGAAAGTTTCCAATAGTAACTTGTTTTAGTTTTCTGTTTCTAGAAATATTGGAATTTCTATTTAATAAAGCACTTGGCTTTTCTTTAGCAATGCTTTGCCAAAATATTTATGTGACTAGAGATAGCAAGTAAATGCTCTCTAATACTATTGTTTTTAAGCTTGCAAGGTTGGAAAAACATTTGATAATATTTTGGTGAAGCATTTAAGAATGCCTCTTTTTCTGATAATCCTTTATGGAAATTTATTAAGTGTTTTCCTCTTTCTTAATTTAGGCCTTGTAATAATATTCAACAAGTATTGGGTTCATAAGATAGTTTTGTAAAACTCTTTGATCAATATTTACTTGAGAAAATATTGCCAAAGTCATTGGAACAATATGTTGAATATTTTTATCATTGGAACAATATGTTGAATATTTTTAGTTCACTGCTTTGCTATCCTTTTAAGTTTGTAAGTTTATATAATTAGTTTGTTTGGTTGCACTTAAACAACCACAAACAAACACAACCAAGGTTTATTAGTAAAGCAATTAGCAAAACAACAGTGTTATCAGGTATTCCAAAATTGGGATGTGACAGGTCTTCCCCCCTTAAAAAGAATCTCGTCCCCGAGATTCACAAGCGAGGACTAAGGGAGGGCCAACAAACACAAAGTTAGTGTTGGAGTGCCGGTGCTTCCCCCCTTTGACTTTTCTTGGGAGGAGGGGTACATCCCTAAATTAGTGAATTCACTATTAAAAGAAGTACACCAGTACTTGTTTTAGGTCCAAAACTTTTGTTTCCTGGTTTGAACAAAATTTTAAGGTTAGTGCAGAACTACCTGGAAATGTACCGTCAATTTTACATGTGTTCCTAGCTATAACCCACATCTTATATAACACATATGGAGTGGTGTACCACTCTCATAATAAGGTATATAAGAAGCTAAAAATATAGCTTGTGGGTGCAAAGGTTAGGTTGCTAAGGTAAAATAAACAGACAGAATAATAGCCACGGCAGTGGGTATTACTCACCACCAGCAACTATCACTTAAAGTGTTCATGATTTTAGTTGGATGTTTTAGATTCTTAAGATACTCTTAAGCACAATCATAACACAAGTATAACTCATGCTAAGACAAAACATTTAACAAAATCCAATAAGCCAGCAAACAACACCACAGATGAACAGACTATTTATTCACTAGGTTATTGTTTATTTGAGGTTTTGGAATCCATCAATCATGAACAATTAGCAAACAACCAGTAGCTAAAAACCAATGAATACAATCATAAAGATACTCTAAAACACCATCTTTACACAAGGTAAAACTCCTATTACACAGGCATAAAAAAAAGGTCTGCACAAATAACACACTAGTATGAAAAATCTACACCAGCATGCTATAAGAGATAATCATATCCTATAACCATAGAACATGAAACTAAATAATTCATGGCATGATAACAGAAGTAATAACTTCCTAAACCTGCTATATCAACACATATACCCATAAAATAAAAAGAGGGTAATATTAGAGCAAAAATCACCATTTTCTAGTGGTGAACTAGTTTAACTCTAGAGAAGCAAACAATGCTATCATGATGTTTAAACTTAAACAAGCAAGTCATGCCTATAAGTGTACCTAATAACAGTACACAAAACTTACTCATGTTAGTAAGCACAAACATCAAAACAATTCCATGATACAACTATTAAACATGCAGAAATTTCTTCTAGCGATTTCTTTTTTCTCTAACCAATTACTAGCAAACAAGCAAGGTATAACTCACACAACCAGTAGCTATGCAATTAGTGAAAAGTTATCTAAACCTTTTCAAAAATCCATACACTCAATTTAAAATCATTCACAAACAATCTACCAATCAAGAGGAATTTATTTTATTTGCGAACAATTTAATTTTAGCACACGATAGTGAAACGTTTCTTAACATGATACCCCTAAGGAATATTATGCTAACAAAAGTATCACACCTAAACATATTAGGATTTACTAATAATAAATAGACTTCTCACTTGCATAGGTGAGAACAAACCATTTATATTTTCCATGGTGGAAAATAGAAATCAATCACATAGTGAGACACGCTATTTTCACACATGTGTATGGTTGGGGATTTTCATCCTCAAGCCAAAATACAATGGGACCAGTGGGCTATGGACTACTAATACCAAGTAAAAATAGGTACTAAACCTCTGGTTACTCATGAATTTTTTTTTTTTTTGCATAAAAGATAAAATATAAGGCTATTTAATCTAGTGAAACATTACTAGTGCATATTGATAGCAATGCTTACACATGCTGTTTTATTAAAAGACATGCAAGCTAACATAGGTACAAGCATAAAAATATCAGTACCTAAATGGTACTGGACTCAAAGAAAACATAGCACAAAATTTATCAAAGCATTCACACAAAGATCTAGCTTTCACAATAATTGCAAATAATAACAACTGGAAAAATAGCATATGTTACTCATGCTTTGCTATAAGATCACATGCAAGTTAATGAAGATAACAGCATATAAATAACAGTACCAAAATGGTACTGGATCTATCATAACCATAACAAAAATCTAGGTACAACAAATCTATAAGGATTTGCCCACTCAACAATCCAAATAATAAACTAGAAGGTAACAAATGCTATTCATTTTTATTCGAGTTTTCAATCATGCACACACTTTCTAGGGTAGATTTATTGTAATAAAACCACATAATAACAAGTCCTAACAACTCCACATAAGTTAGGAAGCAAGATTGAATAAAACACAAATTTTATTTCAATCAAGAGCACACAAAGAAACAACAACAGGAAAACTGCTGTTTTCTAGAGCTAACATAACCATTCCATCGTTCACTTAATTTCTAAACCCCGAATCTCATAGTAACTACAGCGTCTATTAAGATTTGGTTTCCAAAATAGATACACATGATATCCTATTGACTAGTAAACGAATAGGTCATCATTTTATTTTCTCGTGACTTCTCCTTTTTACCAACTAGATTAAAAAGGTGTCTTAAGTCACTTAATTCCTTGGTTTAGAAAGAGTTGTCAGTAATTTGCATGCTTTGGTTAGGTGTCAACCTAAGATTAGGCAAAGCATGTTAGTCTTGTTAGCTTTCTATTAAATAATGTTTGTCCGACAAGATACGACTAGCGTCATACGTCGAATATTGAATTGTGCTCTTTTGTTTGGCTTTTTAGGGGGGTTGCGCATCATGGCATGTGAAAACTTCTTTTGCAAACAGACAAAACATAGAGGTTTTGGTCAGTATTGGTTGGTTTTCTTCACGCCTTTTCTTCTTTGAGGGCTGTCATTGTTGGATCTTATCTGTGGGAGTGCATCACTGGTAGCAACGCTATCAGCTCGTGTGGCTTGATGGTCCTCTATTATTAGGTACAACGGTGCTTTTATTGATGGTGGGGCAGATGGTGGTGGTTCACGACGGGTCGCATTATGAAGCGAAAACTAGTATAAGCCTAAGCAACAAATTCTTGTTTTTGAATACTATACAAACATTTTTGGCTTGCAAAAATTTAACATGAGGCGATCCAAAAACAAGAGCGGGGCAATCACAAATTTGCAAAATTTGAGCACCCCACAAACATATAGAAGCCTAGATGAACCAAATTCTACACCACACAATAGCACCAAGCCTTACGGACACACATAAGCAAGCCAAAACACACAAGCAAGGCTCCATTGGATCTACGTAGGGGGATGATCCAAAATCCTAGAAGTGGCTGAAGAACTATATCTACTTCTGACCATCATCACTGTAGAGCTAGGTAATTATTTTGGTCTCTCGGGACATCGGCAAGTATAAAAGTTTTTTGTATGGAAACAAGATAAAAGAAGTAAAGTTTTCGAGAAAACTTTATGCAACAATCTGTTTTTGAACCTCCAACTATTTTCTGGACAGGAAACTTCAAAGACGAGAGATGTTTCAAAAACAGAGCGGAGCAGTTGCAAACAAGTAAGAAATAAACTCTTAACCGAGAGAGATACTAACTCTGTAAGGCCCGCCCTTCGAACCACTGTTCAAGGACGCCCTTCATATGCATTTAGAATCTTTTGAAAAGATAATAAGGAGGGGAAAATATACTAAAATTCCCTTAGACAAAAATGATTTAGATTGTAACTAGGTTTTTACTCAAAAATAATTTTCTTTCCTATCTGACGTCCATGCTAACTAAGGTCTCCTAAGGTCAGGATGGCTCTGATACCAACTCTGTAAGGACCCCAGACCGGCAGTCTGAAACCCTACGTATGCATACATTCACGATCCCAGAAAGATCAGTCGTGAACAACATACACAGTTGGCACACAGATATACATCATCCATTACACGAATACATAAAGGTATTACACAAATGATCACATGATCAAGTTTAACACAGCTGCCAAAAGGGCAGGCAACTTAACAAACACAGCGGAAGACAAATAAAACACAACGTAGTTGAGCCCAAGTCACGCCTTAACCTACAGGCTGCTGACCCGGAGACGATCCTAGTTCGCAAAGCCGTCAACTCCGTACTTCTCTTCATAGATCTCCTTTGGAGGCTCCTTCTCCAAATCTGATAAGTAGATACCAGGGGCGAAACCATAATGAGTACATTTGAATGTACTCAGCAAGACATCCATCATGTCACTTACCAACATGCAAATATGCTTATATGGTGGAATAGGTAGGTTATAAATAGGGTTCACTATCAATGGTGTTCATATATGATGACACCACAGTTGCAGTCAGATTAATCTGTATCTTCGTTGAAGAAGATACTTCAGAATAAAATAATATAGTTTTATTTCTCTTGTAGATATCACATGTACAAGAGGTTTGGTAAAGTTTTGTTTAAAGAATATTTTCTCTTTGCAAAACTTCTTGGAATCAGTTTCCAGAATTCTTGCTTAGAGTAGAAAAGGTTTTCTTTGCAAAACATTTCGTTTTGTATAACATCATCTGGCTTTTCATCATCGACGATACCTCCACGGTATAAGTTTCCATTCTTTTCCGAACTTCACAAGTTCAACACTTCCTTTCCAAAGATTCCCTTTCAAAAACTCTTTTTGAAAACATTGACACAATGCTAGCTACATGGCCATTCAACTGTCCATATCCGAGGACGCGGCTTCTTCGAAAAAGTTATACTCTGCAGAGGTGTACACATCCACCAGATCCAGTACACCTCCCGTGAAACAACCACGGACTGTAACAACAGTATGTAAACATCAGGTATATGATCATAACCATCCACTATGTTCAAGCTAGAATATGCCTATCTCTCAGTTTTAATCTCCTCGGCACCATGTCGCACATCGCCATGACAGGAGACTCAACCGATGCAACCGGAGGGAAAATTAATCCCACACTTTATATGCCTCAACATTGGGAGTTTTGACGACATTCGGTTCGAGGGTACGACGTCCCTTATAGCGATTGAGATAGCACACACTAATAAGAACAAACTTCAAGTTAAGCCCCTTGCCCATGTTGGGGTAGGGTGGCAGTACGGTAAAGGTTGTCCGGCGAAGACTAGGTTATGTGTCATTTTTGAAAAACACCACTTTCTCAAAAATGACCACTTCCACATTCCTCCGGAGAACAAGGATCCGCCTTTTCTCCGGGTTTTTCCGTAAAGCCTTTGTTTCGTAGAATCACAATTTTAGGGTGTCCACTTAGGGACTAGTATACTTGATGGTAATAAATACCATATGGTGGCCTATGGGCTTGGTATTACCAAGTTTAACTACTGGCATGATAGTAACCTATAATATAGTATAGTAGTAATTTCCACATCAAAAATAGTTTTGATAATCAAGTTTTGGTAAAACTTCAGAGGTAAAACATGCATGATAGATAATGATAAGTATTGTATCAGCAAGCATCAGGATGGCTTGCCTGGTATCTCTTTGTGTCCCTGGTTGTTGGAGTGACTGGAACTTGAAACAGAGCTTCACGACACTTCCTTCCTCTTCGTTTTCTAACGCCGTAAAAAGAGAATAAGGGACACACATTCAGAACCAAACAAGACAAACAAGGCTACAAGTAATACATACAGCAAGCAATCAAGAAGTACCACCCAAGTTCTCAATTTTTCCCTTAAGAAAAATTGGCATAAAAACTATAGTTGAAAAGTCTGCTTTTTTTCCTAGTGTTTATGTGTGGCCAATTTAATGATTTTTAGTTAAGAACACCATGGACCAGTGGGGTAGAGCACATGTTACTAGACAGTAGGGTGTCACATAAAACACATTTTTATGTCTAAAAACTTCCCCAACAATCTCTATGGCTAGCACACATAATTTGCTAAATTACTCAAGTGGTGAAATAAGCTCATGACAACAAGTCAAACCTATTTTTCCACCATGAGGCAAACATACTAGTGGGTGTTCCACTAGCAAATATGCTCACCAAGAGGTTAATAAGCCTCTGGTCACTTTTATAAAAGTTCTCAAAACAAACAAACAAGCATCAAAAACTCCTACTCATACTAGTAGAAAATTTAGGAAAAATACTAGACTAGTTTAGGCTACACTAGTTAATTTTATGCACAAGTGTGCAAGCTAGCAGAGGTAAAATACTCCTCTAACCAGTACCATAAATGCTACTGGATACCACAAAATAACATAAAAAGCATAGCTAGGAAACAGGGAAAAACTATGCTTAAAATGCTACACATGTGAGAAGATTAATTCATAGTCATCCAAGTGTTACTCATGCTTTTATGCTACTTAAGAGGAAACCTATCAGAGGTGAAAACCCTAAGATAATAATGCCACAAGGACATTCCATCCTCTGGTTTCCACACCAAAGATTCATATTTTTCCCTAAGGGAAAACAAGACAAAAAGCATACATGAATATCCTAGTGTGAAATCTAGTCCTTAAGCATTTCTATTTTAAACCTATTTCAAAAACAAGCACCAAGTATCTAGAGGTTCTATAACCAAAATAACAGTACCTAAATGGTACTAGTTTCATGAGAATTAATCTAGCAATAAGCCTAAAAAGCATTTAAAGATCTACTCAAAACATATATGAAAGAAACACATCTAGTGTGGGGGAAATAATGTTTCCACCAAAAATGCAATGAAACCAGTGGGTGTTCCACTAGCATATCAAAGAATTAAGAGGTCACAATGCCTCTGGTCCACTTGCTAAAAATTTAACAAAATACTAAACAAGCTTCTAGTGCAATAACAATACTAGCAGAAAATAATAGGGTGCTTAAATAAGCAAGGCACTGCTACTCATGTTATTGTTTTCACACAAGCGAAAACTCTAGGGGTCAAGTACTCATAACAAACTTATCAAAATGCTACTGGACCTATGGATACAACCCAAAAATATGTGGTCACAAAACCACAAATGATTATGTCAAAATTCCACACCTGAGGGAATTTTTCCATAACAAAACTCATAGTCATGACAAAGCTAATAGTGCTTTTCTACCAATTCCAATGCAACATAGCAGAGGTGATAACAACACAAACTAAGTACCAACATGGTACTGGATACAATCAACAATCCAAGCATTTGCACACAATTTCATCACTCAAAAATCCTATGCAAATATTTACTAGAGAATAAACATATGCTACTAGCAAAAATCATATTTCTTTCCCACTCAAGTCCACACAATCTAACATGCTAAAATAGCTAAGTAACACTTAGAAAACAAGTTCACACAACTTATACATGCTAGAAAACAATATTGCATCACAAAAATAACTCACACAAATTAATTACCTAAAAATGCCAAAATGGCAGAAATAGGTGAAACAAGGATCTGTCCACCAAATTTTCTAGGATGCTCTAAAAATTAAACCCTTCTAGGTTTGGATAGCCCTAAACATATACAAGACCATCCAGTTGAGTTTGCATCAAAAATCATTTTTAATTATTTTATAAAAATCACCAAAGTGCTCTCTGGTGTTTTACCAAATTGCAAGCCATTTCAAAAATACAATGAATTTGGAAACGAGGTTAATTGCTCCTGTTAGATAATTTCAAGGGCTTTCCAATGCAATTGGCCTCACTTCATTCTGAGTTGTAAAATAAAAATGGTGCTCATTTTGGTGTTTCTGGTACCTGTTGCCAAATCATTTTTCATTTCAAAAATATTCACCCAAATGTAGATCTACAAAATGGATGTGGTTTAGATTTAGTTTATTTACATCTGTGAATTTTGGTTTGGCCAAATTCATATTTTAGGTTCCCTTTTGAGTCCAAAAGTAACCATCTAACATTCTGTCAAAATAAAAGGAAAACAAGTGGTTGTTGGGCCAGATCTGCCAACGGGCCGTCCTGGATCTAAATCTACCGCGAGCAGAACTAGCTGCACTCGCTGACCCGCGGGCCAGGCCGCCACGCTGGCTGCCACGCGGCACAGCGAGGGCCACCAGCAGGTTTGACCTCACCGCGCGGGGTCAAGGCTTGCTGACGCGAGCGTTGCATCACCGAGACGTCACCGCCGGCGGAGACAACTCCGGCGAAGTCCGCAACCAGCGATTAAAACAACCATTTCGAGATTTGAGGGCATCCACGCAAGGGTCTCGACGAGGGGAATCTAAAACGAGTGGACTCGTTTCCAGGGAACCATCGGAGGGTGGCCGGCGACGGCGCGGCGCGGCGGCCGGACCACGGCCAAGGCGCGGGTTCGTTCTAGGGGGAGAGGGAGGGGGAAAAGAGACGGGGAGGCTCCCCTGCTCACCACAAACACGCACGGATGCTCGGCTAGGGCGGGGAAGGGCCGAGGCGGCCGGAATCCGTCGACGGAGCTCGCCGGCCCCGAGGACGAAAGTGGATGGCGCGGCCTCCTCGAGGGCTTTCGGCTCGATTCCATTTGCACCTAGGACCACCACGACGATGCGGAGACGATGGGAACCACGGCGACCGGCGGCGAGGTCTCTATCGGCCTAATCGACGACGACCTCATTTCGGGCTAGGGTTTGGTTGGGATATTTTTGAGCAGAGAGGGTGTGCTCGAGGGGGGAGAGAGAGAGGGGCAGGTAGAGCACATGGGAGGGGTTTTTATCTACTTTGCAATCTTCTAGTCGAAGCAAAGAAGCATGGGCCTCCATGCCCTCTGCTGCGTCATCTACAGGAGGAAGAAGAAGGTGTGACTAGGATTACATTTTAGTCCCTGGAAAATTACAAGTAGGTCCCTGTACTCTCAGAAAATGGATGTTTTCCCTAGGCAAACAAAGTTATAAATTTAAATCCTTTTGCCCAAAATTCTAATTAGTTAATGTGCACAACATATGTGAAAATTGGCTCAATTGGGGAAACTTTATAATTCAAAGTTGTTCAAATTTGAATTCTTACAAAAATGGACATTGAATTTATTAACCTACTTAGGAGATTCCAAAAATTATAATTTTTGGCACACATTCCTTATTTGATGTGTTACTTATGTGGTAGAAATTTCAAGTCATTTAGAGTTACTTCATAGAACAAACTTGTTCAAATTTCAAAAAGGTGCTGTCAAGAAAACAGGGGTTTTTGGAAACTTAAACAATTCAAAAACTTGTGCCCTTCTGGTTTTCATCCTTATTTATGATATAGAGCCTTTGGTATTTATTTCATGGCATTTGGAAAAAGTTTGTAGAACAAACTTGTTCAAAATCCCAAATGTTGCTGTGGAGAAAATTCATGTTTTCAGGGCTTTAATGGATTCAATTTTTGGTATCCTCTTGTGTGTGTTCCTTATTTGATATAAGGAAGCAATGGTATGAATTTCAAATCATTTGAGGAAAGTTTCCAATAGTAACTTGTTTTAGTTTTCTGTTTCTAGAAATATTGGAATTTCTATTTAATAAAGCACTTGGCTTTTCTTTAGCAATGCTTTGCCAAAATATTTATGTGACTAGAGATAGCAAGTAAATGCTCTCTAATACTATTGTTTTTAAGCTTGCAAGGTTGGAAAAACATTTGATAATATTTTGGTGAAGCATTTAAGAATGCCTCTTTTTCTGATAATCCTTTATGGAAATTTATTAAGTGTTTTCCTCTTTCTTAATTTAGGCCTTGTAATAATATTCAACAAGTATTGGGTTCATAAGATAGTTTTGTAAAACTCTTTGATCAATATTTACTTGAGAAAATATTGCCAAAGTCATTGGAACAATATGTTGAATATTTTTATCATTGGAACAATATGTTGAATATTTTTAGTTCACTGCTTTGCTATCCTTTTAAGTTTGTAAGTTTATATAATTAGTTTGTTTGGTTGCACTTAAACAACCACAAACAAACACAACCAAGGTTTATTAGTAAAGCAATTAGCAAAACAACAGTGTTATCAGGTATTCCAAAATTGGGATGTGACACTAAGTCTCTAAGTCCTAGATAGGTGCTTCAGATGATTTCTTCTACTCAACAAGGAAGACTACAAGAAAGGCCTTCAAAGTACATGCAAAAGAACTTAGACTTCAGAAGAAACTCAAGGAGGAAAAAGAAGAACTATAAGAAACTCAAGACAGAAATAGAGTAGCCTAACACCTTTGTGTGATCTTATTGATCAAAGACCAACCCTTAGTCAAAAATGGAAAAACACTAAGAACAATTTCTTAGTTCTCTTTATGTATTGAAATAACAAGTTTTCCTTTTGCATATTAGAGTAAAGGTGTTAATCCTTAGTGAAACTTTTGTTCAATAAGTTGGAATCTTCAAGACACGATCCTTAGCCATTTGCTATACACTAAACCCAAAGAAAATAATTCCTTTGTAGAATAAATTGTTGTGTTAAGTTTGTTGATTGTTATACTTTGTTCTTTTGCTTGTGATTGTTTGTTTATTGTTGTTTACTTGTGTTGTTTAGATTGTACGGAGAGCAACGTTCCATTTTTCGAAAAGAGAGTTTAACTTCTTCACCAACTTCAAAGGCAAGTAACACACGATCCATCTATTATTTTCTATATGCATTAGTTCATTTTTGAGTAGTATGCATGATAGGAAATTTAACTATGTTATATTATGCTATGCTATTATCCTATTAGTGTGTAGCCATCTATTTACCTTATCTTTATAGCCTTAGAACTTGCTATATTCTATGCAATGTTACAAATTGTTCTTACTTGATGTTGTGGAAAATTCTAAGTAACAGCTTCAATGAACCACCTGGGTGGATTTGGTTGCATGGCTGATGAGAGTTAAGTGTCACCCCGAGGGGTGTTCACTTGAGGAATGCCACCCAGGAACAAAGTGACTTTGATGTTCCCCAAGTTTAGATTGCTTCCAGTGCAGCCTTTGGTCATATGGGCTCTGGCTTAGTCGATTAAGTTGTGTGGACTCTACCTGTGGCTTGACAAGCAGATGTAGCAGAATTATAGGTGGAACGGGTGTTGCTGGTTGGTAGTTTTCATGCTTCTGAAAGACTTCGACTCAATTCTCTCATTTCCTTAATACATTTAACATGTATATAATGTTTGGGTGAAAAGAGTACAAGGGTGAAAGTGCACAACCTCTGCAGAGTTAGAAACTAAGATCTTAGCCGTGTCCTCGGCTATGGACAACATCGAGCAGCTGGACAAGGATGGACGGAAGAAGCACATCACCATTTTCAATAAGTAATTTTTTTCTAAGTGAACAGTAGTAGTGGTGCTTGGATTTCAATCCAATGTCACCCTTGAGAAGAAAAGTTTGTTTTACAAAAGAGATAGGAGAAAACTTGCTTTATGCAAACTTAGCCAAAACTCCACCAAGCCAAATATGCATGTAGATATAGTCTTGCCATTTATATCCACCATAGTGTTACTTGCCAATACATTAAATTGTATTGACTCCCTTATGGTTGCATATTCTATCCTGCAGATGAATTTGAAGACGAGTGAGGTTTCGTTCAGGATCTCGAGTTTACAACCAACATGTTTTGCCTGTGGCCCATGAACAAGATGAGGCTCAATGTTGTATTATGTTTTCCGCTGTAATTTTGTTTCCTGCTAGTCTTCTGAGACTATGTAAGTTGTAATCATATTCTGTAAAGACTGGATCATGCGATGTAATAGATTTTTACGCATCTGCATGATATTTCATTTTGAACCGTGGTGCTAGCAATTGATCCAGGTACTAGCACAATTACACGGAGTTCTTGCAATATTTAAATGTGGGAATGCTACATATCAATAGCACTTGTGCCATACATAACCAATGGATTTTTTATTGTTGCACTAATCCTCTAATGCGAATTACTGTTTGAGTGTGGTGTGAAGGAAGTTTTCAAGGGTCACGAGAAGATGTGATATATGTGATCAAGAAGAGTGCAAGGTCAAAGCTTGGGGATGCCCCCGTGGTTCATCCAAGCATATTTTTTAGAATACTCAAGCATCTAACCTTGGGGATGCCCAAGGCATCCCCTTCTTCATCAACTATCTATCAGGTCACTTCTCGTGAAACTATATTTTTATTCGGTCACATCATATGAAGTTTACATGAAGCGTCTGTTTGTTTTTCTTTTGTTTTCTTTTGTTTTCCTTGATGCAATAATATAGTTGGATCCTAGCATTCTTTGTTTGGGAGAGAGAAACGCTCCGCTTTTTCGTTTGAATACTTGCCATGCTAGTATTCTTAGGTTTTCTTCTAGTTGCTACAAAAATTCCTGTTTAGCTCTTGTTTTCATTGCATCTCTTATTCAGAGATGTTAGTTTTAGTAGTGTTATGTGAGTCCTCTCATGTTTGATTGCTTTAGCATTTAGAGAGTTTTTGTTAAAGCATGCTTTGTATGGTGCTTGTTGGGAAAACAAACTGCTGCTTGAAGTAGAATTTTTAACGGTGCAAGTAGAAGCTTGTATAGACTGTGGCTAGAATTTTTCATATCATGCTAGATGTTATTTTAGTTTTAAAGACTTGTGGTTATTTAGTAGCATGATTAGCCTCAAATAGCTGAGAGTGTTTAATGTGCCATTGAAAGAATCATGAGTTGTTTTTGTCATATTGAAGCATAAATTTGTGGTGTTCTCCTTTGAATGTTTTATTTGGTTGACTTGGCGCATGCTCACACCATGTTTATGACTATCAACCAGTCACGAATAGCCTCCATGATAATTTATATTTTGAACTTGTTGTACCACTTATGCTTTGATTAATGATGTTTATGTCGCTATGCATGATTATGGCTCTTATGCTCTCTTGATTTGTCGCTCCCAGTCTTTTGCTAGTCTCCACCTGTACTGAGTATGAGCTCTACTCGTGCATCCAACTCCCCAAAAACAAAGTTTTCCCATTGTGTCCACCATACCTACCTACATGTGGTAATTAACCGCCACTCCAAAGTAAATTGCTCATGTGTTACCTTTAAAACTTTCAAAATTACTCCTATTTTGTGCTCCTGTTTTAGCTCATGAGGACGTAAATAGAGAATCTTTATCTCACTTGTTGATTGTAATTTCACACCCTGGACTAGTGGCTTCATCCGCTTATCCAATGATTGAAGAGCAGGCAGCGGGGTGCCCAACCCCAAATTAATAATACAAATTCTCTTCACTATTTTTGCCCCTGATTTATCAGTCAAAGCATAATTGTGTAAACAAAAGAGAAAGAGGGATGACCTTCTACCCAGATGCGTCCTTCTATGGGAGCCTCTCTTGTGAAGTATAGTTGGCTTGTGACGTGCTGTATTTTCTGTTTACCATTCGTTGACATAAGCATACACCTCTCTTAAAATATAGACACTCCTCCACGTTATGTGATTGTTGGCACGCACCCGAGGATTCCGTTAGCCATGGTTTGTGAAACATGGTTGGGAGGAGTGTCAAGCTTTTTATACCTGTGTTTAATAAAATAAAGCTCTAGCACATGAGTGATCCATGCTTCCCTCTACGAAGGGCCTTTCTTTTACTTTTATGTTGAGTCTCCATCTTCTAACTTTATGCATGGTTGAGAGAGCATAGTCTCCATTCTGAGTTTTATGTGCATTTGTCCCAGAAACATTATTAATTGATTCATAATGTGTTATTGTTTGTTCTCTAATTATTTGTTCTAGTCTTCCTCGTGAACTTTGAAGGTGTTCTGGCATTTATGTTTTGCCCCACTCTTAAGGACTAGCGAAATATCACTTTGACATGTTCTCTCTATACTTGAAACAAACGTATATCTTTTGTTGTATTGTTATTCATGATCTGTTATGTGAGTTACTTCTTATGATGCAAGGTGATTGCTATGATTTCTTATTAAAGTTCTATTTATCATGCTTATGTTAAAGTTCTACGATCTCAGCTTACTTATGCTTTTACATTATTGATGATCAAGTTTATATTGGTAGCATGTCACCTCAAAAATTATTGTGTTTTTATCATTTACCTACTCGAGGACGAGTAGGAACTAAGCTTGGGGATGTTGATACGTCATAAACGTATCCTTAATTTCTGATGTTCCATGTTGTTTTGTTGTTGTTTCCCACATGTTTTCTATACACTTTATGTTATTATTATCGATTTTCCGGACTAACCTATTGACAAGATGCCACAGAGTCAGTTCCCTGTTTTCTGCTGTTTTTAGCTTCGAAAAAGTTGTTCTGGAAATATTCTCCGAATTGGAAAATTCGAAGCCCGAAAGTCTTAGAATTCCCGAAGGTTCCATGGAGTCCCAAAGAGACCCGGAGGGGGCCTCAGGGGGGCCCACACCATAGGGAGGCTCCCCCCTTGGCCGCGCCAAGGGGTGGTGTGGCGCCCCCAGGCCTCCACCGCCTTTTTAATCCCTCGAGACGTATAACCTAGAGATATTCCACTTCGTCCCAAAAAACACCCGAGGCCGTCGTCATCATCATCCCGAGATCGGGAGGGTTTTGGAGCTCTCCTCGGCACCCTGCATGGAGGGGAATTCATCATCGGAGGGGTCTACACCACCATGCCCTCCTTCAAAGTGACGCGTGAGTAGTTAATCCCTAGACTACGGGTCCATAGCAGTAGCTAGATGGTTGTTCTCTCCACTTTGTACCTCATGTTTAGATCTTGTAAACTGCCTAACATGATCAAGATCATCTTTATGTAATGCTACATGTTGTGTTTGCTTGGATCTGATGAATGTTGAATGCTTTTTCTTCTGATTATCAATCTATCATGTTATATTCATGCATATGTTATTTATGACCTTGCATGCTCTCCGTTATTAGTAGATGCTTTGGCCAAGTAGATGCTAGTAACTTCAAGAGGGAGTATTTATGCTCGATAGTGGATTCATGCCTCCTTTGCATATGTGCTCGAGTGACAGAAACGTGATGGATGGAGGATGTGATGTTTCCATTAGGGAGAAAAAAACGGTGTTTACCTAGTTTACATTGTTTACATTACACACTTTGCTTACGGCGATAATCTGTTGCTAGCAGCTTAATACCCAACGTTTGTTTGGATGATATTCGGAGGGTGGATTATTATACATAGATGCAATTGGATGACGGTCTATGTATTTTGTTGTAATGCCCGCCCGAATCACATAGTAATCTTTATGTCTTGCATATGCACTACGGTGCAGCCTTCATTTCGGTCAATTGTCGAGCTGTAATTTGTTCACCACACATGTTATTTATCTTTCACGGAGAGACACCACTAGTGAACTGTGGACCCCGGTCCATTTTCCTCATACTGATAAAACATCTACTGCTTTCATACTGCTCTCATATTGTTCCTACTGTTTTCCTGCTGTTTTCCACACCATACGTTTAACCTCTTTGTGTTCAGCAAAACCGGTCTGATTGACAACCTCACTGATACGTTGGGACAAAGTGATCTGATTGTTGTGTAGGTTCCACGTTGCCGCTGAACCGGTAGTGCGCCCTGCCACCTCAGCTGCATCAACCTTCAGAGATTGCTTGTCCTCCTACTGGTCGATTCAACCTTGGTTTCTTCTTTGAGAGAAAACTTTCCGCCGCACTCTTCACAACCTTTATCTTGGGGTTTACCAACGTGAGCCTCCAGTCAAGGCCTGCATCAATGCCTTGGGCATCCCCAAGCTTAGACGCTTGATTCTTCTTGAAATTTGCTGGGATCATCCACGGGGGCATCCCCAAGATTTGGCTTTTCACTCTTCTTGGTCACATTATATCATCCTCTTCTCTTGACCCTTGAAAACTTCCTTCACACCAAACTCAAAGTAATTCTCATTAGAGGGTTAGTGCATAATAAAAAAACACACATATTCTGCATGGACACAAGCATTACCAATACTTTCTAAACATTATCTACAACCACTTATGTTTTGTGGAGCAAAGAAATCCACTCAACATAGTAAAAGAGAGAATGCAAAATAAAAGGTAGAATCTATCAAAACCAGAACAATCTATAAAGAAGAATTTTTTATAGGCACTTACGTTGCTCAGATTAGAAAACCCAAAACTAAGAAACCTTGCCTACACATCTAAGGATCACGCACAAATTTTTTCAGGATGTTTCGATTTTTCTGTAATTTATTATGAATTAAACGGTGGACAGCAAAAATTTGTTCCTGCGCGGAAATCCAAATCTAGCATCAACTTTCCACTAGAGACTTTACTTGGCTCAACAATTCGAAAAAGTAACGGTACAAACGAGTTGTTACAGAAGTAAACAACACATTGACTAAAAGAAAACAAAAGAAAAATTACATAAATAAAACATGGGTTATCTCCCAAGAGTGCTTTTGTTTAACGCCTTTCAGCTAGGCACAGAAAGCAAGAATCAAGTATTTTCATGTGAAGAAGCATCAACATCATAATTTGTTCTAATAATATAATAAAAAGTTAGCTTCATTCTCTTTCTAGGAAAATGTTCCATACCTTTCTTGAATGGGAATTGATATTTAATATTCTCCTCTTTCATATATCAATAATGTCACCAACAATTCTAAGAAAAGGTCTTCCCAAAAAAAATAGGACAAGAAGCATTGAATTCAATATTCATAACAACAAAATCAATGGGTACAAGGTTATTGTTAACCATAATAAGAACATCATCAACTCTTCCCAAGGTTTTTTTCTTAGCATTATCAGCAAGATGAACATCCAAATAAAAGTGATCCAAAGGTGGCAAATCAAGCATATTATAGAGTTTCTTAGGCATACCAGAGATACTAGCACCAAGATCACATAAATCATTACAATCAAAATCATTCACCTTCATTTTAATCATGGGCTCCCAACCATCTTCTAACTTCCGAGAGATAGAGGCTTCACGTTTTAACTTTTCTTCTCTAACTTGCATGAGAGCATTTGTAATATGTTTTGTAAAAGCCATATTTATAGCACTGGCATTAGGACTTCTAGCTAGATTTTGTAGGAACATAATTACTTCAGAAATATTGCAACCATCAAAATCAAAATCATTATTATCAAAGGTAATGAGACCATTGTCTACCATATTTAGAAAAAATTCAACACTCTTATCAGGATCAATTTCAGTGGTTTTAGGCAATTTTAAACATTTAACAGAAGAAGTGGAGACATTGCAAACACCAATTACTTTACCATAATAGTAGGAGGTTTACTAGCATTTTTCATCTTCTCTTTCCCACCTAGCATGCAATTCAGCCAACATCCTAACATTGTCATCAATTCTAACTTGAATGGCATTCGAAGTTTTGATTTCTTTAACATCATTATGCATAACCTTTATTTTCAGAAGATCAACATCAAGAGCAAGGCTATCAACTTTAGAAGCAAGAACATCAAATTTGCTAAACTTTTCCTCAACAGATTTATTAAAAGCAGTTTGTGTACTAATAAAGTCCTTAAGCACAATTTCAAGATCATAGCGTACACTTCTATTGTTGTTGTAGGAATTACCATAGGAATTGACATAACCATTACCACTATTAGAAGGATAGGGCTTATAATTATTACTACCAAATTGTTTCTATAAGCATTGTTGTTGAAATTATTGTTTTTAATAAAGTTCACATCAACATGCTCTTCTTGAGCAACCAAAGAGGCTAAAGGAACATTATATGGATCAACATGAGTTTTACCATTCACAAGCATAGACATAATAGTATCAATCCTATCACTCAAGGAAGAGGTTTCTTCAACAGAATTTACCTTCTTACTTTATGGAGCTCTCTAAGTGTGCCATTCAGAATAATTTATCATCATATCATCAAGAAGCTTTTTCACATCACCCAAAGTGATGGACATAAAGGTACCTCCAGCAGCTGAATCTAGAAGGTTTCTTGAAAAAATCAGACCTGCATAGAAGGTTTGGATGATCATCCAAGTAGTCAGTCCATGGGTGGGACAATTCTTTACCGAATATTTCATTCTTTCCCAAGATTGATCAACATGCTCATTATCAAATTGTTTAAAATTCAAAATATCACTTCTCAATGATATATACTTAGCAAGAGCATAATATTTTCCAATGAAACAATCTTTACATTTAGTCTAAGAATCAATATTATTTCTAGGCAAAGATAGCAACCATTCTTTAGCTCTTCCTCTCAAATAGAAAGGAAACAATTTCAGTTTAATAATATCTCCATCTATATCCTTATACTTCTGCATCTCACAAAGTTCAACAAAATTATTAAGGTGAGCTGCAACATGATCAGTACTAACACCATAAAATTTCTCTCTCATAACAAGATTTAACAGGGCAGGCTTAATTTCATCAAAATCTGCATTAGGAGCAGGTGGAGCAATAGGTGTACAAAAAAATCATTGTTGTTTGTGCTATTAAAGTCACACAACTTAGTGTTCTTAGGGTTACTCATTTTAACAATATTAAAATAGGATAACAAAAATAACAACTATAATAGGAACTAATTTTTGTGTGTTTTTGATATAAAGAAGCAAACAAGACAAAATAAAATAAACTAAGAAAAACAATAACAAAGTAAAAATATTGGAGGTGAGAGACTCCCCTTACAGAAATCCTCTTCCTCACCGGCAACGGCGCCAGAAAAGAGCTTGATGGCGTGTGAACAAACGTTCGTTGGGAGACCCCAAAAGGAAGGTATGATGAGTACAACAGTAAGTTTTTCCCTTAGTAAGAAACCAAGGTTTAATCGGACCGGTAGGAGAAAGAAATCACTTCTGAAGGTTTTTGACAGATGATATTGGCAGGGCGCACTACCAGGCTCAACGGCAACATGGAATATGCACACAACACAACCAAGATACTTTGCCCCAACGAAATAGTGAGGTTGTCAAACTCACCGGTCTTGCTGAAAACAAAGGATTAGACGTATATTGTGAAAATGATGTTTGTTTGCAGTGAATGAAATGAAAATAGTGTTTGAAGTGAAAAAGAACAGTGTTTGCAGTAGGTTGTATTATCAGTGTAAAAGAATGGATCGGGGTCCGCAGTTCACTAGTGGTGTATCTTCATAACAGATAAATAACATGTTGGGTGAACAAATTACAGTTGGGCCATTGACAAAATAGAGAATGCACCGTAATGCATATACATGACATGATGACTACTATGATATTCATTTGAGCATTACAACATGATACATAGACCGTTATCCAACTGCATCTATGACTAATAATCCACCCTCAGGACGTCATCCGAGCAAACTTTGTGTATTAAGTTGCAAGCAACAAATTATTGCATTAAGTAAAGTGCGTAATGTAAAAAACACAATTGTCCTTATACAAAGCATTGTTGTTTTACCCCTAGTGGCAACAGCACATCCACAATTTTAGAAGTTATTGTCACTCTCCCAGATTACTGGAGGCATGAACCCACTATCTAGCATAAATACCCCCTCTTGGAGTCACAAGCATCTACTTAGCCAGATCGTCTACTAGCAACAGAGAGCATGCAAGTTCACAAATAAAATATATGATAGATCTATAATCAACCTTACATAGTATTCAATATTCACTGGACCCCAACAAACACAACATGTAGCATTACAATAAGATGATCTTGATCATGTTAGGCAGCTCACAAGATCTAAACATGATGGCACAAAATTGGAGAAGACAACCATCTAGCTACTGCTATGGACCCATAGTCCAAGGATGAACTACTCACGCATCACTCCGGAGGTAGGCATGGTGATAAAGAGCCCTCTGGTGATGATTCCCCTCTCCGACAGGGTGCCGGGAAGAACTTCAGAACCCTCCCGAACTAGGGTTGACGATGGTGGCGGCTGCGGAACTTTCCATGGATGGAGGCTCGGGTACTTAGGGTTTTCCCGATGAAGGCAATATATAGGCGGAAGGGCGATGTCGGTGGGCGACCAGGGGGCCCACACCACGTGGCCGCGCGGCCAAGGGGGGCCACGCCGCCCTATGGTGTGGCTGCCTCCCTAGCCCCCTTCGAGTCCCTTTCGGACTATGTGTACGTGACAGAAAAATAGGGACTTCGGCTTTTGTTTCGTCCAATTCCGAGAATATTTCCAGAACGACTTTTCTAAAATACAAAAAACAGCAGAAAACGGAAACTGGCACTGTGGCATCTTGTCAATAGGTTAGTCCCAGAAAATGCATAGAAATGCTATAAAGTGTATACAAAACATGTAGCAATTGACATAATATCAACACGGAACATCAGAAATTATAGATACGTTGGAGACGTATCAAGGGGACAGCACTACTATCCTTTATTCCACACTTGTGCTTATGTTTAGCACCAATACTTCAATTTGGAGAATTTTTTTATATTATGTTACTTGTATAACTACGTGGGGAACCTTACATTAAAGAATTTGACTTGTATATTCCAATGAAAAGCCTCCTCAAAATTGCTCTAGGTCTTCGTGAGCAAGCAAGTTGGATGCACCCCTACTAGTTCCATTAGAGAGATTTCATACACTTATAGCTCTATGTGCATCCGTTGTGTGTCAATCACTACTCCTTGCATAACTTCGATTATAAGAATTCCTCTTGTCTAATGATCACTTTCAGCTGTGTGATTCTTTCTTCCATTGACCTTCCAAACCCATCATAATGTTCTCTTAGCCATAGCATCCTGGTGCCAAGAACCAATGCAAAACGCTTACTTGTTTTTCGTGCACAAATAGTGAGCTTATTTTCTACGGGCATATTTTTATCACTTGACTTGATCCTAACATAAATTGTTGTGAGTGTTTGGTGCATTGGATGATTATATTGTTGTTCTTGAAGCTTAAATCATCTTTAATATATTTTGCATGGTTGATTGTCTTTTAGTATTTACTCATTGAAAGTTTTTACCTTGCTCTTCCTACTGGTTTATACATTACTCGTTTGATATCAACTATAAACCACAACTTTTATTCATTTTATCCTAGTTTACATGTTTTACATTATTATCTGATCAAGATAGTGTTGGCTGCATGTCGTTTCAAAAATTATTTTGTTATCACTTACCTACTCGAGGATGAGCAGGAGTTAAGCTTGGGGACGCTGATACATCCCAAACGTAGCTATAATTTTTTATGCTCCATGCTTGTTTTTTACATGTTTTCCCCATGTTTTCCTATGTTTTTTATCATTTATTGGACTAACATATTAACAAGATGCCCAGTGTCAGTTCATGTTTATTTGTCCGTGCGTTGCAGAAAAAGGTCAAAAAATAAAGTTCTCGGAAAATTCTGAAAAACTCCAGTAGGTCTAACTCCCCAGAAAACTCCAAGAGCCAGAAGGGCAGCCCAAGGTGGGGCCCATGTCCCCTAGGGGGGCACTAGCCGCGGCCCGCCCTTGGCCGCGCCTAGGGGTCACTTGGAGGCCCCCGACACCGCCTCACATCGCCTCTTCGTCTATAATTTCACCCTTGACCTAAAAACAGAGCAATCGACGACGATTTTTCCAGAAACGCATCTTATCTCCGCCGCCATCGAAAACCCTAATTCGGGGGACATAAGTATATGTTCTGTCACTCCGCTGGGACGGGTAAGTGCCCCCGGTGCCATCTACGTCGACCGTTTTGCTTCCATGATGCCTCACATGATAGAGATCCATCTGATGTAATGCTATGTGTTATGTTTGCTAGGATCCAATGAACCATGGAAACATGATTATTTTGCTCATGTCTTTAAATGAGAATCATCACTTATATCCTTAGATTCTTTTAATGTGTTCTTGCATGCTCTCCGACGTGTATGGTTACCTTGATCACATAATTGTATTAATCTCCAAGAGGGAGTATTTATGCTAGATAGTGGGTTCATGCCTCCCTTACACCTGTGCTCGAGTGACAGAAATGTGACGGTGGGGGATGTGTTGTTGCCACTAGGGAGAAAACAACGATGCTCTTGTCTACGAATAAGAACCATTGACTACATTACGTATTATTCTTAATGCAATTGTCTGTTGCACACAAAAGCAATCACTTTGTTGCTGCAACTTAATACTAGAGAGGTTTGCTGGATAGCTTTCTTGAGGTGGAATATTAGATATACATGCATGTTGGATAGCGGTCTATATGCGTTTACGTAATGCCTCCCATGTTGGAACCCGTGAACTATATCTCGCCATAATAGCATTTTTATGCCCCATGATTTGTGAACGGCCTAGATGTAATTCGTTTACCAATCACTTGTTCTATTGTTTGGAGAGTTGCCACTAGTGAAGCTATGAACTCCTGTCCATCTTTTATTATTATTTCTACTATTTTACATGCTTTTACTAGTTTCCTTGCTCGTCCGTTTATCACAGATTGCAAATATCACTTGTTTAACTCCGTATTACACAACATTAACTACCTTTTCGCCGAACCAGTGTATCTATACAATTTCCATCGTATTAGGTGTGTTGGGGACACAAGAGAAACATCACAACACCAATCCATTCATTATTTTATTGCGTCTTTTATTACTAATATATTTTGCTAAGTGTTTCTCAGGTGTGGCTGAATTGACAACTCAGCTGCTAAGACTTATAGGTATTCTTTGACTCCCCTCGTGTCAAATCAATAAATTGGGTTGCACTTATCCTCAAAGACTGTTACGATCGTCTACACTTGTGGGTCATCAGTGATCTTTGTTTAGATCACCCGTACCGTATTTTACTTCACGATGTAATTTTTTTGGACAAAATATACATCTAGGGCAGCTATTAGAATGCGGTTTGCTCCTTTTTATATTAAAAGTGGTTACAATATATTGTAGATCACTTATTACATTCCCGATGTGTTCTATATAAACCCCGAGTCAGTCACTCGTGGGAAAGATCTTCCAATACTACATCGCCCTAGAATTAGGGTCCCAAACCTATCAGACGGGAGTTTGTTGTGTTGTATACCTCTATATTGCCTGACGAAGGCATGGATCCTAGACCCTGCGGGTAAGGACACCCCATCTCAGGCCCAAGGTTAAGGCCCAAGAAGAGGAGTCCTTGGAGTATTCTAGAAGGCCCACGTGAAGCCCACTCGCACTAACTTGCGGGTTAAGTTTGGAAACTTGTAACCGACCTAGGGTTAGAGTTCGAGTCCTCTCCGGGTAAGGTTTGAGACCTGGCCACCTATATAAGGCCAGGAGAGCCACCGAGAGAGGACCAAGCAACACCGCAACACCAAAACCTTGAGCTTGAGATCATACTCTCGACTCGAGCCACCACCATTGTAACCGATCTATTCGACTAATACAGATCGACAGAGGCAGGAGTAAGGGTTTTACCTCTACGAGGGCCCCGAACCTGGGTAAATCTCGCCCCCCTGTCTAGCCGACGATTCCACCAGCACTCATGAGTTCTCCTAGTCGAAACCCGACAGGGTCACCTAAGGGATTTGTAGAGTCAGAGATTCGACAATTGGCGCCGACCGTGGGGAAGACGGGCGCTGGATCACCGGCATCTTCGGCTTCATCGACAACCCACTCCCGTTGGAAACCATCGACTACGGCTCCGAACAATCCTATACGGATCGGATCTGTCGTGGTCACACCTCACTCGCTGTAATCGCGCCCGGTATTCGAGGATCTGGAGAAGAGCGTCACCTTGATGTTCGGGAGCCTGAAATTCGTGACCAACAGGGACGGAATCCTCCACTTCTCGGATGAATCAGAAACTGAATCTGGAGCTGTCGACTCGCGTCGTCATTTGGAGAAAAGCAGCGAGTCCATCCGCTTCAACGCCAACGACTACCATACCCTCTCGACAGAGGAACCATCAAGAATTCAAAGGAACTTTCGATCTACGCCTAGGACGCACGAGCCTCGACTGGCTCAAGTCTGCATGGCAGGATCGGAACAAGCCTCGGAAACGGAACATACCGCGGCAGAGCGCAACATAATCGGCGTCTCACGGGAATCTTGGAACCAAGAGAAGGAGGCTATGCGAACGAGAAAGCCACCCGCAGCCGGGGCTTCACACGAAGACATGGTTGCCTACCACTATCACCTAGTGAGCGCAGCCACGACCATCAAAGACGCTCGGATAGATCTGGCCCGCTGAAGAAGAGCGGCGGATGAATCGAGCCAAAGACGAGCCGGGCTGTCCATAACACCCTCGGTCGGAACCCGACCCGCGAGGAAGGGGCACGCATCTACATCCAGGAACAATGAATCCCTAGCCGGGACCAGCAGATCGATCACTCCTTCTCTCATGCGAGTCGATGACGACGGCAATGTCTACCCGCAAACTCCCGCTGCCGCGGTTCTAGCCACAGCAACTTACATGCAGATGAATCAACCGACGTAAAGTGACCCTCGGGCGGAGCAGTATAAACAAGTACGCAAGGGACTAGGACTGGCAGCCGCAAGGCTTGCCGCCTATGATCGAAAGAAAGCCGCAGAGCAGCTGGAGAAGGAACAGGAGAAAGAGAAAGAGAAGGATAGGGAAGCATCCCGCAAACATAGGAGCACTTCTCCAAGAAGGGATAGATCGCCACGTCGTGGCCGAGGAAAAGAAGCACGGCGCCGTGATGACAGTCGAAGCAGCAGCGAAGGCAGTCCGAGAGACAAAAGCTCGCGGCATCACAGCAGCCGCTCGCGAAAGCGAAGCAAGGAGCCAAGGAAGGACGCCGACCGCGATCGGCCAGGACATGACGCGCGATCGTACATCGCACAAAATAAAGTAGATAAAGCGAGGGCTTCGCGATATCGCGGGCGCTCTTCATCTAGCTCGTCGGATGACGAAACCTGCGGTGCGCTCTGCTTTGCCTGCAGCATCCGCGAAGCACCTCTACCCAGGAGATTCAAGCTCAGCACGGAGGTGACAAAGTACGACGGCTCACTCGAGCCTTCTCAATGGCTAAGCGATTACCTCACGGCAGTAAAATGCCAATGTGGGAACAAGAACACAGCTATGCAATATCTCAATTTGCATCTCATTGGCGCGGCCCGCAGTTGGCTGGAAAGAAGACCAAGATCTTGTTATGCATCATGGGATGACTTGCACCGCGACTTTTGCAAAAATTTCCATTCGACCTATAAGAGGCCGGCCACCATTGAAGAACTGCGAGCATGCAAGCAGAAAAGCGGTGAGTCTACCCGCGAATATATCCAACGGTGGACCACACTCAGGAACACTGCGGGAACCATCTCGGAAGAAGTGGCGATTGAGGCCTTCGCGAAAGGCGCCCGAAGAACTGCTTTCAGAGAGGAACTAGGCAGGGCTGCACCCAAAACTATTGGAGAACTAATGATCATAGCCTAAAAGTGGGCTAATGGCGAAGACGCAGTGCGCAACGAGAGAGCATCATCACCTGCGCACGATTAAGACCGTCATGGCCGGAGGAAAAGGAGGAAATATTACGATCACGAAGATCGAGAGGAGTTGGTAGCGGCGGAATTCACGCGAAGCCGCGACTCCGGTCGCCGTGGGAATCGCGAGTGGAGACCAAAGGCTGAAGAAAAATCACCCAAGGAAGACCTCGATGGATACTGCTCGCTACATCTATTTACAGATAAGCGCACGGGCAAAACTAAGGCAACACACCTTCTTAAGGATTGCCGAAAGTTTATTGATATCTCAGAAGCACTCGCCAGAAAAAGATCTGCAGCCACTCAAAATTACCCACCGCTTCCAGGAGGAGGCCACCAAGGATTCCAGCCGCCACAACCCCTACCTCCACCAGCCAATCCAAACATGGCATTAGCTGCGCTACCCGCACCACCTGCACAAAACTCCGGGGCCAATGCGTACCCGAATCCAGCAGGGCAACTCGCGATGATACAGAAGGTATGTCCATCCCGCAGAGCTCAAAAGACTAACACAAGGCAGTTGTGCATGGCTGTGCAGACTCCGCCAACAAAGCCCGAGTACCTGAAGATGGCGGATCAACCAATCACATTTTCGATGAAAGATCACCCGCCACGAGTCCATCGACCAGGACACGCCGCCCTCGTCATTCAAGCATAGATTGGCAACTACGACTTGGCCCGTGTATTGATGGATGGTGGCAGTGGCATCAACATTATCTACGCGGATACACTCCGTCGGATGAACAGGAATCTGGACGGCCTCGCGGAATCAGAGACATCCTTTCACGGGATAGTTCCGGGAAAGACAATCCGTCCACTCGGCACAATCAACTTAGAAGTTGTGCTGGGCACCAAAAGCAACTACAGAAGAGAATTCCTCGACTTCAAAGTCGTCGACTGGCCTTCACAGTACCACGCCATTCTTGGTCGAACAGCGTTCGCCAGATTCATGGCAGTACCACACTACGCCTACCTGAAGCTCAAGTTACCTAGAGAATATGGTGTGATCACAATCGATGGAGACTTTCAGAAATCCAACAAGTGTGATATTGAATTCAACGAGATCGCAAAATATTTCGGGATGCAAGAAGAACTTCAAGAGCTGGCAAAAACCACGGATCACTCCGTGATGCCCCTCACGAAGAAAAACGCACCGGAGTTGAAGTTCAGCGCCAACAGTGATACCCGAAAGCATCAAGTGCACCCGATAGATTCTGCGAAGACAGCGATGGTCTCAACCACCCTCACGCAAGCATAGGAAAGCGCGCTCGTCAAACTCCTCCGTGAGTACTGGGAAATTTTCGCCTGGCAGCCCTCAGATATGCCAGGAATACCTAGGGAGTTTGCCGAGCACTCACTCGAAGTCTTTCCAGATGTCAAACCCATCAAACAGACTACTCGACGATTTTCAGAACCCAAGCAGAAGGCGCTCGGAGAAGAAGTAAACAGGTTGCTAGTAGCAATTTTAATCAGAGAGATCAAAATATCCACCTGGTTAGCAAATCCAGTGCTGGTCCCCAAGAAAAACACGGAAATCCTTCGAGTATGCATCGACTACACGTCGTTAAACAAGCACTGCCCCAAGGATAACTTCCCCCTCCCGCGAATCGATTAGATCGTGGATTCTACGGCAGGCTGTCAACGCCTCTCTTTCCTGGACGCCTATTCAGGCTACAATCAGATCCGGATGAAACGGGAGGACGAAGAAAAGACCACATTTATCACGCTACACGGCGTATATTGCTACACGACAATGCCCTTCGGGCTCAAGAACGCAGGCGCAACATACCAGCGCTGCATGCAAAAATGCCTCGCCAAGCTCATTGGCAAGAACGTACAAGTGTACGTTGACGACATCGTCATCAAGACTCGAGTTGAGGACACACTCCTCGAAGACATTAGAGAAACATTCGACGCCCTCAACGCATACAGGATCAAGCTCAACCCGACGAAATGCGTCTTCGGCGTCCCAGCAGGAAAACTTCTCGGGTACCTGGTATCCGCCAGAGGCATCAAAGCCAACCCAGAGAAAATACAAGCAATCTTAACTATGAAGGATCCAACCAATCTACGCGGAGTCCAGCAGCTCGCAGGGCGACTAGCCGCTCTGAGCAAGTTCATCGCCCGATTGGGAGAACAAGCGCTACCATTTTACAAGCTGTTGAAGAAGACGGACAAATTCGAGTGGACACCAGAAGCTAAACAAGCGTTCGCAGACTTGAAGCGGTCATTGCAAAGCAGGCGCGTCCTTGCAACACCGCAAGAAAGGGAGCCACTCTACTTATACCTAGCCGCCACAAACCAGGTCATCAGCACAGCAATCGTAGTCGAACGACCTGAGGAGGGCAAGGCATACGGAGTCCAACGACCAATCTATTACATCAGTGAAGTGCTTTAGCCATGCAGGCAACGATATCCTCATTACCAGAAGCTCGCATATGGAGTTGTTCTTACAGCCCGAAAGCTCAAGCACTATTTCCAGGAACACGCCATCACAGTGGTTAATGATGCGTCACTCGCGACAATCATGAACAACCCTATGGCATCCGGAAGAATAGCCAAATGGAGCATCGAGCTGGGCGCTTGGGACATCACGTACGCAGGACGCAACGCAATCAAGTCCCAGGTACTCATGGAATTCTTAAGCGAATGGACAGAGTTACAAATGCCCGGACCGCCTGAGTACACGAGCAACTGGATAATGTACTTTGACGGATCCAAAAGAAACGAAGGAGCAGGAGCTGGAATCGTCCTCATATCGCCTAGGGGAGATAAGCTGCAATACGTCCTACGATTGGACTTCCCACCCGATGATCCAGCATCGAACAACGACGCAGAATATGAAGCCCTGTTGCACGGGATGAAGATGGCAGTCGCTTGCGGAGCTACTCGACTAATGATCTACGGCGACTCCAATCTCATCGTGCAGCAAACAATGAAGGAATGTGATGCAATTGCTGAAAACATGATCGCATATCGCGACATGTACAACCTACTCGAAGGGAGCTTCAAGGGATGCGAGCTGAAACACATTGCGAGATCCAGCAATGAAGAAGCAGATAGACTGGCAAACATGGGTTCCACAAACACACCCATACCGCCAGGAATATATTTCGAACGGATGATCAAGCGCTCAGTCAAAGTCAAAAAATCTGCAGGAGCACCCGCAGCACCAGAAACAGAGGTCAGCCCGCAAGTTGCCATCATCGAGCTTATTCATAACATTTCACGACAGATTTTTCTGGTCGAGCCAATCTGGACGCAGAAGTACCTCGACTACTTGTCCTCTAGACAGCTCCCGGCCGATCCTCGCGAGGCTCGACAGATAATCAGGCGCAGTAAATCTTTTCGGATAATCAACGGAGAATTATACAAGCAAAGCATCTCGGGTATATTTCAGCGCTGCATCGCACCCGAGGATGGCAAAGAATTACTCCAGGACATCCACCAAGGAGACTGTGGGCATCACGCTAGTTGGAAAACAATAATGGGAAAAGCCTTCCGAGCAGGATTCTATTGGCTCACGGCAGCCAAGGACGCAAAGGAGCTAGTCGAATGATGCAACGCTTGCCAGCGATTCGCACCAAGACCACATGCACCTGCTACGGAACTGCATATGATACCCATCGCCTGGCCTTTTGCACAATGGGGGCTAGACATGGTAGGACCGCTAAGCAAGTCCACACCGGGTGGATATACACACTTACTGGTCGCAGTCGACAAATTTACCAAATGGATCGAGGCCATGCCAGTAACTTCGGCTAGTGCCCAATGCGCAGTCAAGTTCCTCGACTCCATCGTATGCAGATTCGGGGTACCACATGACATCATTACAGACAATGGCACAAACTTCACAGCAAAGGAAACACAACAGTTCTGCGAGGAAAAGGGCATCAACTTCAAGTTTGCTTCAGTTCCCCACCCGCAAACGAACGGACAAGTCGAAAGATCCAACGGCTTAGTTTCAGCTGGAATCAAGAAACGTCTACTCGATTGTCTACACCCAGCAGTCGGACATTGTGCCGAAGAGTTACCCTCCGTGCTATGGAGCCTCCGCACAACTCCAAACCGATCCACAAACTACACGCCATTTTTCATGGTATACGGGGCAGAGGCAGTCCTTCCCGAGGATGTTCGGTTCAGCGCCCCACGAGTTGTGGCTTACAGCGAAGAAACCTGAAACAGGGCACTCGCGGAAGATATGGATGCACTCGATGAGATACGCGATATAGCGCTTGCAAGATCCGCAGTATATCAACAATCACTACGAAACTATCATAGTCGCCGCATACGCCACAGAGCATTCGCGGTTGGAGATCTAGTGCTGCGACTCAAGCAGAAGGAAGGACACAAGCTCGAGCCACCATGGGAAGGACCCTTCATCATACACGAAGTCATCCCAGGTGGAGCCTACAGGCTGAAGAATCCATCGACTGGAGGAATCTATTCCAACCCTTGGAATATCGCACACCTCCGCAAATTTTATCCCTAGATTTACCTGTTCTCACAACAAATAAGGCTATACTAGCCACTCCTGTAGCCCGAATACATGACTTCTCAGTCATAGCAATAAAATACATGGTTTCTCAACCATATTTACTCGAAGATTATTCATTCTTACATGCTAAATAGTTACATGTACACACCCCATAAACACACGGGGGCTACGCCTACAACTAAGCATCACAAGAAAATTTATACACACGAGGTTACACACCTTACAACAGTTTTTACAAACTATACAGCATCACAGAATGTCCACATTCAACAATCAATCATGGCGATAAGCATTCTCAGTTGCCAACACTCTATCTACTTCCTCAGAAGTTAGTCGAATGATTTTCTCCGCTGCAGGACGAACAGCATCGTAGTGCGGAGAAATATCATCGATTGGACCATCTGGAAGCCTAGCTACGGAGTTAAAATTTATCTCAGGATGCCATTTTCGGACAAAGGAGAGAGCCACCACCGCGCCGCAAGTCATCTGATTGCGCACACACTCGCGAATTTCTCCCTCTTGCCCGAAGAGCCCGAGGAGATAGCTCCAGTCTTCAGGACCCCTTTCCAGCGGATAGAATGCAGCGTTCATCGCGATCAAGACCTCGTGAAAAGAACTCACGAGAACTTTTACCTGGTAGACACGGAACTTCAAAGTAGCCAACACAAAGCCTCGGCTGCGATCAGACCAAAAATTATTCGCATGAGGCCTTGAGCTGCCAGCTTCTTGAAGAATGTGGTTTTCTACCCACTGTTTTTCCTCCCTATCATCCGGTTTAACAACTGAAGAACAAATATGCGTGATTAGGTAAGGAAACAAGACAAAGAAGACCTGGGGGCTGTATTACTTACACAGCAGTTCCCTAGCAAGGGAAGCCAACTCGTCCATCACAAACTGCTCGCGTTCAGTCGCCAGTTTTTGCTTGGACTTCGCCACATCGGCTATCCCACGCAACGCTTTCAGCTTGCGCTCACCATCGGCTACACGATCACGGAGACCCGCCAAAGTCCCAACAGCGGCAACAAGCGGATCAGCTCGGGTAGCAGGTCCACTTGAGGGTTCTGCGGCCACCTCGGCTACCTGAAGAGCAAAAAGAAGATTAAAGGAATAAGGTGCCCTACTCGAGATATATTCACCACCTATTCAACAGGTGCTCGGGGGCTACTCCCATCGGAAGAAGACAAACAATTGCAAGAAGCATTTTCAGAAGAACACTTCGATTAAAGACAGTGAAAATACGGGAATACATCCCAAGGTTCATTACAATCAAGCTGGTAAAGCAAAAGAAATACAAGCCTAAGAAGCTACAGTGTTGCTCCCACTCGCGGCAGTTGTCCCTCCCTTAAGTCGAGCAAACAGCTCAGACAGCTTCCGAGCAAGGATGGCGGCTGGCTCGCCAAAACGAGAGAGCCATACCTTTTTGCCCGTGAAGGGGTCGACTGGGAGATACGAATAAGCCTCCTCCAAGCCGCTAACTCCATGCGCCAGCGCGAACTGGATGGCCATCTTCGCCCCAGACTCCGACTGAGCAACCGCGTAGGCATCCAGGAGATTTCTCTCTGAGAAGATCTTCAGCAAGTCACCTAGCGCGGGTGGAGAGGAAGCATTGACGAGAAGGCGACCATGCAGCTGCGTCAACACTTGAGTAGCGTTGCCGACCAAGGAGCAAATTCCTT
Source organism: Alopecurus myosuroides (assembly GCA_028641055.1). NCBI lineage: Eukaryota > Viridiplantae > Streptophyta > Magnoliopsida > Poales > Poaceae > Alopecurus > Alopecurus myosuroides. The sequence continues at coordinate 142,571,702 of CM054061.1, read as the reverse complement.
CGGCATGCCTCCTGAGCTGAGCGAGGGAGTCTGTCAGCGCGTCCACCCGCTGGATTCCTGGAATTTCCAGAGGAACGCCCAGAAGACCTACAAAGAAAAAGAACGTCAAGAATCAAGACAGCAGAAAGCAAATTACAAACCAAAAATAACTTACCCGCAAAGCGCCCGGCAAGGGGACGGATAAAGTCGACAAGATCAGCATCCGCCTTGGCGCTGGCCGTCTCCAACTTCTTCAAAGCCTCTTGGGCAGAAGCAAGCTTCCCTTCAAGGTCAGCCGAAGACATGCGGGAGGATTCCAGATCTTGGCGAACAGCCGCCAACTCAGCCTCTAGAGCTATTGCCCGAGTAGAAGCATCGTCTTTCTCGGTCTTCGAAAACTTAAGTTGAGCTGCACGACAATATCTATCAGAATCGAAGAACTAATGGAAAAGGTGCGAACAGAAAAAGAAAGGGGGATGAGCTTACTTCGAAGAAGCTCGTTTTCAGAAGTGAGTCGACCGCGCTCCGCTCGAAGGAACGAACAGTCAGATTCGGCAAGGACAACACGGCGCCCAATCGCCGTAAGGGAGTCAACGAGCGACTGCAAGAAATTCAGAGATAGAAGAATTAGAAGAGAAGAATTGGAGCCTGTACCCGATTACAATCAATCGACTACAGCCCCGGGGGCTACTCCCATCGGGAGCACTGCGGTGCACCCGATAAAATCAAGAAGAAGGAAAAGACAGTTTTTGAGCCTGTAGCCGATCACATGTGATCGACTACAACCTCGGGGGCTACTCCCATCGGGAGCACTGTCGTGCACCCGATAAACAAATTAAAGACAAGTAACAGAATTTACCTGGCCCTTGGCACGAGAGAGGGGATCTGCGGAGCTACCCGACACCTCCTTTGAAGCTGAAGCCCCGGCAGCTAAACTAGGAGTTTCATGTTCCATAGTCGCCGCCTTGGGGGCCACGCTGGGCGAATTCTGGATGGTGCCTGCAGTGGGAGCCTCATCCGCAGCTCCTGCCTTACTCTTCCTTTCGGGAGGAAGAGAAGAGGCGTACCTGCGAGGACTAATGGTTTGCAGGCTGCGACAAAAGACAAAGCGTCAACACAGATGCAAAGGAAAAAAACGTTCGACTAAGAACGAGGAGAAAAACTTACTCATCGTCTTCATCCTCATCCAGCATATCCGCATTCCAGGCGGTCTGGATAACTGGGAATGAGGAGGAAGGGGCGCGCGTTTGCAGAGGAGTAGCGTTGATGGGCTCCTTCCCGGGCGACTCTTCCAAGGAGTTGTCCTTAGAAGTGGCCTCATCACCTTCTACCCGACGGCGTTTATAACGATCGCCATCCGAGTCTCCTGCGTCATCCGAAGAATCTTGGTCGGAGCTCGAAGAAGCGTCGGCGACACTGGTGTCGGCTGGGGCATCCAAGTTACTCGCCAATAACTCTGAGGCCTCCGCCCCAGATACAGGAGGGTAGCAGGTGGCCATGGACAAACTATATGGAAGAAGACAGAGGAACGCAAAGGAAAATTCAATCGACTGAAATTCAGAACAAGCAAGGAAATAAAGAAAATAAAAGAAGGGAAGAAGAATAAACTCACCGCGGCTGGCGGAGGCTTCGACGCGTCAAAGGCCGCGATTGTGCACTCAGGGAATTTCTCTCCCACCTTCAGGCTTGTCAGACCCCGGACCCAGAGATATACACACTGTTATGTGCTCCTAGCCATGGACTCACAAGGGCTTCAGGGTTACCAGCCCCGGCCGCAACAAACAACGGCAGGCAGACCGGATTCATCGGCACGTAGTCCGGGTCCCCGGCCTACTACTCCTTGTATCCATGCTAGTCATAACCAATTATGCATACCCAAGCGTCCACGAGTCGGATGAAACTGAAGGAACGGGACCAAAGTTATACAGAGCTTCTGTGTGTCCAGAAAGTGCAACAACAATCGAGGGTTACTGGGGTTACCTCGCCCCAGGCCGATCACATCGACAGGCGGGCTCGGACATGGATCATCGGCTCCACAACCCCTCGACTGCGACAACTATGCAGGCATAGCCAAAACTGTATAACAACGGGCTCGAAACCAACAACCGATCAAAGCAGCACTCCAGACATGAAAGTTGTATTAACAAGTGTTACTAGAGTATAGCTTACAAGCAGAGGTCACACGACCCAACATTACATCAGACAACGGAAAGCAAAATATGTTGCTAATCAACTATAACCGAAAAGGCCTAAGAGGCCGCAACATAAGGCGACGTTCCAGCCCATAGATTCCAGGCTGCTACCTGGGAACCCCGAACTACTCGTCGATGTCCACGTCGAAACACCGTCGAACTGAGGAACTCCACCTGAACCAAGTTGAAGCAAACATGAGTACGGGAGGTACTCAACAAGACTTAGTTAACTTATTATATATCTGCTTCTCCTAGAAAGAGTTATGAAGGTTGTTTTGCGTAAAGCCATCTTTATTTTCCAAGTTGAGGGAGGAATAGCACGTCTCATGGAGTATTTTGAAAACAGATGAGAAAGCTACTCAACTACTGAAATCATTATCTTTTTAATCCACCAGAAATCATATCAGCACCTCGTGCTTCAAAGATCACCACCTCAAGTTGTTCCGGTAACTCATGCTACAAGGCAACCCCTCTCGGCATCTCCGAGGAGGTATCCTTCATTCATTATCAGAAAGTTTTAATCATTTCGTTAAAGTTGTCTATGATCACAGAATCCGTCACCAAGTCGTCCTTAACCGCGGACACGGCTTTTCGAAAAGATTTAACCCTGCAGGGGTGTACAACTTTAACCACACGTATCAACCAACTCTTAATGCCAGATCATTAGCACTATTCCGGGAAGTGCCGGCAGATGGAGGTCGACCACGATCTTTCCCTTGCTTCGCCTATTCCATGAGTCGCTCCGAGTAGAGATGGTCCGCCAATAGGGAGTGGCCATCTCCTGCCGGGTCTCTATCGTTGTGCGCAATGCTCGACGGTTACCTACCCGCAGAGCGCTGATACACCACCACGTCCTAGTTTTGAAAACGTTTTGATATCCCCGCAAATCCAAATGGAAAGCCCGAACTAGGCAACTCATGGAACAAACTAGGCAAGTTGAGACCGAGGGGAATCTGAGCCCCGTGTGGATGCACGCTCAGTCTTGGCTCGAAGACGAGAACTCGCTCCTAGGGGCATGAACGAGACAACCACCACAGACCCTCTGTGGTCTCGTCATCCACAACTTTAAGTCATCTTAATCAAGTATCCCTTAACTTTCCACAACATACTATCATACTAGATTCATTAGCGGCTCTGATTAATCAACCGGATGGAGCAGAGATCAACAGACATGTATGACTAAGCATGGCATATTTGAGGCTCGGGCGATACACACAAACAATTCCTATGTCTGCTAGGAGCATTGAATCATGATATCTGGGTTATGCAAATAAATAGGATGACTCTATCTATTGACTCAAAATACATTGGAATCGAATGCATTTGTACGAGAATCAAAAGTCTTTCGAAATCATATATGGGCAGATAAGAGGTTATGCTTGCCTTGCTTCAAGAATACCAGAGAAAGTCTTCAGGAAAAAGTGCTTGACTTGTCGGTTAGGATCAAGTATTCTTCATTGGATTGCTGGTCTTATCTCCGGAGTCACGTTCTATCGAGGGGGAAACAACACCGAAACAAAGAAGAACAACAATCAAACATGGCATAGATGCAATGCACAACATGTATGTATGAGCAAGTTAATGCACTATAATAAAGCCCTAAGCATGTTCTTTGGGTTGCTAGGGTTCATATGTCAGAAATGCAGTGTTAGTGAAAAAGTCCCGAAATAGACCCCGGAGGGGGTTTCGGACGGTTATGGAAGTGAGTGCAAATTAAAGTGCTCAAAAGAGTTTGAAAACATCATAAATAGGTTCCAAATGTCATTTTGAGCAATTTGGTATATAACTTTTAATTTTCTAATTTTCTTGAATAAAAACTTATTTTTTCTATTTTAAAAGATTAAACAACATTAAAATAATGCTTATTTTTGGACTTTCTCAAACATGAATGAAAATGGTATAGTTGGGTAGAGAATAATTTTCTGAACATTTTCATATCTCACTTTCATTTTTCTGAAGTATATAACAATAGTTATTAATTATTCAACATTTAGTTATTTTCTGGAAATTAGGAAAATTGTATTTGTGACATCACCATGACGCAGACATGACGTCATCTGTCTCTGTTCTTCAGAGGAGCCTTCAAATTCGACGGAAACCGCGCGCAATTCACGGAACAAAGGGTACCAGCACGTAGAGAACACCGAGGCGAACCTAACGGTGGTCACGCCGCTTGCTGGAGGTCGCCGGAGCGACGCCGGCGTGCGAGCGCGGCGGCGGCGCCACGGTTGCTCACGGCTAGCACGATTCCGGCCACGGGAATTCAAACGGAGAGCACCCAGAGGTAGCTCAGCTCACCGGGTAACCGCAGGGATGGCCGAGGAAGCTCGGCGATGTCTCACAGCGACGAATCGACGCGGCGAAGCCTGGCCGGCCACGGGGAAGAAGACCCCGATTCCGGCGCTTCCGTTCCTCCTGGCTCATGAAACTTGACGAGGAGAAAGCAGGGAGGACGTCGGAGCTCCACGCATGATCATCTCTTCTCGGGACGGCCGGAGTTGGCTGCGCGAGGCGGCGGCCGGAGGAAGCTAGGGTTTGGGTTCGCATAGAGAGAAGCAGAGAGAGAGCTCGAGGTGGGGGGGGTTCTGCGGGGTGTCTACTCGATCTGGACGTCTCCCGGGGCCTCATCCCCTCGATGGCTGGAAGCAGGAGGTGGCTCCGACGCGGACGAGCTGCCACGCAGCTGCTCCTCTGTCCCAAGGTAGAAGACAAAAGGAGGTTTTCAAAAAACCCCTAGAATTTTAGAAAACCACAATTAAGTCCTTTTCTCTTTAAAACCAGAACAGAAAACAACCTTTTGAGGGCCTTTTTGAAATCAGAAAAATTGGCAAAAATAACTTTTGGAAAGCTTATGAAATTTCCAACACAACCATGTTTTGCTTTGATGAATTTGAAATACTTTTCAGAACAAAATTTTGGAAACCCTTTTAAGTACTATCTGTGGGATTTTTCTCAAACCAGTTAAATTCACAATTTAAATTGGTAAAAACATGATTAAATTTTGGTTCTTATGCATGTATGATATGAACACACACCACACACCCTAAGGTAGCAAACTTTGGGGTGTTACAAGGCTAGTGATAGCTGCGATCTTCTTCTCGAACTCGACGTTCGAAAGCTCCTCGCGACTCACTCGGCTAGGATCCTCAGAGCCTTGATACTCCCACATCGTGGAAGGCCTGAGCTGCAAAGGTTGGATCCTGCGCTTCAGAAAGGTACCCGTCAGGTGCAGCCCGTTGAGTACAACTCCATCAGCTTGATCACGGAGGGCTGTCACTCTTGCGAGTAGCGGCGCGACGACCTGGGCTTCTTCGGCTGACAACTTGTGCGACCAGGACTTCCGTCTCTTCAAAACAGCGAACGGGTGGAATTCCACGATCCCACCCGAGCTGTTGTCGATGACGTAGAACCATTTTCTCCTCCAGCCCTGCGCGGAGTCGATGAAGTACATGCTGAAGTAGCTGGTCTCCGATCTCGCTTGGATCCCAAAGCCACCCGTACGTAGCGGCTCGCCGGGCTCGGAGTCTACCCGCGACCTCTCGCGGAAGATCCGTACTTTGAAAAGGGCCTTCCAGAGCGCCCAATGTGGGCGAATGCCAAGGAAGCATTCGCAGAACACGATGAAGCACGATATGTGCTGCACCGTGTTCGGAGGAAGATCGTGAAGCTGTATGCCATAGACATACAGCAACCCGACAAGAAACGGATGAAGGGGAAAGGAAAGACCGCGAGACACATGGTCCGCGAAGACCACGCGCTCGTTTGCTTGCGGATTGGGTACCTCTTCCTTCTTTCCGAGGCGCACCCGCTTCTCGGACTCCGCCGGCAGCAGCCCCTCCCGCTGCATCTCCTTGATGCTCTTCGCGGTGGTGTTGGGCGAACGCCAGTCGCCCGAGCGCGGCGCAGTTTGCACGGAAGCTTCCCCGGATGCGGAAATGGAAGCACCACGTATTTTGCCTCCAGCCATGACTGACAGCACGAGCTCGCGCGCGAGGAAGAAGACGAGCGCGAGGAAGAAGATGGATTTGAGACGGAGGCTGGGAAAATTTTACCGCAGCGCAAACACCCGTACTTATACACGGAGCAAATCAATCCTGGCCACTCGATGCACCATGTGTCGCTCATCGCTGCCACCACGTGTGAAGATGAAACGAAGAGGCGGTGAACGCTGTTTCCTGCCACGATCTCAACAGAAGATCGTGCGCATTTACTGCGCAGTTTGCGTAAAAACCGGGAACGACGTCTCGTTTCCCGGTCAAAAAGCTGACCATGTGGGCCAACCCATCTGCTCGCACTCCGTCACGTCCCATCGGGAGGAGAAAAGTGCGCCATGATGTCATAGCGTGCATCATCAAGATAAAGAAAGTTCCGAATGGAAAGTTCAAACGCGAAAATAACTTCGTATGAACGAAACTCCTTCGAATAGAAACAACCTTTTCATAAGCAGATCATGAAGGCAAGACTCCTTTACAACAGGAAACAATACCCTGTACACGAAAACTCTTTCGTATGGGCACGATCTCCCAAACATGAAAATTCTTTCATACGGGCATAAAACTCCTAAACACGAAAACTCTTTCGTATGGATATAAGAACTACTCGCTCGAAAATTACACGAGTAGGCAGAACCTACTTTTTCTCACTCGCATGATATTTTCACATCATAAAAACCTGGATTGTTCAGCCGACTAGGCACATCCGGATGTCATATTCTTCGAATATGAAGGTAAGACCCGAAAGATCTCTCTTGAGGGCCTGGAATCGCACTCGAAGCTGCGTCCTCCGGCATGATTCCGTGTCAACAACACGAAGAAAAATCCTAGCGGACGCGCCGGGTACCCCCATAGGTTAAGTTCGACTCGATAAGAACACAACGGCCTAGTCGCAACAATCACCTTATCGGGTTCGAGTCGGAGTTCTCGAATCTGTGTAGGCCAGAAATGTTTTTGCCCTAGTCGCAATTAATTGGCCCTGATCTCTCGGGAGAGCCAAGCTACTGCGCCGCATCCTTCTGCGATAAAAAGCCATAAAAACAGGCACTTGCTTTGCTCGATACTCGAGTATGAAAACTCATTATACAGGGTACACGCCCTTAAAACAGTAAACAGCCAAGCTGGTTATCCACAGGAAAGAAAGACCAAGATTTGACCGTCTACTCGACTGGGAAAAAAAACCCACTCGAGCAAACGCTCGGGGGCTACTGACGAAGGCATGGATCCTGGATCCTGCGGGTAAGGACACCCCATCTCAGGCCCAAGGTTAAGGCCCAAGAAGAGGAGTCCTTGGAGTATTCTAGAAGGCCCACGTGAAGCCCACCCGCACTAACTTGCGGGTTAAGTTTGGAAACTTGTAACCGACCTAGGGTTAGAGTTCGAGTCCTCTCCGGGTAAGGTTTGAGACCTGGCCACCTATATAAGGCCAGGAGAGCCACCGAGAGAGGACCAAGCAACACCGCAACACCAAAACCTTGAGCTTGAGATCATACTCTCGACTCGAGCCACCACCATTGTAACCAATCTATTCGACTAATACAGATCGACAGAGGCAGGAGTAAGGGTTTTACCTCTACGAGGGCCCCGAACCTGGGTAAATCTCGCCCCCTCTCTAGCCGACGATTCCACCAGCGTTCATGAGTTCTCCTAGTCGAAACCCGATAGGGTCACCTAAGAGATTTGTAGAGTCAGAGATTCGACATTGCCGAACTGTTTTGTTAGATTTTTTTCTACTTCAATATTTAATCATGGACTCATGCTTGTCGTGGTGTCAAAGTGTCAAGAATAGGGAAGAGTTTTCTATTTCACTGGACCGATGGCAAGTACTATCACAATGTTTTTACTTAGATGAATTCAATTGTTGGGAATATAACTCTATATAGAGTAATTCAAACGCCAAATGATCTCTTATTTATCAAAATTGAACCCATAAGCTATGCATGAATTAATCTAGTTGAGACACTAGGCTACAACCCAATCCGTAGATTGTGAAAAGTAAATAATGTATCTACATTTCGGTGTCCTAGATATATATAATCTTTAATCTCAATCATGGTATTTAAGATGATACAACATTGAAATGTTGATAGAGTCCGCTCTGGTCCACACATTGTCCATCATTGTTTCGTCTTTTTCCACCATCGACCGGGACTTCATAAACAACATTGCCATCAACTCCAATTCACACGTCGCCATCCACGCCATGGCGCGTATAATGCCCTAGTCGGTTAGATCAACCGATCTCGCGCTCATCTGCACCAAGGCATGTCCCCGAATAAATGCCTTGCCGTCAACAATGGGTCACCGCCCGCGATCTTCACTGTCGGGAACACCTCCAGCGCCACAATGGGGCATGCCACCTGCCTCGCCGCCAGATTCACCCATCTCCATGAGCTCATCCGCCGCAGTTTCTCGGCTTGCTGCTATGGACCCCCTCCCTCCCGCGCGGCAGGTTTCGGTGCCTGCTTGGTAAGCCGAGACAACCCCAAGGCTGCCGCCACCCAAGCGTACCTGCCTGCCGCAACCCAATCCGAAGGCTACCACACCCCTCGTCAGCCTGCCCTAGTGTCCCAACACTATTGCCGTACTACATGTACACCACCGTCACCGATGGTCTTCGACAAGATCGGGTTCTTCCTCGCCAATTTCCATGTTGTCTTTGGTTACGCCGAGTTCTTCATCTAAATTCACCATGATTGTGCTTGTCACCATCCTCGCACACCCGATACTGGTAACAGTTGCACGTGCCTTCATCGCGACGTGTCCTGGAGTTTCGCAAACTCGGATCGGTGGCCCGTCTTCATCGATTTCAAGAAAGTCTTCTTCAGCACCCGACTACCTCCTCTCTATCCACCAAAACCACGTTACTGATTTCTTCCTTGCATACCTGGTTCTGGTAAAGCCGGAGTATATGCCTTCAACCATATGAAGTGCACCTGATTCTAGCAAAACTTGGGCCGCACATCCTCCACGACTGTCTCAACGAGCAGAGGCGGGGCTAGGTGTAGTTCAGCAGGGGCCGCCGCCCCCCGAGCCCATTAACTGTGTAGGCTAAAAACCCATGAACAACGCCCACCCCCCCCCCAAGAATCGGCCCACACCTCTCTATTTCTGCCATTCTAGCCCAGTTGCCCCCCCAAGGAGTTGGGCCAAGCTCCGCCAGTGTCAACGAGTCTCCGTGAACTGTGCAGTTGGCGCACATGTTTGTCCTACGGCTACCTTGACACCTACAACGCCGAACATGACATCGTCCACGACGTCTACCTCAAGGGACTACCTATACCACTGCTACACTACCAACGTTGTAGCCTACCTCGATATCGGCATGACAACCTCATCGGCTTCTTCTATAGTCCTAGCATCCGCGCCGCGACACCGTCCACGCTCCCCCCCCCCCCCATGACATCGGGGGAATGTTATCCTACCGGTTTTAACTTTGGTTTGTCTCCAGTCTGATCATCCTCAACCGCTGTCATTGCGGGGAAGGGCTAGAGTATTAGGCATATACAGTCATTATGATAGTTTAAAAAGAGTTACAATATGTTTCACTACAATTTTAACTTGGCTTGTACTTCAAGATGATCTCATGTATGGCTATATATACTCGTCCACGAGACTCAATACAACACTGAACCGATTACATCAATCTACACTCTAACAATATTAAACCCAATATATTTATGTTTCCTTCTTTACGAAAATGCCCGTTCCTTCCGATTGCTCATTCCACTACCGTATGATAGCCCTTCGAATATCTGTCAACTTTATCCCGGTAGCTACTTTTCTGCTAGCCCTACACCCCTCCTTTTCACAAACATTGGCCTTGGTAAAAAGGGGGCAGGCAGGCGTGCCCTTGGGGAAAGAAGAGGGCCAGCAACGAAATCAGCTCCTAATCATTATCTGCTGGGGGTGAAGAGAACAGGATGTGGATTTGAAGGTTAGATCCCTTGATTCTTGGGGGGCCAAAAACAACATGGATTGAGAAAATGCCTGTCAGATCAGATCCGCAGCATGCTTTGTGTGCTGCCCAGTTCATGCTCCACTCGATCTTGCTCCTATAGTCGCCATTTCCCTACCAATCCATCACTCAAAGCTGAGCACGCGCCAAGACCCGAAGTACATGCACGCTCATTATGTGTGGCCCCAAGTATCATCAAATCGCGATAGCTGAAATGTGCGTCCGGCCTAAGAAAAAAAATACAATTGCCAAAATGTTCTAAAAGGACACATCATATTTCTCTAGTTCTTGTCTTAGTTTCAACAGGAAAACTAATAATAGTCATTCTCGAACTAGTAATTTTTTATGAAATATATCATTGCACATCATGTAAAGAAAGATACTGTTTTTTTTTTACTGCCACATGGTTTGCATTGTACAATCTATAACAATATAAAGAACAATGAGTTAGGTTGAGATACTTTCAGATGAGCCTCCAAAATTTTATTTCGATTTTATGATTTTACGTATAACATAAGGCCCGCTCCTAATCACTATAAATATTGTGTCCTTGCTATTTTTTGTCTTTATTCATTTCCCAATTTCATCTTGCATGCATACGTATAAATATCTTGGTTATTGACACGGTTGCTTGTGTGCAACTTCTTTGTTTGAGAAAAAATATCTCCATATCCTTATCTCCTCGATACACATGTTTGAAATTTCAAAGAATGGTACATGTCTTATGCATTTTTTTGGGTTTAACTCCTTGCTTTTTATGCCCCTGTTTTGCCTCAACATTGCTCATGATAAAAATGCATGTGCAATAACACACTCCTAACACGAAAAATGCCTCTCTTTTTTAAAAAACATTTAGTTTATGTTAGTCGCGCTTGCTTTGCAAATTTTGCTACTCCCTCAAACTGTGCTCTCTTGTTACATACATGTGAGAATTTATGAATTCGCACGAGTCCCTGCCATGTGGGTTCCCTTAATGTCCATTTTCACAATCATATCGAACCCCGCGGACTGTGAAAAATATGCAAAGCCCAAAAGATTTTTTGGTACACGTAGCGGTAGCACCAAGGTGAAGTTTCCAAATTGTACCATCTCTGATACCTATTATCACTAAACTTAGTTTTAGGGCCTCCTTGATTCACATGTTCTAAAAACACATGAATAATAAAAATACATGCTTGCAATGCTAACCCAACAAGATTTCATATGCACCAAATCAGAGCACCAAGAGGTTTGGGTTACTATAATTTTTTTTGTAGAATATAGTGTAAATGATTCATTTCAAAAAGCTCCTATGTGATTCAATCATATGAATCAAACAACATTTGTAGAAAATTTCCCCAAGAATTTGAATCCTCCAACATACTTATGAAAATCCTCTGAATCAAATAAGTCCTTACTATTCACTGCATTAGCACGTACTCTTGGAGCCATGTCGCTACTCTCCTCGAATTGTGCTTTTTTTTTTTTGAAAAACACAGTATAAACGTAAGCGCTCATATAAACGCATGATTTGCATGAGTCGCTGCCTCACCCGTCGCCATAATTTCCATCCCCACGAGTCTAAGCCTACATATTGCGGAAAATATGCAAAGTGAAAATTGTTGGTATGCATAGCACCATGGATGCTTGTCGCAGATTAATTTCAGATAAAATTGGCGCCAATGATAAGTTCCAGAACTGTGCCGTTACTTATCCCAACATCCACATGATTTACCTCACAAAAAAATCGAGATGCTTTTATTTATTTATTTGGCGTGGAAAAATCTAGATGGCATTGTTGGTAGGCTTTTCCTCAACGTGACTGGCCTCCACCATATGGAATAAACATGGAGTGGACGGACGGAAGGACGTGTGACCGCCATTGGAATGTTCTTGCTTCCGTAAGTGGTGTAGTGTTTGAGCGCTCTAGAACCACATACACACTACTTGATGCCGAGAGAGCGAGAGACACATGGGCACACAGAGATAAGAGTGGGTGGATGGAAATAATTAGCATTAGCAGTGACCCTACTGGGGTAGGCAGTATATCGAACTACTGAAAAATTGACATCTGTCCGAGAGAGAAAAAGGTAACATTTAAATCCCACCTTGCTATAGGGCCCACATGTCATTTCCTGTTTCACATAATCCATTATTAGGGAAGTTATATACAATTCTTAAACTTGAGCTCTTTGTGAAAGTCTGATTTGATTTATTTTAGAAGGAAAGGCTGTTTTGATTGGATGCTATGTGGGTTGCTTGAGGTGGTCATAACAACAATGTTAGTTAAGTGCATAGAATAGTGTGGATTGTTATGTTTTAACAAATAGAAGGAAATGCATAGCATAAAAAGTAAATTGCGGTCAACCCTTGCAAAAGATTGCTGAAGGCGACGGATCAAATAGTATTGGTCTATAGAAGAATCTAACCATAAATTTTCATGTCATCACTTTTCTCCAAATGTATAGCATATCATGTCACAAAACAATTTAGGTCGACGGCGAATCTTCATCTCCTTGATTAAACAAAAGCCAAAACGCAAGTTCTTTCCCCCTTGTACCCTAAACGATACTGTATTTATTTTTGACAAGTCATTGATCCTTTTGTTCCTCCTTATCACCATGGCCATGATTGATTATACAATTTGGGAGCGATCAAGCATGGTGGTTATTTTAAGAGCTAGCTGTAGGTACGGCGGTGTTCATGTTTGGAAAAGCCATAGATTGATTAACAATCATGCCACGGGTTGCTTTGGCAATAATAAACAAAGCGGAAGCCTGAGATTTTGAGCTATCAGCTAGTATGGAGATTGCATAATGACAGCGATTCTGTCCGGTGATGGCGACCTTCAGATTCTTTCCATTATATTTCACCGAGAAGGACATGATGGCTTTGACACCACAAAGCTGTTCGTTTAGCTGCTTGTACAAGGTATTGATGTGGCAGATCTGAATCCTCTCCCCCCACCAAACGACCATTTCTTCTATTATCTTCACATGTTTTCGGCAACAACAGTATTTCCAGATAGGACAAAGCAAACTTGCCGTACTTATCTTCTTGTTCCCAGATCTTTGAATTATTAAAATTAATGGAGGAATTATATTTTTCCAAACGGGGGAGTCCGGCCTCTGCATCGACTGATGAGTGCAGCCTTTGATCTTTGAATTATTAATATTAAAGTAATGAATACTTATTTCATTTTAGGTGTAATTTGTTCTGGTGAGCAGCGATGTCACTTTAGTTTGTTGCTATTTATTCTCCAGTTCCATCTTGCAATGGCTAACTATGGATTCTTGTCTTTTGATGGAAGGCCTGGATCAGAGAGATGGTAGTACAAGCTTTCTGTATTTATATTCTGTCTGTTCTAGGATGGTAGTTATTGGTGGGCACAGCATCTGCAGATTCGTCTAGAAAATCTAACTTGTGAAAAGCTCGCGCTCAAATTCCCTGGGAGTTAGGCAGGCCCAAAGTTTCACGCACAGTGGAGCTAGTTTAGCAGCTAGTTCCGGTCAAACAAGCTGCGGCCACCACCAGCTTTCGCTAGTGCTTAGGTTTCGCTGATGGAATCAATTATTAAACTAGAGCAGACATGCTTGCTTGCTTTGTGATGTGAAAAAAGCAACATTCCCTTGCTAATCCCGTCTAGTTTAATCCAAAGGCTGACGCAGCCTCTCACATCTCTCTAGAGAAGAGGATAAAAAGTTGACTGGGAGCTAAGCGTTGCCTAGCACTCAAGCCACTCTTAGTTGGCAATTGTTAATCACTAGTCACCATCATGGCAAGCAGCTGAAAGCTCTTTCATGGACTGGACAAGGCTTTGCTACCCTGCTGCTGCTGTTTGTTTCTCTCATACTTCCAAGTGGTCCAGATGTGGGTGGTGATGTGCTCATGTGAACAGTGACAGCACTTGGTGGTGGAGTTCTTCTTACCTGTATATTTACTTATGGTCTTGCTGAGTTTAACTAAAGTACTGACAAAGATGGCTAGATCTGGTGAATTAAGCTCCAGATGTTGATTAGTCAGAGGACTAGTGGATGAGACTGGAGTGGTTTTGGCGAATTGTCTTCTTGCGAGATAAAAAGGGAAAAAAAGATATCTTCAGTTTGGCTGGCATGACAACATCACTTTTGGATGTTTGTTGCTGACTCAAGATCCCAACCAGATAGTAGTAGTAGATAACAACTCCATTTCCCAGACAGTGAACTAATTTTATTCCTTCATGGAACTATGGTAACAGTGGCGCCATGATCCTCTACTCACAAAAGGCGGTCAGGATATATCCAAGCTGCAAAATCCCCGTGTTCTGTTCCAACAGGAGCTAGCTGAACTGGAAAAGGGGAAAATAGCTAGAGAACAGCTGTTACTGTACTAGACTAGATTGTAACATATGGTTTGATCACATCAAGTCACATGCTAAGCTATCAACTTGGTTCCTGCAGTGTTTGTTAGTCTCAGAGACCAAGCAGAAGATCTGATCTCCCGGTCATGACGCAAAGGTTTTTTTTTATCACTAATACCCATTTCAAGCCTATAATAGTACAGTTGGTGTCAGGGAAACTTTCTAATGCTGCGTGTCAGCATGTGTAGCGTCAGAGGCGCGCACATCCGATCCAGCCGCGTAGTGGCGTACCGCTGTACTGTTTGTTGTAAGGTCATGCTCCTATTGTCGGTCCAGGATATAAATATTCTTCTGGATGGATGCTGATCAACTAGGGTTAGAATACTCTAATCACCATGCCATTGGCAGGTTAGCGACCTACCTGCAGGTTGAACGGATGGATGCAGGCATGAACAGTGAAACGGTGGGTTTGGACAGGCAGTCAGAAGGGAAAATTATTTCAGAAAGAAAATACAGTTCCTTGTACTAGCTCAATGGACAGCTACATCTAAACGTCTTTGCTTGATCAAATTCGTATAATAATATACTAGTAGAGGCCTTTCCCATGGCGCTGCATAAGCAGGAGGAAGGTTCACAGGATCTGAAGGGCATCCATCCATGATCCATCATCACACCCACCCACGCACCAAGATCTTCAGTAGATCAGGACGTACGCAAACACAGACAACAGATGCTTCTTGCTGGGGATACATGAGCCGGGAGATGCTGCCGTTAGATATCTTATTTGCCCCCCACCCAACCATACGCCCAGCTCTCCTCCGTGAACAGCTATTTAATTGTTCAGGGATCAAGATCTCTCGCTCTCTCACACACACACACAGAGGCTGCATGATTAGTGGCTAATTGATTAGTCTAGTAGGCATACACACTGATACACCTATCCACGAGGACGAGGCGAGGAGATAAGTTATGTTAGGGCCCCAATCATGGCTGCTACTCTATTGGTGTAGCCGAGAGAATCTGATTGCGTTTCTATATGCGCGCCACTCGGTGGCAGTGAGCTCATGCCCAATGCGATCACGGGAGAGACGATTAATCTAACACCAAAGATATGGGCTGAAAATATTTAAAATCATAGATCTGGTTTGTATGCAATGTGGTGGGGCTGGTGAGCATATGTGTTGTATCAAAGGTACACTGGATTTTGGTCTTGGGGACTGAGCTCAGCTGTAGTTTAAGTCGTGACTAGTTTTTTTTCTCTGCGATAAGTTTTATATTTAGAAGTTGGGCTGGAAGTATTGTTTAAGCCCTATTGCAGGTTGGGCTATAAGCCTGCGAGGGAAGACTAGAATCGCCTGCGGCGGTAGGGAACTAGGGGGTGGCGAATTCTATGTGGCGCTTACTAGCTGACACTTGAAGCAGACCGCCAGATGGGCCGGCCCAGCTAGGATTGTTTTCATTTTTTTTTTTGACACCAATACTGTGGGGGAAACCCCCACAGCCCCCCATTTATTAATAAAATAAAAGGTTATTTACAGATATGTACAATATATACAAGGGGATTAGGGGAGTGAATTAATCCATGATGTCAAAAAAACAGAGTTTGCACTCTTCACCCTGTACTTAAGCAGAGTGACTTCCTGTATAAACAGGGCCTTCCAACCTCTAAAAGTTGGCTTGATGTTCTTGAAGATCCATCCATTTCTTTGCTTCCAGATGCACCAGCAGGCCAGGATCACAATCTCCACAAAACAAGGGCCAGCAAAATGTTTTCTGACAGACATGATAGCATATGATGAGGAGCCAGGGTGCCAAGGGATCTGTAAATAATTCCAAATCCTTGTACTGAATGTACAATTGAAAAAAAGGTGCCTCCAATCCTCATGAACTTGGCCAGGACAGAGGACGCAATCAGAAGAAGTATTAATGATCCAGTGCCTACGAAGCAACATATCCCTTGTATTAATTCTATCATGCAGTAGAAGCCAAGCAAAGAACCTGTGCTTAGACTGACACTTGCTCTTCCAAATTGCAAAAGAAATTGAATCATCAGGGACATCATTAAAATGTTGCTTATAAAAAGAGCTAGGATGTAATCTGCCAGTTGAATGTGGACTCTTCCATTGATCTGTAATATCAAGTTGTAATTTAAAATGACCAATCATGCATTTCAACACCCTTAGTTCTTCATTTGCTTGAATTGACAGAGGCAAAGCAAAATTCTGGATACAGTCTGTGCAAATCAGGAAATCATTCACAGACTGTAGCTTGTCCTTGGCAAAAGAGTAGAGCCTTGGAAAGGTTATCTTAAGTGATTGAGGCTGCCACTTGTCCTCCCAAAACAATGCAGTGAAACCATTGCCTACACAGCATGTAGTGTAATTTCTGTAATTCTCAGATAATGCTAAGATGTTTCTCCATCAAAAAGAACCAGAATCTACCACAGCATGAGGAACAGCCTTATAATAGTAAGCATCAGTAATAAGTTGCACCCAAGGCAAGGCTTCCTGATTATAGAATTTATCAAGATGTTTAAGTAGAAGAGCAGAGTTCTGGATTTTCAAGTTAATAACCCCCAGCCCTCCCTTCTTTTTGGGTTTACACACCATATGCCAAGCTGCAAGGGAATGAGCTTTTTCCTTTCCTCTTTTACTCCACAAGCAATGCCTTCTTGCTCTGTCAATAACTTCAATGACACCAGTAGGAATAACTAGAGAGAGCATATAATAGGTTGGCAATGAAGACAAAACAGAATTCACTAGCACCAGCCTATCACCATAGGACAGAAAAGAGGAAGTGGCAGAAAGCCTCCTCTCAACTCTATCAATCAAAGGAGAGAAATCCTTGATAGTGGGTCTAGTGGTACCCATAGGCAATCCAAGATAAGTGAAAGGCATAGACCCAATTTTACACTGAAAAAAATCAGCCAGAGCACTAGCTTCCTCAGAAGTTAAATTGATAGGAATCATAGATGATTTATGAAAGTTGATTTTCAATCCTGTAAAGGCAGCATAAGTATTAAGAATGTCCTTGAAGACCTCCAGGTCTTTTTTGCATGCTGGAAGCACCACAATTGTATCATCAGCATACTGGATTATAGGAAAATCCTTTCTGACTGGGATAGGAGAGGAAAGCAGACCATCAGAGTATGCTTTATTGACTAAACTCTGTAATAAATCAGCTCCTTCAACAAAAAGAAGTGGAGACAAAGGATCTCCCTGTCTAACTCCTCTTTTGCAGTGGAATTTTTTCCCAGGTATCCCATTAAGGAGAACAGAAGAGAATCCTGAAGCTAGAATTTCTCTGACCCAATTGAGAAATAATTCTGGAAACCCTTTAAATCTCAAGACTTGTATAATGGCTTCATGGTCCAAAGTGTCAAAGGCTTTTTCAAAATCAATCTTGAGAACCACTATTTTCTTTTTGGACTGCTGGCATTGGAACAGAAACTCAAAAGACCAAGCAAGGCAGTCTTGGATTGTTCTTCCCTTAATAAAACCATATTGATTATCATGAATTGTATCACATATAACATATTGTTTTCATTTTATTCTATTATATTTTTTTGCTTTTATAAAAACAATTTTTACTTGTGCACTAATGCTCTACTTGGATGCAGTGCCGAGTTTATCGGGAACATGTTCATGCCATGGGGTGACATATCCTAGAGGTAGATGCGTGGGGCTAGCATATGAGCAAGTTGCGATGGCGGTAGACACAAGATTTACCCAGGTTCGGGCTAGCCAATGGCAGCTTCCTACTTCCTGCAATATTTACTATGAGGGCTCTCGCCGAGATAATCTCTCCTTTAGGGTTTGTCCGTCCGTCTTAATATGGAGAGTTGGAGTAGGGCTTACAGAATGGATCTTATCCTTTCACATAAGTATGACCTAACCCCAATAGCTATGATGTCTGTCTTCTAGTCCAACCCGGATACGCCATGGGCTGCCATATGGATGCTTCCATCCTGCGTATCGATCTACTGGGGCGCCCTATGAGGCCATCTGCCTCACTGTTGGAGATATACCCCATAGACAATAATATTCAGTTATTATTTTGTCTCCAAGCTCAGAATTAATTTTATATCATCATGCTACAACGCTATAACACTTGAAAAGTGAGTTTTCAAAGGAAAAATCTTTTGCTGGTGTGAAGACATAAACCAACAAGAGTTCCTAATCTTGTCTGCAAGATTATCTTATGGTTTGTGAGATGATCACGTTGTCGTTATCATGGACTTCGGTAAAGTCTAGCAAAACATAAGAGACTAACAATAGTACTGAACCGACCCAAGTATATGATCTTGCTAAAAGAGACTAAACAGTCGTAATGTATTTAGCAAAATGCATATAAAGTTGGCATTGACTATAATTCCTATACTATGATAATATCTAGTGACAGCGCAATCAAAAGTTATACTTTTGATGTCTTCAACCGTCCACCATAATAGGGGACCATAACGTTGACATCTGGGTATAACCTAGAGCGTGTAAAGGAATTGAGATCGTTTAAGACTAATACTTAACTCCTCTAGATGATAGAGAGATACATGCTCTGGACCCTCTCAGTGTAAACGATGTCAACCAATCGGCTAGCCAGACACGTCGTGATTTATCTCAAGGACATCGGGATATGAATGACAAAAGTAGACCATGCCGGAACGAGTTTTTATGTGTTATGATCAAAGAGTTTGATCAGATTAGATCATATAGTCTCAACTCATGGTATCGTTAGTATCATGAAGTTAAGGGAATAAATGTAATGAGTAACTTGTAAGGTTCCCTCGATCTTCATGAACATACAAGAGCCATCATGGGCGTCCATGGTCCCGCAGTTAGTTATTGTTCGGTAAGTTCCCAAACATGCTTGTGTGTTATCGAGCCTTTACAGATCACGCACTTAAGCCGTGCCAACCTTTTATTGAGAGGATAAAGTTATTGCTATTGGTTTTATGAATTTAAGGTATCGATACAATGTAACAAAAACAAGTCTCGTCTCATTCGGAGAGGCTTCGGGAAAGTTACTATAAAAGAGAAATAATGTCGGTGTTAGACAGATTTTATATGAGAGAAAATGAAGAAATAATATATCCTGGGATGTTAGAAATACGTTTCTAACATTAGTAGATAAGGTCGATGATTTTACCTATTGAGGTCATAAGGTTTCGGAAGTGTTTCAGGCAAAAACTGAGAAGGAGGGGAAGTGCCGGAGGGGGGCAGATTTGCCCCCACGGCCGCACCACTTAGTGGGAGCTGGCAGGTGGGCCCCAGAGCCTCCAAGCATGGCGCATAGAACCTTCCAGAAATTTTCCAAATTTTATTGAGAAAGAAAAAGGAAAACAAAAAGGGGAAAGGAAAAGGGGAGAGGAGAGGGAGTTGGACTCTCTAAGGAGTCCAATCTAACTCCCACTAGGAGAGGGGGTGCGTCCATCTCCCCAAGGCAGGCCCCTCCTTCCCTCCAAGGCTAATTCCAATGAAGATCAGTTGGCTCTCAAGCCCCTCTCTCTATTAGAATTTGAGGGTCTAATTAGAGCCCCTCTAATTGAATTAGGTCTTCTTCTAATTGGGTTTTTCAGGTGTCCTCTCCTGATTAGACCTAGCTCTAATTTCTATTCTCTCTCATGTTGTGGAGAAACTTCCATACTCATATAGCTATAATCACATCTGATTAGTGCTACCAATTAGCAATACTGAAAGGTTGTATCTGTTTGTCGGTGTTAAGTCCTGGACGGTGGAGCGTTGGCGGGTTGACACGAGTATACCCGTGCACACCACAAGAGGGATTACACATGTAATCCTTGATGAAACAAGTTTAGCGACACCCTTGCAACTAGTCCTAGTTGTGAGGATCTACGATTGTTTAGAACTCTTCTATGACTACATCGAATCAGATGCCCAGTCAGTCGTGATCTTTTTGCATGTATGGGCATGCATCGATATCTGCATAGTGATCTTGTCGGTTACGTAGGGCAAAATTTTAAATTCGGCAGCGTACACCGGTAGTGGTATCAGAGCACGCTATGCGTAAACACGATTTGATCTAGAACTCAATTTTTTGCGGGTATTTCATAAGTTTATGCAATTATATTAGAAAGTTCTCTAATATTCAGTTTATCTTTGTTTCTTCCCATTAAGCTGTGTTTGTTTTGTTTTTGACGGCATGGTATGACTTTTTCCAAACTTTTGGCAATCCTAGAATGCTCGAGTTGCCCCTGGCATATCTTGCTTGATTCGAAGAAGTGTTTCAAAAGTTTTGGGTCGCACCATAGTTGGTCTCATATAACGACATGGTGGAAAGGGCATGTGGATTAGATCCATACGGGGGTCATGGTTATGAATAAGTTTAGATTGAGGATACAGGCATTTTCGTAATGTCTGTGTTTTAATAACCATGCTAGCCAAGAGAATAAACATACCTTGAATTGCGTAGATTATGATGATAGTTGAGCGTAGAATCTACAACCGCGCTAAAACTTGCAAACAAAGCATGAGAGGCGTATAACTTGTTTTTGCAGGGTGTGCGTGTCGTTTGGTATAGCTATCTTGTTATTGTGTTTTGACATGATGGCCAATGTCAAAGGATTGTCATTTTTCGACATCGACAATCAGGCGTTCATCGCGGAACTCGGAGGAAGTATATGATAAGAAAATGTGGTTGTTTCTCTGTCGTGGAAAGGTTTGAAGCAATTTTCACCATAATTGAATTTTCTTAGATTTTCTGCTATCGTGAGAATAACTAAGATGGATGATCCTCGTTGGAGATGCGTCAAGAACCCCGAAGAACAAAGGCTATACTGAATCACAAGAATTATGAATTTGATGTGATGTTTATTCTTTTTCGTTTGCACCTTGATTATGCAATATTCGTTTATTAGGGCTATTCCTCACTTAAAATATCATGATTGTTCGTGTTCTGCCATACTGTAGCAACATTCATAACAAGCTTGGGTTTGCATTCATCACTTGTATCCAAGGTTCAACGTGTTCCTTATCGTATGTAGGCGGGTATGGAGTGATTACTTGTATCGAATTATCATTCAATGCATGCGGTGTGAGATGGTTGACTTGACATTAAGGCATAACTAGTTATGAGCTCAGAACACGTAAATCGGAAGATGAGCGAGAATCACATCGAGTGATTGGCATAGTGGTCTACCCTTTAGGTTGTGATTGGTTGAGATGTATTCATCCTTCTTGTCATAATTTATCAGGATCTCATATCACTCAAAGTTGATTTTGAGGAATATCAGTTTCAGTGGGAGCATATATTAATTTAAATTTTATTGTATTAAGTAGTGCAAAATTAATTTTGAACTATAAAGTCTAAATAAACTTGTTTTATTGTAGAGATGGATCCCATTGAAAACATAAAACTGAATAAGTTGTTGGGGATAAAGAAATTAACTAAAGAAATCATGAACTTCTCTTAATGGGTTAACGATCTGAGACTTGTTCTCGGAAGTTTTGAGGTAGAGCATGTGCTGAAAATGAAGTCCCAGCACCTAATGGGGAATTATATCTATTAGGGGATGAAGAGTATAAAGTTTATGTGATCATTCTAGACGGTGTGAGTTCTGAGCTAGGTGATTGTTACCCACACTTTCTCCCCTTCCATCTCATGGAATTTTTAATTGCTCGGTTCTCTATGCAAGTCTGTCATGGTCATCGTGAACTTAATGCTGAGTTGTTGAAGTGCAAAATCATGTGCCTTGGTTCATTGAGGGAACACAAAGACAAGTTCACAGGGATACTGCACAGGCTTAAGGATATTGTTTTCCAATTCCAGAAAATCAAGAAGTTAACGTACTCCTCATGTCACTTCCATCATATTGCTTCAGTTACGTGTCTTGCGACAATCTGATGGAAGTGGAGCAGACTGAAGGATTTCGTAGCAGAATTTTAAAAAATAGGACTAACGATCACCCAAAACTGCCAATATGTATCTACTAGTAAATCGGTAACGGCTAATGCGGGGATTCCGTGACAATACCCTTGTAGACCGTTACGCGGGGATTACACCCCCGCACAGACGTTGCCGATGAAGACGACGAAGCCGACCTCAAGGTCGTGACGAATTTGACGAGTTGCCGACAGCCTTCCGGTGAAATGACAAAGGTGTAGCGCCTCAAGTGTTGCACCTCGCAGATACCACACACAGACGGTGTATGATGACGGTTCCCGGCTTCCGATCTAGCGGAGTTTGCAAAAATAGATCAGAGTTTCCCCAGCACGACGGCGTGCTGGATTAGAGAAAAATCTCCCACGCGCAGCCCAAACTTTGAGGCCATGGAATGCGTGAGAGAGATAATCGTGTAAATTATATTTTGCCAAAAAATTGTGTCAAAAAGAAACACAATGCCTCTTCTTATATATGGGGCCAAAGGGGTACCCTTCCCTTTGGCCAAAGGGGTACGACTCCATGCTTCGCATGGGCCAAAATCCCAAGGGAGCTTGCTCCCTCACGTGAGTCTTCCTCTTTCTTTTTTAATATTAACTTAAGTAATTAATTAATATATTTAATTAAATAAATATATTTAAATTAATTAATTAATTTTCATATTAAATTAATACATGAATATATTTAATTCAAAATTAAATATATTTACATATTATTTGAACTATATTTAACATTTAAATTAATATATAAAATCAATTAATTCATTTATATATTATTTAATATAAAATTAATTTCAGTGGCTGCGGAACTCCTTCCGGACCACCCCGAACTTATTCGGCACCCCGGAACACTTCCAGTACCCCTTCTTTATTTCTCGGAACTCTTCTCGTGTCTCTTTATCCTTTTCTCTTCGGAACCATTCCGACCTTTCTCTACCTAACTCTGATGAATGTGAAACGATATCTTGCATCGCCCCTCTTAAGTGTGTTACCCTATCGGTTCGGTACTACTCCAGACATGACCGGGACACCTCCCTAATCAATGATCAATAGCGGGACCTGGATGTCCATAATGACCCTAGGGCATCCATCGAACCAATCATCGTTGAACCTTAACATAGATTCTCATTCCTTTGGTTACTCAGATACATATCTTGTCCAAGACTTGACCGGTAGTATTCCCCATGTCATGTTCAATCTCGTTATTGACAAGATCTCTTCAACTCGTTCCCGTGATCTTTCATCCCCGTTACCTAGTCACACGCTGCATAGCTTTATGGATGAAATCTCACCGAGTGGGCCCAGAGTATCTCCCCATCACGGGTCAACGAATCCTGCTCTTGACAACACACCCATTGGAATACCCAAGATGCACCTTTATAATCACCCTGCCATGGTGTGACGTTTGATACACTTGAAGTAGCATCGGAGATAGCAATTAAATGTGATCTCATGATCTAAGGATTAGGATATTATAATTCTAATTAATGCAACTGTGAACTTCATAATATGATCGTGTTGTGATACTTATATTGTGTATGTTCATCAACTCATTCACCAATGAGATGACTCCACTGTCAACTGACATAAATGTCACATGATCGTGAAACCTTCGATCATCAATTACCCAGTGGACTAGTTTGATATAGAAGCTAACTAGGAACTCTGGTTATCTAACAACCTCTGGTTATTTACAGATCACACGTGTATTAATGTTTCCTATCAATACAATTGTAGCATGATATGAAACTATTATAAATTTAATGAATTATTGCATAAATATACTCTTATTTATTTGCCTCTAGGGCATAATTCCTTCAAAGAGATTTGAAAAAGTATTCCAGATGCTCATGTCACTGAGATGGATGTTTTCGTCCATGCTGTGATGGCTACACCAATTGACAAAGACAAGTGGCGAGTCCACATGAGGTATACGAGTTATACCGGTTATTGAGATTTTCTTGTCTCAAAGAGTGAGAAGGAATAGAGGCAACAAAGGTGGGTAGTGTGGAAGGCGTAGTGGAAGATGCATTTAATGGCACCACACCAGTTGCATCATCTACGAAGTCCAAGTCAATAGAGAGGATCAACACTAGGACTTTGAAATAATAGTTATTTTGAGTTCAGTCATTTTGTAATGAATATTTTATATTTCATGAACCTTTTTGAGTTCGAATTATAAAATATTTGTGGGAATTCCGAGTTTGGGAATTCAAAAGTTTATCACCTTCTTTATTGTATGATTTCATTAAGTTTTATTATTAAGTCTTGAAAATTATTACTTAAGTTTGAGTAAAACTTTTGTGGCTTGTTAAAAAATTTGGAGATAAGTCTTTTATTTATTTATTTATCAAGGTTTATAGATTGTTTCCAAGTTACTTAATAAAGCTAAAAATCCATAAAGCGCTAGCCACTTGTGAATTTTGAAATTCACATAAAGGATGGATGTTTTCTAAGTTGACTTAATTCCATTGAAAGTTGATCATATTGATGAAGTGTAATAGATAAAATAATTGAATTTTCAATATTTCATAAAAGTCAATGGGAGCGCTTGAATCAAAAACTAAAATCAAAGAAATTTTATTCAAGTAGAAAGGAGACTTAATAAGAATTATAACATGATTGACAAAAGAAAGTTTTCTTAGTCAATATTATTCATGAAGTCATGATTAATTTTTGGAGACTCAAATTATCGTCATAATGAAATCTTTGTGAGACAAGGATTTAAGAAATGTTATAATTTTCTAGTGTCTTGGTCTGACAAGTTAAAGCATGAAACAAAAATAATTCTCAACCCACTAAGAAAATTATTTTATTTGTTTGTTAAAGTCGGAGCATTGTCATTCATTAAATTTGAGTTATTTTAATGAAAGTTCCAACTAGTCAATATTGATCAAGTATGATGCATGATTGATTAAAGGGTTTGCATCAAACGAATATATATTTATTTGTAATGAATTTCCACTTTAACTCCAAGTGTCTAATGCGTTGGATTAAGAAGAAAAGTGTCTTCTCATGATAGATAGGTGGAAATTATATTAAGTTAAGATTGCGAATCTTTGGAGAAAGGACTGAATGAAAGGGGAAACATGCAAATATTTCTAGTTCATAACCTTATCCATGAATTTATGTATGAGATACATAGAGTTCAAACTTAATACTGAATAAAAGTTCATGTGAGAATTTGATGTAATATTCACTTTGTGACGTAGTCATCAAAATTCCGAGACAATGACCATGAAATGCAAAACAAAACAAACAAGGCAATAGTGCTCATACATGACATTAGATTGTCATAGAGATCCAAGATAAAAATAAGATATCCGTTATAACTCCAAGATTTTATCTTGAGAGTGGTTGGAGTGATAAAAAATCGCCTGGACATGAATATTTTGATAAGAAAAAAACATATATGAATATGTGATATTCATAAAGCTAGTCTTGATTAAAATTGTATAATAAAGGGCGAGTAAATGATAATTATGAGTTAAAAACTTATCATATCAAATGATTGGTGCGGTTATTGGATCAATTAGCAAATTAACTACTAATTAATTTTAGATTACTGGAGTAATCTGAAATATTGCAATATGGGTGTTAAGTCTATCATATTAGTGAACTTAGAAGTTCGTATTTTTAATTATATAAAGCAAAAGGACTTAAAAGTAAGTGGGAGCTCAATATGATAATTCAGTTAGGCCTAATTAAAAGAATTTTGCCTCATGGAATGATTTAAAGGAGTTTTAAATGTATCGTCAGAAAGTTTCTTATTAAATTTAGGATCTATGAGATAGATTAAGTAGTCTAATAAACATAAATATGATTTTTGTGCTAAGTGTAATTGTGAAAGAAATTTTGAATTACAATGAGATAAAATATTTTTTTTCAAACGTAAGCATGACATGATATTTTGCAATAGACTTGACCTTCACAGCCTTGGTGAGCAAAATAGAAAGGATTGAGTTGAAATAATAATATTTGTGATTTGACCAATCACGGTGTCATGAATAGGCACATAAGAACCGGTATGTTTCTGATGGCTGTATTGTTTAGCCATACCGGTATAAAGGAGAAAAACGTAAGTAAAAGTTTTCTCAAGTAGTTAATAGTTTGTGATTAAGCCTAGAAATATTATGGTGAGATGATACTCACATGAATATTTTATGGTGGTATTACAAAGGAAAAATGACCCGGTAGGATTGTGTATAGCTTCCAATAATATTGTGAGATGTACTCACAAATGTATTTGTGGTGGAATTACGAAATCAAATCTTTATTGATTCAGATTATGATTCTTCAATGATAATACCGTATGTTGTACAAATATGAACATTACAGTATTATGAGTGGACTCTACAGTATATTACTATGGATAGTTTCAACACAATAGAGAAATCTTGGATTGCAATTTATTAGATAACAATCATTCGACTTGGTGAGGTTTCAAAAGACGGTATTGATAATTTATTCGGAGACTCTTGAATTATTAGTGCTACTATGGAACCAGAGTCGCACAATTCCATTTCCGAATAAATCCAATGCAAGTTTATCACAAGTTGATGGGGTCAAAAGGTGAAAGACAATGGTCTAAGAAACCACATGCATAGTGTGGGTAACACCGGATTTTCATAACTGTTAAGTGATCATACTAACTAGAGTATTATTGACTCTAGTTCCAGTGGGAGACTATTGGAGATATTCCCTAGATACAATAATATTCAATTATGATTTTATCTAAGTTTAAAATTAAGTTCATGTCATCATGCTACAACCGCTATAGCACTTAAAAACTGAGTTACAAAAGAAAAATATTTGTGCGGGTGTGAAGACATAAACAAAACAAGAGTTCATAATCTTGTATCTAGGATTAGCTTATGATTTTTTATATGATCATGTTTTCCTGATCATGGACTTAGTTAAAGTTTAGCAAATCATAAGATTTTATGGTTAGAGTAACAATAGTACTAAACTGGCCCAAGTATATGATCATAATGTTGACATCTGGGTATAACCTAGAGCTTGTAAAGGAACATAGATCGTTCAAGACTAGTACTTAACTACTCTAGACAATAAAGGGATACATGCTCTGGGACCTCTCAGTATCACCGATGTGAACCAATCTGCTGACTAGACAAAGTATGATTTATCACAAGGACATCAGGGATATGGATGAGAAAAGAGGATGATGTTGAAACGAGTTTTTATGTGTTATGATCAAAGATTGTGATCATATTAGATCTCATAGTCTCACCTCGTGATATCGTTTGTACAGTTAAGTTAAGGGAATAAGTATAAGGAGTAACTTGTAAGGTTACCTCGATCTTCATGAACACACAAGAGCCATCATGGGCGTCCACGGTCCCGCTGTTGGTTATTATTCGCTAAGTTCCCGAACATGTCTATGTGTTATCGAGCCTTTACGCGTGTACGCTTAAGCTGTGCCAACCTTTTATTGAGAGAATAAATTTATTGATACTGGTTTTATGAATGTTAGATATCGATACGATGTTATAAAAACAAGTCCGGGCTCATTCAGAGAGGTTTCGGGGAAGTTCTATAAGAGAGAAATAATGCCGGTGTTACGCAGATTTTATATGAGCGAAAACGGAGGGCATGAGATGTCCCGGAATTTTAGAAATATGTTTCTGAAATAAGTAGATAGGTCGATGATTTATCTATTAGGGTCATTGATGACCCAAAAGTGTAGGGGGTCGCAACGGTCTTCGAGGGTAAATATAGCCCAATTTATCGATTCGACACAAGGAGAGCCAAAGAATACTTATAAGCCTTAACAACTGAGTTGTCAATTCAGTTGCACCTAGAAAATAACTTTCTTGACAAAATTTATTAGTATTAACGGTGATCTGGTGGAAGTAGTAGTGTGATAGTAATAGTAGCAGTAAAATAATTGTAGCAATAGAACAACGAATCTAAACGGAGTGGGCAGCAGTGCTAAAAACACCGTAGGCATAGGTATGGATGTTCGTGCATTGCATGAACGAGATAAAGCATGTAATATACTAAACATTGGGCATCACAAATATATAATAGAGCATCCAAGTCACTAACAATCATAGGCATGTATTCCTAAAATAGTTGTACGTGCTTGCAATAATAACTTGCACAACATATTTTGTCGAACCATCCTGTTGCTGCGGGGCCAAATTTAGAACTAATGGTAATTAAGGTACATGTTTCACCAAGTGCCGGAATCAATGGATACATGTAATCCTCAAACTAAAATCCATCTCCTCTGATATCCCAACCTGTCACCTTTTGGGTCTCGGGTTCTGGACAATAATAGGTGGATACAACTTGTAGATATGATCCAAAACAAAATTTATATTCATGAAAACATAATATGTTCAAATCATGGCACCCGATCCCTAAGTGACAAGCATTAAGCACTCCAAGTTGCAACGACAGTAATTAACAACAATAGTGGATACTAGGCATCATTCCCTATCAATCTCATAGACTATTACATGATAAATCACATCCAATCCCTACCATTCCCTCTTCCTATAGCAGGTAATTACTCACACATCAAAGGGGGAATCATGGATGGTTGATGGAGAGACGTTGGTGATAACTATGGCGACAATGTCCCCCCAAATCTCCGTCCCGGCAGGGTGCTAGAACGGGAACTTCTGTCTCCCGAACTAGGGTTTCGAGTGGCGGTAGAGCTGTGAATTGTATTTGGGAAAATACTTCGGGGGTTCTCTGGGTCGGGGACGAAGCGACACATGTACCAAAGGAGAGGCATGAGGATGGTCCCAGGCCACGAGGCCACCACTAGGCCCGGCCTAAGGGGGTGATACGTCATAAACGTATCCTTAATTTTTGATGTTCCATGTTGTTTTCATGCCATATGCTACATCTTTTCCTTACACTTTATGTCATTTTTATCGATTTCCCAGGACTAACCTATTGACAAGATGCCACAGAGCCAGTTCCTGTTTTCTGCTGTTTTTATTTTCAGAAAAGTTGTTCTGGAAATATTCTTGGAATTGGACGATTCAAAAGCCAGAAGTCTTAGAATTCCCGGAGGGTCCACGGAGTCCCGAAGAGACCCGGAGGGGGGCCACAGGGTGGGCCACACCAAAGGGTGGCGTGGGTCCCCCTGGCCGCGCCACCAGGTGGTGTGGGCCCCCTAGCCACCCCCCGATATCGCCCTTTCGCCTATATATGCCCCCGATGCATAAACCCTAAATCAATCAGCCATTTTCCACGAAAAGTTTTATAGCTCCGGCGCAACCGCCGACAAGTTTCGGGGGACAGAAATTTCTGTTCCGGCACCCTCTCGGGACGGGAAGTGCCCCCGGATCTATCTCCATCGACTCCACCTCCATCTTCATCGCCGTTGTTGTCTCCTATGATGAGGAGGGAGTAGTTCTCCCCCGGGGCCGAGGGCTCTACCGGTAGCTATGTGTTTCATCTCTCTCTCCCATGGTATGATCTTTATGTGATCGCGAGCTTTGTAATCTAGTTGAAATAGTAGATGTTACTCTTCATCTGTTATGCTACTCGAGTGTTTATGAGATCTCCATGAACACTTTGATCACGGTGTAATGGTGACAGTGTGTGCACCGTGTGGTTTAGCATGATATTTATATCTTGTGTTGGATTACCCTATGAAATTTTGGTGTTTGTCTAGTACCTTCTAGGGCGCTCATAGTGATAGCGTGGGGTTAACTAGACATGGGAATGCGACTTTGATGGGTGCTTTTTGCATCCCTACGCAGTGAATTGGTGTTTGTTATTCAACCGGAGAGTGGTTTGGAGTAGCGTAGTGAAGAGAGATACTTATGCATTCAATTATGTTATCATTGTCGAGAGTGTTCACTTGTGAAAGTAGGATCGCTAGGCCTTGTTTCTAAGCATTGAAACATCGTTTACAATCAGTTCTGCTACATGTTTGTTTGCTGTCATTTTTATTTCAGATTGTTATTGTCACTTATAATCATCCATATTACTTGTATTTCACTCTCTCTTCGTCGAACTAGTGCACCTATACAACTGACAATTATATTAGGTGTGTTGGGGACCCAAGAGACTTCTTGTATAGTAATTGCAGGGTTGCTTGAGAGGGATACCTTTGACCTCTTCCTCCCTGAGTTCGATAAACCTTGGATAATCCATTTAAGGGAAACTTGTTGTTGTTCTAAAACCTCTGCACTTGGAGGCCCAACACTGTCTACAAGAATAGAAGCGTGCGTAGACATCAGGGGGCGCGCCTAGCCCCCTCTGGTGGCCCTAGGGCCTTCCTCTAGGTGCCCTTTTGGCTCCTGGAGTCTTCCGGTGAAAAATATTTTTTGTGAATTTTCGGGATTTTTCTGGGAAAGTTAATTTCTACTCTAAAATAGGTAACAAGTGTAATTCTGGTGAAACCAGCGCCGGCCCATGTTAGTTTGATCCAAATAATTCAAATTAGAGGTAAAAAACAATAAAAGTGCTTGGAAAAGTAGATACGTTTGGGACGTATCAGTCATAAGGTTTCGGAAGTGTTTCGGGAAAAAAACGAGAAGAGGGGGAAGTGTCGGAGGGGGCATATGTGACCCCATGGCCGCACCTCTTATTGGGGGCTGGCGGGTGGGCCCCAAGGCCTCCAAGCATGGCGCATAGAACCTTACATAAGGTTTCCTAATTGTATTGAGAGAGAAAAAGGAAAACAAAAAGGAAAAAAGGAAAAGGGGGTAGGAAACGGGGTGCGGCCAAGCCCACCTCCTAGTAGGAGTAGGAATCCTTCTCCCGAAGGCATGTTCCCCCTTCCCTACAACTATAAAAGGACCCCAAGGCAGATTAAAAATCAAATCAATTGGCTCTCAAGCCTCTCTCTCTAGTAGAATTAGAGGGTCTAATTGGAACTTCGAATTAGAGCCCCTCTAATTGAATTAGATATTCTTCTAATTGGCTTTTTTAGGTGTCCTCTCCAGATTAGGCCTAATTCTAGCTGTTGTTACCTCTCACTTATTGAGAAACTTCTAGAATAATATAGCTCTAATCACAGTTGATTAGTGCTACCAATAGCAATGCTGAAAGGCTGTCTCTCTTTGTTGGTGCAGGAGTTCTGGACGGGGAGCGCTGACAGGTTGACACGAGCGTACGCATGCACACCATAAGAGGGATTACATGTGTGATCCTTGACGAGGGAAGCTTAGCAACATCCTTGCAACTAGGACTACTTGTGTGTATTTACGATTGTTCATAACACTTCTACTACTACATCGAATCCACTTCCCGGTGATTTGTGATCCTAATATATGCATGTATGGGCATGCATCATTATCTGCATTGTGATCTTGGCGGTTATGTAGGGCAAAATTTTAATTCTGCAGCGTCCAGAAGTAGGAATACCCCAAGGGTTGTGCCTCGTCAGATGGAGTGCGGCCGCATGGGGCCTAGGGCCACATGGTGAGGCGCATTGCACTCCCTAGACCTTCCTCGTTTGATTTTGGGAATAAACGGAAAAAACAAAGGAAAAAGGCAGGTTTTTAGTGAGATTTGGGTGGACTCTTGAGTCCAATCCGAATTGGAATTTGGGTTACAATGTGGCCAGGTTTGGGGCCGCCCCCAAACCGACTTTGGCACAAGGCACGTGCCCCATGCAGCCCACTATAGACTCTCCCCCTCCCCTCTCTCTCTCTCTCTCTCTCTCTCTCTCTCTCTCTCTCTAATTATATATTCTTCTAATTGGGGGTTTAGGTGTCCTCTCCCAATTATATATAGCTCTAATCCCTTTCTCTCGTGCTAAAAGAACATTTCTTGTCCTCCTCTATGTTTTTTGTGTGTTAGGCAACAACACTAGATTTGAACTAATTGGATGCTAAGTATTGCAGGTCTAACCATATTTTATCTTAGCTGCATCGACACACAAAGGTTTAGGGGAAATGATTTCTCTATGTCAATCTGACAAATAAGTTCAGTTAACACCGGACTATCCGGGGTAACATGACACCGGATAATCCGGCCCCCAGGAAAAATGGCGCGGCTTGCATAGCACCCCCGGATATTTGTGTGGCACCAGAGATTTGAAAATGACTAAGGACTGAAGTGTGCGATCCTCTTCTTAGCCGGATATTTGGGCCAAAGATTTCAGAGAGCAACGGATTATTCATATGACCGGAATTTCTAGCCCCAACTTAACCCATATAATCCAGCACCCAATTCTCTGCCAATGGCTCAAAACGGCTACAATTGTGAGGGGATATAAATAACCCCTCCCTTTGTCAACCTCAAATAGCTCGACCAGAATTAGAATAACACCATTGTTGAGCCCTCTAAAAGCAAGAGATCTCCCATTTCCTCCACCCAAATTCGTGTATCTTTGGAGGATTGACAGAGAAGGCCCCGATCCACAACTTCTCAAAGCCGTTATTCATTTCCCCCTCATTCACTCGAGGGATTTGTGTCTAGGGTTACCTTGTGGAAAACCTAGGCATCTTGTCACTCACTTGTGTTTCTTATAACAGATTATTGGTGATTTTGGGAGCCACAAATTCATTTGTGGGTGTGTGCCACAACCAAATTGTAAAGGCACTAGATTTCGCCTTGAATGATTCTAAGAGTGGATGGTGAACTAGGCCTTTATGGCGAGGTTCATCGGAGAATAGGGTGAGGCCTTTGTGGCGTTGAGTATGTGTTTTGGCGAAACTCGCACCCCTCCAATGAGAAGTACTCCCCTAAAAAGGAGTAACTCGGGAATACATCCTTGTCTCCGCATGCTTCCACTTCAGTTCCTTCTATCCTTTAGCTTTACTTTGTGCTTGTTTCTTGCTTAGGGTAATCCTTGTCATATAGGTAAATTCACCCTAGTTGAATATCTAGAGAATTTACCTTTGTGTCAAGCCTAACTCGAAAAAGTATTAAAATTTGGAGATAGCATCTATGTAGCATCCCAACTTTTAATAAAGATGGAATACCTGTGTTACTGTGCTAGTCCCTGGATCAAATGCTAGCACCACAGTACAAAATGAAATATCATGCAAATGCATCAAATTCTATTACATCGCATGATCCAGTCTTTACAAAATAGGATTACAACTTGCATAGTCTTAGAAGACTAGCAGAAAACAAAGAAATACAGCGGAAAACATAGTACAACATTGAGCCCATCTTCTTCATGTGCCACAGGCAAAACATGTTGGCGATAGTCTCGAGATCCTAAACGAAATCCTCACTCGTCTTCAGAAACATCTGCAATATGGAATATGCAGCCACAAGGGAGTCAATACAATTTAATGTATTGGCAAGTAACACTATGGTGGATATAAATGGCAAGACTAATACTACATGCTTATTTGGCTGAGTGGAGTTTAGGCTAAATTTGCATAAAGCCAGTTTTCTCCTATCACTTTTGTAAAACAAGCTTTTCTTTTCAAAAGGGTGGCAACATTGGATTAAGATCCAAGCACCACAAATACTGTTCACTTGGTCAAAATTTTACTTATTGAAATTGATGATGAGATTCTTCCGTCAATCCTTGTCCAGCTGCTCATAGTTGTCCATAACCGGGGACACGGCTAAGATCTTAGTTTGTTGACTCTGCAGAGGTTGTGCACTTTCACCCTTTGTCTTCAATTAGCCCAAACATCCTATACACCCGGAGTGCATCATGGAAAGGAGAGAATTGAGACGAGATCTTTCAGAAGAAGAAGTCCAAACCCACCGGCAAGACCCGTTCCACCTATAATTTTGCTACATCTGCTTGTCAAGCCTGGGCTGAACCCTCACAACTTAATTGATCAAGACAGAGCCCATATTGTCAAAAGGCTGCACGGGAAGCTACTAGATTTAGAGGGACATAGTAATCTCTTTGTTCCTGGGTGGCCATCCGCAAGTGACAACCTCAAGTGGAATAACCCTTAAACAAGGGCCCTGAGGCAACACTCAACATAACCCAGTCTTACCACTTCCACCCAGGTGGTTCATTCTTTAGTTATACTTAGAATTTTTCCTCAACATCTAGTAAAACAATTTGTAACATTGCATAGCACCTAGTAAATTCTAAGGCTATCAAAATAACAAGGTAAAAGGGATGGCTACACACTACTAGGATAATAGCATAGCATAGTATAACTTAGCAAAATTTCCTATCATGCATGCTACTCAAAATCAACTAATGCATATAGAAAATAATGGGTAGTTGATGGTGTGTTACTTGCCTTGTTGAAGTTGGTGAAGAAATCACACTCTCTTCACAAAAGATCGTTGCTCTCCGTACAATCTATTCATTGACAACACAATAACAAACATTCTATAAAACAATCATACAAGTGTAGAAAACATACAGAGAAACTAACATATCAAAAAGGGGTGTAACCAAGTTGGTTAGGACAAGGTCAAGGTTTGAGTTTTGAAGATTCATTCCATAATGGTTCAATACATTGTTAAGGAGTTTCCAAGGGTTTACTTGGAAAGTACTAGGTTGAGTTTGATGTGATATAACTTTATTATAACCATACTTGTCGAGGAAGTTCCAAGAGTTCACTTAGAATAAACATATTACTTCTTCAACTAAAGTAATACATGCAAACACTTGGTCATATTCACCTTCAAAAATATTTGAGTGACTATGTTAGTATTTTCCATTGTGGTTAGGGTAGGTCTACTAACTTCATCATCAAAGGGAAAATATTACTAAGTCTTGGGTTTTCCATTTGGGTCAATGGTTGGACAAAAATAACTTGTTATTCTTCAACTTGTATGGATTGCTTCTAGACCTCATGTGATTGCCTTCTTGAAGATCATCTTCATGCTTCTATTGTAGTCTTTTTCCTTGGATGGATTCTTCTCTTGGTCTTGATAAATTCTTCAGGGTTTTCACTTCACTAATTGGTTTGGGTATGGGATGGACACAAATACCACTAAGTCAATTTGAAAGAAAAATAAGAAGAAGGATAGAAAGAG
Source organism: Alopecurus myosuroides (assembly GCA_028641055.1). Taxonomy (NCBI): domain Eukaryota; kingdom Viridiplantae; phylum Streptophyta; class Magnoliopsida; order Poales; family Poaceae; genus Alopecurus; species Alopecurus myosuroides. The sequence goes on along the minus strand of CM054061.1, from coordinate 142,536,459 downwards.
AGAGGGAGATGTTTTCTTCTGAATTTCTTCACACTTGTACTTCTTGAGTTGCTTCTAGTTGTTGTGGAGTCTAAGTCTTCTCTTCAAAACTTCTTCATTGATCTTCCTTGTAGCTCTTCATGTTGCCACCAGGTTGAAAGGAGAAAAATAGAAAAGGGAAGGAAAAAGACTTAGAGAGAAAGGGTGTTAGTCCTCTAGAAGTTTCTCTGGTTTTCTTCTAGTGCTTCCACTTCTTGGAGATGCTTATGAAGTTTGTTTTATTTTCCAAGTCATTCAATGGTCTTCTATCTTCATGTTGCAAAATCTCTAGATGGTTAAGTCCTCCATTGCACTTCATGGTTCTCACAAATCCCAATTTGATGAAATCTTGAAGCATGAAAGGGGAGTGGAGAAGTAGATAGCAAACTAAATTTCACTATTTGGTACTATATGTGATTGACACATTCTAAGGACTTGGCTTGGCTCCACTTAGACATAACATCAAGGAAAAACAGTTGAAAACAATTCCTAAGACATGGTGAAGATGGATGAATCACTAGGTTGGGTTTTTGGTCAAAAACACATGGCCATGGTCCAGGGATGTCCAAAATGGTTGGGCAAGGTTGTTTCTGGTTCAAGATTGTCAAATGGAACAATTTTGCAAAAGGAACTATATTGAAATTATTTATAGAAATTAATCTATGTCAAAAATACTCAAATAGACAACTAAATTCTAAATTCAATTTTAATTTGTTCAATTATTATTTTGGGACAGAGGATATGAAAGTACACATCCTAAGGTTTCCAAATATATTTTATTTACAATTTTTGGATTTGTAGAATTTGAATTATGCCAAATTTCACCAAACAAGCATATTTGAATTTGAACAAATTTAAGTTTGTCAAATTTGAATTTGGACAGTGCCAAAAGTTTCTAGATGTCAAGGGCTTTTCAAAAAGTCCAAGATTGTTAAATTTGGCTGAGTGGTTGAAAAGATATGATGGTTCAAAGTTCTAGGGGCAAATCTGCAAAATTACAATTCTATTTTATATTCGGAATTAAAATCCAGAGACAGTTGGGCCAAAAATGGGTTATCTGTCGCGCGGGGCGATGGTTAGGAACTGGGCTTGGGCCTACTACGCACCGCAGTGGGCGACAGATAACAAGTTGGGCGTTGCCAACTGGGCTAGCTACGTGGCTGTCTGTGATTCGTTGATACCGATTCGTTAAGTGAATTAACAGGACGCGTCCGATTTGGATCTAACGGCTAGGGGCTAGGGTTTACCTCTGTCACCGGAATTTCTTGCCGGAAATGGAGGGACGGCGGCGCCACGCTCGGGAATGGACGGCGGCAGCGCTCCAGAGGTGCTCGAGCTCGATGAAGACCACGGGGAGGTGCGGGGGAACACAGCGAGGAGGATGGAGAGGACGGTGCGTACTCGCGAACCTCCAGTCGATGGCGCGATGCGAACCAATCTTCCCGGGCACCGGCGACGCTCCGGTGAGCACGGTGCAAGCTCCTAGCTGCACAAAAAGCCAAGGAAAAACCTCAGATGGATGCGCGGGTACAAGGGAAAGATAATGGGGCGAAAAGGAGGAGGAGAGGATGGCTACGGTGGTCGAAATCGATGAAAACGGCCGACGGGCAGCATGAACTCCGGTGAGCTATTGCTAGAGCCTGGAGGCAAGAGAAGGGGTGGATCCAGAGGGGAAATGCGGAGGAGAGGAATGGCTTTAAGATGGATGGATCGGTGGAGTTAATCTCGCACCATAACGCGAGGAATCAAAGCAATTGAAAACGGCGGTTTCGGTATTCTTCAGTTACTAGAGGAAGAAGAAACAGTGACGTCATTGATGACGTCATCAATTCTTTTATTTTTCTTTTTAATTTCTGTTTAATCATTTCTTTAATAACTTCTGTATAAAAACTCCAATTGGCATGAAACAAATTTCTAAATTCTTAAAATTTAATTTCCTTTCCAGAAAACCTATTTTCATAAACTTTTGAACATATTACATTTTTTAATTATGAAATTTGAATAAATCATTTAAAAGTGACTTAATAGTATTTTTAATACAAAGATCAAATATAATTTTGAGAAAGGGTTTTATAAAAATACAGAGACATTATATAAATCAAATATCATTTTTGAAAATCATTTACACTTGTTTTGCTATTTTATATTCTGAATAAAAATGATTTCACTAATAGCGTATTACTGCCATTTAAAAATATCAATTATATAAATGCAAATTATTGGTTGAATAAAATATCAGAGACATCAATGTGATAAAATAACATTTTACAAAATCATATTTAATGGTTTTCACATTTTATGATTTTAAAAATATGAAGAAACAATGATAGTCACTTAAATAGAAAACATCAATTTTTATATGTTTAAAACAATTTTAGAAATATTTTCTATGGTTCAACTATTGTTTCCTAAGACCCTTTTAGGAACTTTCATATTGTATATTTTCAACATATTAGTGAAACCACAATTAGTATCCTTTTGTTATATTCCAAACAAAGAGAATTTTTTTATAAATTTCGAAAATGGGGTTTAGTAAAAGCAGAAAGGTTTTCCCAAATGAAAACATTGTTTTCTCAAAGTATATTACTTGTTTTCATAAACAATTTATTTCTATAGCACTATATTATTTTGTTGATTGACATAAAACTTGGAAAACAAGGATCCAACTTATATCTATTTTGGGGTTATCAATAATAGTGAAACCTTTTTTTTAAAGACAAGAAGAAAATATTAGAGATAACAATTCTCTAGTTCTTATATATCAAAAATATTTTCAAGATCATAATTGGGTTGAAAACATGTTGGGTGTAAGGGTTTGCTTAAGAAGAAATATTTATTTTGAAATGACTTTAGGGTTTATGGAATAGAGGTATATTGGATTTTCATTTCCAAAACATTAGAACATGTATTGTTTTATTTTGTTTCTTGCATCTCATTTGGTTTTTGGTGACTTGCATAACATGAAAACAAAAAGTTTCAATTTTTAGTGATTTTTGGACTTTCCAAAAATCAGGGATGTTACAGACTACCACCCTTAAAAGAAATCTCGTCCCGAGATTTGGGAAGGTTAGAAAGAAAGATTGGGTAACTGGGTTCCAGAACAAACTTGGTGGCTACCACCCTTAAAAGAAACTTTTGTGGGTAGTCTATTTTCATTAGATTGGAGTGTAGATTGATTCTAGATTAGCTTGAGTAGATCTTTCCTTTGTGGTAGAGGTGTAGACCAACATAGGTATGTTGGACTACCTTTGACACTGAGGGGTCACTCTTTGGGTCAATCAAAAGCCTTTGGTTCACTCTCAACTTGGTCTTTTGATATTCTTGACAATCTTCCATCTTGTTGTTGTCATCCTTGAAGGCAACATCATGCTATTTCTAAACAAACTCTCATGTAACACAAACTGGGTAGTTGTGTTTCTTCATTACTTCTTCTCTTGGTGTAGTTGGCTCTGAAATCTTCATAGCTCATGCAACTTTGAGTCCACTTGTCTGTCTTCACTTGTTTATTGGCTTGATACTCCTTATGAGGCAGTTGGCATTGATCATGGATGTGATTGTTCCTTCACACAGAAGAAGGAAATTTGATACTAGCATTCCTCAAATGGGATGGCTTGTGTATCAATAGGGTAAAGGTTGTATGATTCCAATGGTTCTCACTAGGGTTGGTGAATGAGTATGGTGTTGGGTTTGGTCTAGTAGGGATGAGTAGAGATTTAGAAAGATGGCTAAGGAAGGTTCTTATCCAAAATAGCAGATCAAGGAAACTCATCTTACAAACAACACATAACAAACAATCTTCACACCAAACAACAAGGTTTTATAAAACAACTAATATTGTCATACCACACTCATTGGTATGATCAATACTCTTAACACATTAACGTTGTTCTAACAAAGTAACTATATTGGTGGTCTCATCTATATCTTCTTGAGTTTCTTCAAAAATCTTCTCTCAATATCTTGGGGTGTTCTTGATTGTTGTGAAGTCTAAGTTTTTCTTCAGATTCTTCAAAAATCTTGAGTGTAAGGCTTCATATGGTGAAAATACTTCTTGCACTTCATGGAAGGGTCATCAACAATCTTGCCTTGAGGGTATTCAAAAGGTAGGTCATCTAGAAAATTTTGAAGGTGAATTATAGATGAGAGGATATGAGAAGAATTAAGATAATTGTTTTGTTTATAGAAAGTTTGAACATAGATTTTTTTTTTCAATCCTAGGGTATTTTCCAAACTTAGGGTCTCGAATTCTACAGGCAACACAATGCTCTGATACCATTTTGTAGCATCCCAACTTTTAATAAAGATGGAATACCTGTGTTACTGTGCTAGTCCCTGGATCAAATGCTAGCACCACAGTACAAAATGAAATATCATGCAAATGCATCAAATTCTATTACATCGCATGATCCAGTCTTTACAAAATAGGATTACAACTTGCATAGTCTTAGAAGACTAGCAGAAAACAAAGAAATACAGCGGAAAACATAGTACATCATTGAGCCCATCTTCTTCATGTGCCACAGGCAAAACATGTTGGCGATAGTCTCGAGATCCTAAACGAAATCCTCACTCGTCTTCAGAAACATCTGCAATATGGAATATGCAGCCACAAGGGAGTCAATACAATTTAATGTATTGGCAAGTAACACTATGGTGGATATAAATGGCAAGACTAATACTACATGCTTATTTGGCTGAGTGGAGTTTAGGCTAAATTTGCATAAAGCCAGTTTTCTCCTATCACTTTTGTAAAACAAGCTTTTCTTTTCAAAAGGGTGGCAACATTGGATTAAGATCCAAGCACCACAAATACTGTTCACTTGGTCAAAATTTTACTTATTGAAATTGATGATGAGATTCTTCCGTCAATCCTTGTCCAGCTGCTCATAGTTGTCCATAACCGGGGACACGGCTAAGATCTTAGTTTGTTGACTCTGCAGAGGTTGTGCACTTTCACCCTTTGTCTTCAATTAGCCCAAACATCCTATACACCCGGAGTGCATCATGGAAAGGAGAGAATTGAGACGAGATCTTTCAGAAGAAGAAGTCCAAACCCACCGGCAAGACCCGTTCCACCTATAATTTTGCTACATCTGCTTGTCAAGCCTGGGCTGAACCCTCACAACTTAATTGATCAAGACAGAGCCCATATTGTCAAAAGGCTGCACGGGAAGCTACTAGATTTAGAGGGACATAGTAATCTCTTTGTTCCTGGGTGGCCATCCGCAAGTGACAACCTCAAGTGGAATAACCCTTAAACAAGGGCCCTGAGGCAACACTCAACATAACCCAGTCTTACCACTTCCACCCAGGTGGTTCATTCTTTAGTTATACTTAGAATTTTTCCTCAACATCTAGTAAAACAATTTGTAACATTGCATAGCACCTAGTAAATTCTAAGGCTATCAAAATAACAAGGTAAAAGGGATGGCTACACACTACTAGGATAATAGCATAGCATAGTATAACTTAGCAAAATTTCCTATCATGCATGCTACTCAAAATCAACTAATGCATATAGAAAATAATGGGTAGTTGATGGTGTGTTACTTGCCTTGTTGAAGTTGGTGAAGAAATCACACTCTCTTCACAAAAGATCGTTGCTCTCCGTACAATCTATTCGTTGACAACACAATAACAAACATTCTATCAAACAATCATACAAGTGTAGAAAACATACAGAGAAACTAACATATCAAAAAGGGGTGTAACCAAGTTGGTTAGGACAAGGTCAAGGTTTGAGTTTTGAAGATTCATTCCATAATGGTTCAATACATTGTTAAGGAGTTTCCAAGGGTTTACTTGGAAAGTACTAGGTTGAGTTTGATGTGATATAACTTTATTATAACCATACTTGTCGAGGAAGTTCCAAGAGTTCACTTAGAATAAACATATTACTTCTTCAACTAAAGTAATACATGCAAACACTTGGTCATATTCACCTTCAAAAATATTTGAGTGACTATGTTAGTATTTTCCATTGTGGTTAGGGTAGGTCTACTAACTTCATCATCAAAGGGAAAATATTACTAAGTCTTGGGTTTTCCATTTGGGTCAATGGTTGGACAAAAATAACTTGTTATTCTTCAACTTGTATGGATTGCTTCTAGACCTCATGTGATTGCCTTCTTGAAGATCATCTTCATGCTTCTATTGTAGTCTTTTTCCTTGGATGGATTCTTCTCTTGGTCTTGATAAATTCTTCAGGGTTTTCACTTCACTAATTGGTTTGGGTATGGGATGGACACAAATACCACTAAGTCAATTTGAAAGAAAAATAAGAAGAAGGATAGAAAGAGAGAGGGAGATGTTTTCTTCTGAATTTCTTCACACTTGTACTTCTTGAGTTGCTTCTAGTTGTTGTGGAGTCTAAGTCTTCTCTTCAAAACTTCTTCATTGATCTTCCTTGTAGCTCTTCATGTTGCCACCAGGTTGAAAGGAGAAAAATAGAAAAGGGAAGGAAAAAGACTTAGAGAGAAAGGGTGTTAGTCCTCTAGAAGTTTCTCTGGTTTTCTTCTAGTGCTTCCACTTCTTGGAGATGCTTATGAAGTTTGTTTTATTTTCCAAGTCCTTCAATGGTCTTCTATCTTCATGTTGCAAAATCTCTAGATGTTTAAGTCCTCCATTGCACTTCATGGTTCTCACAAATCCCAATTTGATGAAATCTTGAAGCATGAAAGGGGAGTGGAGAAGTAGATAGCAAACTAAATTTCACTATTTGGTACTATATGTGATTGACACATTCTAAGGACTTGGCTTGGCTCCACTTAGACATAACATCAAGGAAAAACAGTTGAAAACAATTCCTAAGACATGGTGAAGATGGATGAATCACTAGGTTGGGTTTTTGGTCAAAAACACATGGACATGGTCCAGGGATGTCCAAAATGGTTGGGCAAGGTTGTTTCTGGTTCAAGATTGTCAAATGGAACAATTTTGCAAAAGGAACTATATTGAAATTATTTATAGAAATTAATCTATGTCAAAAATACTCAAATAGACAACTAAATTCTAAATTCAATTTTAATTTGTTCAATTATTATTTTGGTACAGAGGATATGAAAGTACACATCCTAAGGTTTCCAAATATATTTTATTTACAATTTTTGGATTTGTAGAATTTGAATTATGCCAAATTTCACCAAACAAGCATATTTGAATTTGAACAAATTTAAGTTTGTCAAATTTGAATTTGGACAGTGCCAAAAGTTTCTAGATGTCAAGGGCTTTTCAAAAAGTCCAAGATTGTTAAATTTGGCCGAGTGGTTGAAAAGATATGATGGTTCAAAGTTCTAGGGGCAAATCTGCAAAATTACAATTCTATTTTATATTCGGAATTAAAATCCAGAGACAGTTGGGCCAAAAATGGGTTATCTGTCGCGCGGGGCGATGGTTAGGAACTGGGCTTGGGCCTACTACGCACCGCAGTGGGCGACAGATAACAAGTTGGGCGTTGCCAACTGGGCTGGCTACGTGGTTGTCTGTGATTCGTTGATACCGATTCGTTAAGTGAATTAACAGGACGCGTCCGATTTGGATCTAACGGCTAGGGGCTAGGGTTTACCTCTGTCACCGGAATTTCTCGCCGGAAATGGAGGGACGGCGGCGCCACGCTCGGGAATGGACGGCGGCAGCGCTCCAGAGGTGCTCGAGCTCGATGAAGACCACGGGGAGGTGCGGGGGAACACAGCGAGGAGGATGGAGAGGACGGTGCGTACTCGCGAACCTCCAGTCGATGGCGCGATGCGAACCAATCTTCCCGGGCACCGGCGACGCTCCGGTGAGCACGGTGCAAGCTCCTAGCTGCACAAAAAGCCAAGGAAAAAACCTCAGATGGATGCGCGGGTACAAGGGAAAGATAATGGGGCGAAAAGGAGGAGGAGAGGATGGCTACGGTGGTCGAAATCGATGAAAACGGCCGACGGGCAGCATGAACTCCGGTGAGCTATTGCTAGAGCCTGGAGGCAAGAGAAGGGGTGGATCCAGAGGGGAAATGCGGAGGAGAGGAATGGCTTTAAGATGGATGGATCGGTGGAGTTAATCTCGCACCATAACGCGAGGAATCAAAGCAATTGAAAACGGCGGTTTCGGTATTCTTCAGTTACTAGAGGAAGAAGAAACAGTGACGTCATTGATGACGTCATCAATTCTTTTATTTTTCTTTTTAATTTCTGTTTAATCATTTCTTTAATAACTTCTGTATAAAAACTCCAATTGGCATGAAACAAATTTCTAAATTCTTAAAATTTAATTTCCTTTCCAGAAAACCTATTTTCATAAACTTTTGAACTTATTACATTTTTTTAATTATGAAATTTGAATAAATCATTTAAAAGTGATTTAATAGTATTTTTAATACAAAGATCAAATATAATTTTGAGAAAGGGTTTTATAAAAATACAGAGACATTATATAAATCAAATATCATTTTTGAAAATCATTTACACTTGTTTTGCTATTTTATATTCTGAATAAAAATGATTTCACTAATAGCTTATTACTGCCATTTAAAAATATCAATTATATAAATGCAAATTATTGGTTGAATAAAATATCAGAGACATCAATGTGATAAAATAACATTTTACAAAATCATATTTAATGGTTTTCACATTTTATGATTTTAAAAATATGAAGAAACAATGATAGTCACTTAAATAGAAAACATCAATTTTTATATGTTTAAAACAATTTTAGAAATATTTTCTATGGTTCAACTATTGTTTCCTAAGACCCTTTTAGGAACTTTCATATTGTATATTTTCAACATATTAGTGAAACCACAATTAGTATCCTTTTGTTATATTCCAAACAAAGAGAATTTTTTTATAAATTTGGAAAATGGGGTTTAGTAAAAGCAGAAAGGTTTTCCCAAATTAAAACATTGTTTTCTCAAAGTATATTACTTGTTTTCATAAACAATTTATTTCTATAGCACTATATTATTTTGTTGTTTGACATAAAACTTGGAAAACAAGGATCCAACTTATATCTATTTTGGGGTTATCAATAATAGTGAAACCCTTTTTTTTAAAGACAAGAAGAAAATATTAGAGATAACAATTCTCTAGTTCTTATATATCAAAAATATTTTCAAGATCATAATTGGGTTGAAAACATGTTGGGTGTAAGGGTTTGCTTAAGAAGAAATATTTATTTTGAAATGACTTTAGGGTTTATGGAATAGAGGTATATTGGATTTTCATTTCCAAAACATTAGAACATGTATTGTTTTCTTTTGTTTCTTGCATCTCATTTGGTTTTTGGTGACTTGCATAACATGAAAACAAAAAGTTTCAATTTTTAGTGATTTTTGGACTTTCCAAAAATCAGGGATGTTACAATCTATTCACCCCTCCCCCTAGGTTCCCATACGATCTTTCAATTAGTATCAGAGCCTCGGCTCTTTATTTCGGGCTTTACCCCCTAAGGGAGTATGGGTACCGAAGAGGATGTGGCCGATGTGTCCGGCGCTTCGGCTACCATGGAGGATCTCATGAACATGGAAACATCCTTAATTTCTTCCATGGATGCTTTAATGAGTGAGATGCGTGAAATGCTTGCGCAACTCATGAAAGCCCAAGGCATGGCATCTTCTTGGAATCCGGAGGAGTTCACCTCAAAGGAAAAGGGAGGGGATTAACAACATAAAAATGCGGACCCCCCTTAAAACTAAGAATGGGAAGGAGGAGTACCATGAGGTCCCTAATTGGTACTCACACAACCATCCTAAACAATAGAGGTGATCCACCTAAGGTTAATGCATCTTCTTTCTCTAAATGGCAATATTTGATGAAATCTTGTTTGAACAGTTCTTGCATTAAGATATGGAGAATCATTTAAGTTGGATACAAGTTAGTTGATCCTAACAACTTGACAAGAATAAAAGTGGTTGATTGTCAACTCAATGTCGTGGCTTTGCACATGATCCAACTAGCCGTGCGATAAAAGATCATGTCACGCATCCAACAATTCTCCACTGCCAAAAAAACATGGGATGCTCTTATCACCATGTTTGTTGGAAATGAGAGAATGAAGAGAAATAGATATGATAGCTTGAGAAATTAGGCCGAAGGGTTCAATATGCCTGATGGTGAAAATCATGAGGGCATGTATTGATGGCTCAAGACCATTGCTACTTCCTTTAGTGGCCTCGGTGCCACACATATTGATGATGCTTGTATCAAGAGGAAGTATGTGAGTTCTCTCATGAAATTTGAGCCCATTGACTCGAAGAGTCTCCAAGGAAGACACAACTACCATCTCATGACTTCCAATGAGGTTATGTAAGAGATGACATCATTTCAAGTGGCCACCAAGCTTGCCCAAGATTCTCGTGCTCGTGCTATTAGAATGCACAAAGGAGCCTCTCTTGACTTAAAGGAAAAATTTGTGACCAAGGTGGTGAACCAAGAAGAAGAGGTTGACTCGAAAGAAGAGGTGGCTCCTCTAAAACCCAAAGAGTACGAGACAGATCATAAAGATTAAATGGATCTTGCCGCCGTAAAGTTTTGGACGAATCCTGACAATGACAATGCTTATGTAGAGAAAAAGACCAAGTCAAGTGGTGTCAAGGAAGGAACTCAAAAATTGAGATATTGCTTCAATTGTCAAGAAAAATATCACTTCATTGCCGAGTGTTCTTTCGAAAATAGAGAAGTCCATGAAGGAAATATTATTCCAAAGGACAAATCAAAGATTACTCGCAGGAAGCCTTTCTTCAAGAAGAACTCCTCCAAGAAGAATCCATCTAAGGATTGTGTTGGTGACTCCAGAAGATTATTTGTCCGGTGATGATGATGAAGAAGGAGAAGAAACCACAAGTGAAGTGGCCACCATAGCAATTACATATTCATCACCTCCATCACTCTTTGAATCCCCCAATGAGAACCTTCCCATCCTATCCACAAGATGCTTCATGGCCAAGGCCTCCGAGGTATCGCCTTCTTTCTCCTCTAAGACTCAAAATGAAAAGCATGATCTTGATAGTCTTAGCGTAGAAGATGAAATTGCCTCTGTGGATCGTTTTATGGCTAAGTTGCAAGGTGAAACAAAAAAGGCACTTTGATGGTTTTATGAGTCAATATGGAGAGGCACAAGAACTTCTTGAGAAGAAGGGAGAAAGTGAAACGGAATATGCTATTGAAACAACTTCTCTTACCATTACCCTTGAAGAAGAGCAAGAGCTTTGAGTCTCTCTTGAGCAGAAACTTGAGATTATTGAAGAGTCACATAATGAAATCATGTCCAAACTCATTAAGGAACGTGACCGTGCTATTGCTAAATATAAATTGGCTAAAAAAAGGTTGAATTTGGTGTTGGTCATGCTGAACTAACCGAGGACCTCGAGAAGCTCATCAAGGCTCGCAAGGCTTTGGAGAGTGCACACTATACCCTCACCAAGTTTCATGAAAAACTTCAAATTCAAATATCCCAATTTAATGTGCCTAGTGTTGGAACGCTTAGAGATAAACAAAAACTTTTCTACGCGGTACTTCCAAGATATAGCCGAGGTAGAAGGCCACAAGTATTACCACTAGACGCGCAGGTGCGGATTATCGATGAAGCACGTCGATGCAGTGTAGTCCCATGATCCGATCCAGCCGATCCAATCTCGCGATCGTCGAAGTGCTGATAGTACATCACCTCTGCCGGTATCCACACGTGCGAGGAGGAGCTCCGACGGCGGACTGCTAGGTCCGGTGCGACGGCTGGACTGAGTGGGGCTAGGGTTCCCAACGCATGGGAGTGGAAAAATGTGCCCGTTGGGCAACCTGCGCCCCTCTATATAGCGAGTGGTATTGGGCTTCACAACGCTTGTGGCCCATTCCCTCTGTGAGTCCAACTAACTAATTCAGTCCATTTCCGGTTCGGGTCCAACCCGACTAATATACTTGCTCCCGCTCTTAAGTGTGCGACCCTCCAGGCTCATGGCGAATTGGGCACGATTGGAGTCCGACTCCCAATCGATCAATCGGTAGCGGCTCCTAGCAGGACGTGCCAACTCCCAAGTGCCATAGAGTCATGACGACATATCTTCCAATGTGACTTTCATCTGAGTCCCTTTTGCCTCACGATATACCTTGTCGAACTATAGGCAAATTATCGGCATCCCTTAAATAGCTCAACTCTCTTCTCGGTCCGTGATATATGATTCATATGACTAACTCTTAGTCAACAGACTCAGTTAACACTTAACCGAGTCACGCATGGCCATACTTCCTGAATCATATCACTCGAGAGGGCCCAGAGAATATCTCTCCATTCGGAGGGGCAAAATCCCATCTTGATTATCCACATCACGCAACTTGCTTCTCATTTGACCCGAACTCTGCCTTTATAACTGTCTTGCCATGGAACAGCGTTTGACAGAAGCTAAGACGGTGATCCACAACTCGGACTGTGCGACAACCTCAGGTCTAAGGATTACATTGATCGAGACATGCAAATGACGACTTGCTCGTTGCATCTCAATATGGGTCAGTCCGACTTGCTAAACTCTTTAGCTGAGTCTGTGAACGTTGGAATGGCATCGCCATGCCCATGACAAGTGGAACCGAGTCATCAGCCAACACTCACATTAGTCTAGGGTGTGTGTCCAGCACAACCTTAATGACCAAGGACAATTTAGCATGAATAACATGAATACATAGTTCCACAGTCGAATCACATATTGAATGACATATATCAGATGTTCAAAACAAGGATGACTTTATGAATACATTAGGAATTACATCATACATGATTGCCTCTAGGGCATATTCCCAACACCTAGTTCCTCTACTTGTTCTTGTGTCATGCATATATTGTTGACAAAAATTCTAGGATGAAAGAAGAGCTTGCATTAATTAAGGGCAAGGGCCCTATTGATGATCTTTTGCAAATGCAAAGGCAGCACAATGGGAAAGAAGGTATTGGTTATGTTTCCAAGAACAAGAACAAGAACAAGGACAAGAAGAAGGCCAAGCCTGCACAAGCAAAGAAGAATTTCATTGTGGTGGTGTTTTCATTAGGGATGAGACCACTCGTAATAACTCCATGGGAACTAACAATCCTCATTATATCCTTTTTGATGAATATAATGGTGTTGTGTATGCAACATATGTTGGTCCTAATATTGATTTCATTCACTACTCTATTTGTGTTCCCAATACTGTCGAATCCCTGACTCAACAAATCCCTTCGGGGAACCTATCGGGTTTCGATTAGAAGAACCCATGAGCGCTGGTGGAATCGTCGGCTAGACAGGGGGCGAGATTTACCCAGGTTCGGGGCCCTCGTAGAGGTAAAAACCCTTAATCCTGCCTCTTGTCGATCTGTATTGATGATTAGATCGGTTACAAAGGTGGTGCTCGAATCGAGAGTAGGTCTCGAGTTCAAGGCTTGTGGTCGTGCGGTATTGCTTGGTCCTCTCTCGGGGGCTCTCCTGGCCTTATATAGGCGGCCAGGTCTCGAGTTCTACCCGGAGAGGACTCGAACCCTAGCTAGGTCGGTTACATGCTTCCTAGCTTAACCCGCAAGTTTAGTGCGGGTGGGCTTCACGTGGGCCTTCTGGAGTATTCCAAGGGCTCCTCTTCTTGGGCCCTCACCTTGGGCCTGAGAGGGGGTGTCCTTATCCGCAGGATCCAGAATCCATATCTTTGTCAGTAGCCCCCGAGCGTTTGCTCGAGTGGGATTTTTCCAGTCGAGTAGACGGTCAAATTTTTCTTGGCCTTGCTTTTTCTTTTGAATAAACCGCTTGGCTGCTTACTATTTTAAAGGGTGTGTTCCCTGTGCAATGAGTCCTTATGCTCGAGTTTGAGCGACTTAGGTGCCTGTTATCGCGGCTTTGTTTGCAGAAGGATGTGGCACAGTAGCTTGGCTCTCCCGAGAGATCGGGACCAATTAATTGCGACTATGGCAAAAACATTCCTGGCCTACACAGATTCGAGACCTCCGACTCGAACCCGATAAGGTCACTGGTAGAAAATAGGGCTGTAGTCCCGGTTCGCCAGGGCCTGTAGTCCCGACCCAGCAACCGGGACTAGCAATGCGCGACTAAAACCCCACTCTATAGTCGCGACAGACTGCGAACCGGGACTAAAGGCCCGTCCACGTGGGCGGGTGGCGGAGAATATTTAGTCCCGGTTGGCCACATGAACCGGGACTAGATTTATTTCGTAATTTTTTTAATTCATTTGGTTTCTAATTATTTTTCACTCCCTTTTTTCACTCCCTTTTTTTTCAGACTTTGTATTATTTTCTTAGTGTCTAACTACAATTATATCTAGTCAAATTACTTACTCATGGTCAAACTTCCCGCTCGGTCACCCATCCTCCCACTACTCTAGCACTAGCACGCTTAACTTCCGGGTTCCATCCCGTCCCGCATCCAAGTGTTTCGCACGCATGTATGTGATACTAGTATCATATCAATCCTATTAACATGAGACTCGATGCCACATTTCTTTTGTTTTCTGAATTTCAAATAAATCTTTTAATAAACAAAAGTAATGATGTAATTAATTATTTTGAATAAATAAATAAACTTTAACTTTTAATTTGTATTATTTCTAAAAATACAAATAATATATCAAAAAATTAAGAAAAATAGAATTAATTCATTTTAAAATCTTAATAATACAAATAATATATCAAAAAATTAAGAAAAATAGAACTAATTCATTTTAAAATCTTAATAATACAAATAATATATCAAAAAATTAAGAAAAATAGAACTAATTCATTTTAAAATCTTAATAATACAAATAATATATCAAAAAATGAAGAACAATAATACTAATTCATTTTAAAATCTTAATAATACAAATAATATATCAAAAAATGAAGAACAATAATACTAATTCATTTTAAAATCTTAATAATACAAATAATATATCAAAAAATGAAGAACAATAATACTAATTCATTTTAAAATCTTAATAATACAAATAATATATCAAAAAATGAAGAACAATAATACTAATTCATTTTAAAATCTTAATAATACAAATAATATATCAAAAAATGAAGAACAATAATACTAATTCATTTTAAAATCTTAATAATACAAATAATATATCTTGATTTTCTGTAGTTTGATATATAGAATTTGTAGTTTTTCTGTTTTGTTTTCTTGATGTGTTCTTGTTTTTGCTTGTTTTGAAACGTGTGTTTGACAAAAGACAAGTGATAACAAAAGATATCCATTACATAAGTCTCACAATACGGAACATTTACATAACAAAAGATATCCATTACATATATATACTAAGATAACCCATTACATGCATATATACATCTATGGCTCCGTCGAGTAGATGCGGAACAACTCGTAGGAGACAAATGCATCTATGGCCGCATACTTGACGTTCGTCAAGTCCAGGCGGGTCTTCTCCCAATAACGGTGATTCTTCGAGGGGAAATCGGACTTCATCCTTTCGTAACCCTCGTGGATCAAGGCAGTTGCCATGACAGCCATCCCGGTCTTTGGCCCGTTCAAATGGATAAGATTCTGAAGATCAATGTAGTGATCTTCAGGTATCCTAATACCCAACCGCATCAACTTCGGACGGTCTTGCGTGATGTCAACGCTGCAAAAGTCAAACCCCCTGTTGACAAGAAAATCAACAAGGGCCGGACAATACTTTGAACTACTGCAACAACAAAAAATTGATACGTGTTAGATATGTTGCAACACATGTATGATCACATGCAACAAAAAAATCGAAGATGATGCAATACGTGTGCGTTATACCTTGACCATTGGAAGATCAACACGGACTCCTTGAATGCAATCTGGATGACGGCAACATCCCTCTGATTCGCCGTGTACTCCAGATCAAGCCCGAAGAACCGGTGTTCATCGGGAGAGGCGTCATAGAGATCGGTCAAATAACCAAGAGCACCGGGCAGCCGCTCACAACTGTTGGTGTAGCACACATCGAGAGTCTTGCCGCATGGTGTGGGACCATTGTATTCTTCCCAAACTTCAGCCATGGTGTGTGCTTGGTGAAGATCGATCGAGAGATGAGGAGGAAGCCAGAGTTACAGAGAGGAAGAGAAACAGAGACTCCGAGACGCGCGCTGTGGAATGGCGCCCTTCTGCCTCGCTCGCGAAATAAAAACCGCCTTGCGGGAGGCGAGAAGTTTGATCTTTAGTCCCGGGCGGCCACGCCAACCGGGACTAAAGGACCAATAGTCCCGGGCGGCCACGCCAACCGGGACTAAAGGACCAATAGTCCCGGGCGGCCACGCCAACCGGAATTAATTCCCTCCACGCGCCTCGACGCGCTTCCCAACCCGCGACGTATGACCTTCTGTCCCGGGTCTCCTCCCGACCCGGGACTAAAGACTCATTAGTCACGGGGCGCGACGTTTGGGGACTGATGGGGGCGTATGGAAGGCCTTTTTTCTACTAGTGGGTGATTGTTGCGACTGGGCCGTTGTGGACTTATCGAGTCGAACTTAACCTATGAGGGTACCCGGCGCGTCCGCTAGGATTTTTCTTCGTGTTGTTGACACGGAATTATACCGGAGGACGCAGCTTTCGAGTGCGATTCCAGGCCCTTAAGAAAGATCTTTTTGGGTCTTACCTTCATATTCGAAGAATATGGCATCCGGATGTGCCTAGTCGGCTAAACAATCCAGGTTTTTATGACGTAGAAATATCATGTGTGAATGGAGGTAGGTTCTTTCTACCCGAATGATTGTTTAAGATTCAGTCGAAAGAGTTTTCGTACTGTAGAGAGTCGTGCCCATATGAAAGAGTTTTCATGTTTGGACTGTTGCGCCTATACGAAAGAGTTTTCGTGTGTAGGATAGTTCTCTTGTTTTAAAGAGGTCTTGCTCCATGATTTATTCGTAAAAGAATTGCCTTTAGTCGAAGGAATTTCATACGAAGCTATTTTCGTGTTTGAATTATCCATTCGAGCGTTCTTGAATTTGATGATGCATGCCATGACGTCATGGCGCACTTTTCTTCTCCCGATGGGACGTGACGAAGTAGTAGCAGATGGGCTGGCCCACTTAGTCAGCTTTTTGACCGGGAAACGAGACGCCGCTTCCGTTTTTTACGCGAACCGCGCAGTAAATGCGCACGATCTTCTGTTAAGATCGTGGCACGGAACAGCGTTCACCGCCCCTTCGTTTCATCTTCACACGTGGTGGCTGCGATACGTGCCACGTAGCGCATCGAGTGGCTGAGATTGACCCGCTCCGTGTATAAATACGGGACTTAGCGCTGCGGTAAAATTTTCCCAGCCTTCGCCTTCAACCATCTTCTTCCTCGTGCTCATCTTCCTCCTTGCGCTCGAGCTCACACTGTTAGCCATGGCCGGAGGCAAAAGACGTGGTGCCGCCGCTTCCGCATCCGGAGAAGTTTCCGCGCAACCTGCGCCTCGGGCTGGCGACTGGCGCTCGCCCAATACCACCGCGAAGAGCATCAAGGAGATGCAGCGGGAGGGGCTGCTGCCGGCTGAATCTGAGAAGCGGGTGCGCCTCGGGAAGAAAGAAGAGGTACCAAACCCGCAGTCGAACGAGCGCGTGGTCTTCGCGGACCACGTGTCTCGGGGTCTCTCCTTCCCTCTCCATCCTTTTCTCCTCGGGTTGCTGTATGTCTATGGCATACAGCTTCACGATCTTCCTCCGAACGCGGTGCAGCACATTTCGTGTTTCATCGTGTTCTGCGAATGCTTCCTTGGCATTCGCCCTCATTGGGCGCTTTGGAAGGCCCTCTTCAAAGTTCGCATCTTCCGCGAGAAATTGCGGGTGGACTCCGAGCCTGGCGAGCCGCTGCGCACAGGCAGCTTCGAGATCCAGGCGCGACTGGAGAGCAGCTACTTCAACATGCACTTCGTCGACTCCGCCCAAGGCTGGCGGAAAAAGTGGTTTTACGTCATCGACAACAGCTCGGGTGGGATCGTGGAATTCCACCCGTTCGCTGTTTTGAAGAGGCGGAAGTCCTAGGCGCACAAGCTGTCAGCCGAAGAAACCTAGGTCGTCACGCCCCTACTCGCAAGAGTGTCCGCTCTCCGGGATCAAACCGCCGGAGTGGTACTCAACGGGCTGCACCTGGCGAGTATTTTTCTGAAGCGCAGGATCCAACCGCTGCAGCAAAGGCCTTCCACCATGTGGGAATACCAAGGCGCTGAAGACCCTAGCCGAGTGAGCCGCGAGGAACTTTCGAACGTGGAGTTCGAGAAGAAAATCGCGGCTGTCACCAGCTTGAAGGTGGGGGAGAAGTTCCCCGACTGCACAGTCGAAGCCTTCGACGCTTCGAAACCTCCACCAGCCGCGGTTAGCTTTATCCTTCATGTCTGTCATTATTTTCTTCTTTGCTTTGAGTCTTTGGTCGACTGAAATTTTTCTTGCCTCCTTCTGCCTTCTTTGTAGAGCTTAGCGGTGGCGAACTGCTACCCGCCAGTTGCGGGAGAGGACGCCTCGGAGTTATTGGCGAGTCACCTGGACGGCTTAGCCGATACCAGTGTAGCCGATGCTTCCTCGAGCTCCGAGGACGATTCTTCGGATGATGCGGAGGGCTCGAATGGCGGCCTTCGTCATTGCAAGCGCCGTCGGGTAGAGGACGATAACGAGGCTACTTCCAAGGATAATTCCTTAGAGGAATCGCCTGGGAAGGCCCCTATCTCCGCGACTCCACTTCGCTCCCTCGCCCCTTCACCTTCATTCCCAGTAATCGCAACCGCTTGGAACGCGGATTTGCTGGATGAAGATGAAGATGACGAGTAAGTTATTTTCCTCGTTCTTAGTCGAACGTTCTTTCTTCTGCGCTTATGTTTGATTCCTTGTTCTTTTTTGCTGCAGTGTGCAGGCCATCAGCCCTCGCAGGTACGCTTCTTCTGTTCCTCCCGAAAAGAGGAACAAAGCAGGAACTGCGGGTGAAACTCCCAATGCTGGCACCGTCCAGAATTCTCCTAGCGCAGCCCTCAATGCGGCGACTGCGGAACGTGAAGCTCCTAGCTTTGCCGCCAGGACTTCAGCTTCGAAAGAAGCGACGGACAGCTCCGCAGATCCTCTCGCCCGCGCCACGGGCCAGGTAAACTTTGTAGTTTGTCTTCGAATTTTTATCTGGTGCACGACAGTGCTCCCGATGGGAGTAGCCCCCGAGGCTGTAGTCGATTGCTTGCGATTGGCTACAGGCTCAAAATCTTGTTTTATTTTCTTCGTCTTGATTTTTATCGGGTGCACGACAGTGCTCCCGATGGGAGTAGCCCCCGAGGCTGTAGTCGATTGAATTCAATCGGGTACAGGCTCTAATTTATATCTTCTAATTCTTCTACTTCTGTACTTTTGCAGTCGCTTGTTGACTCGCTTGCGACGATTGGTCGCCGCGTTGTTCTTGCCGAATCGGAATGCGAGAGGCTTCAGTCACACTGCAGTCGATTCCACACCGAGAACGAGCTCCTTAAGAGTAAGTCTCACTGTCTTCTTTTGTTTCTGTTCTCGTGCCCATTCTTGATGTCTAACAAATGTTATTGCGCAGCTCAACTCGAACATTCGGAGTCCGAGAAAGTCAAGCTCTCTAAGCGGGCAACCACTCAGGAAGCTGATTTGGCGGCTGTTCGACAAGAGCTGGAGGCCTCCCGCATGCGGTCGGAGGATCTTGATAGGCAACTCGCGGATGCGAGAAAAGCTTTGAAGGATCAAGAGGAAGCTGGCAATAAGGCCGACTCTGACCTTGTCACGTTCCTCCGTCCCCTTGCTGAGCGTTTCGCGGGTAAGTGGCCTAGGCTCTCGCAATTGTATCTTTTATCTTGGTGAACTTGCGAAATTTTGACATTCTTTTCCTTTGCAGGTCTTCTGGATGTTCCTTTGGAGATCCCTGGGATCCAGCGAGTAGATGTGCTAACCGACACACTTGCTCAACTCAAGAGGCACGCCGAAGGAGTGTGCTCCTTGATTGGCGATGCCACCCAAGTGTTGTTGCAACTGCACAGTCGCTTCCTTGCCAACGCTATACCTCCATCCGTGCTAGACGGCCTGCTGAAGATCTTCTTGGAGGGCAATCTCCTGGATGCTTACGCAGTCGCCCAGTCGGAGTCCGGCGCGAAGACTGCGATCCAGTTCGCGCTGGCACACGGAGTCAACGGTTTGGAGGAGGCCTACTCGGCTCTTCCAGTCGACCCCTTGACGGGCAAAAAGGTACGGCTCTCTCGTTTTGGCGAGCAGGCCACCATTCTTGCTCGGAAGCTGTCTGAGCTATTTGCTCGACTGAAAGGAGGGGCGACTGCCGCTAGTGGGAGCACCACTGTAGCTTCTTAGTTTTATTCTTCTTTTTCCTTTCCTTCGTGAATGTAATGAACCTTGGGATGTATTCCCGTAATTTCATCGTCTTTAATCGAAGTGTTCGTTCTGGAAATTGCTTCCCGTAGTTTGTTTATTTTCTCCCGATGGGAGTAGCCCCCGAGCACTTTTGTCGGATTTGCGACTAGAAATACTTCGAATAGGGCTTCTTACTTCTTTCCTTGTATTCTTCCAGGCTACCGGGGTAGTTGCAGAATCTTCGAGTGGACATGCTACTCCAGTAAATCCCCTTGTTGCCGCCGTTGGCACCTATGCTGGTCTTCGTGATAAGGTCCGGGAGGGTGAGCGTCAGCTTAAAGCTCTGCGCGGTATAGCCGATGTGGCGAAGTCCAAGCAGAAACTGGCGGCTGAATGTGAGCAGTTTCTGATGGATGAATTATCGTTGGTTGCGAGGGATTTGCTGTGTAAGTAATACAGCCCCCGTGTCTTCTTTTTGCTTTGTTTCCTTAGCTGATCAAGCATGCTTGCTCTTCAGTTGTCAGACCTGATGACAGGGAAGAAAAGCAGTGGGTGGAAAACCACATAGTTCAGGAGGCTGGTAGCTCAAATCCTCATGCGAGTAACTTCTGGTCTGATCGCAGTCGAGGATTTGTGATGGCCACCCTGAAGTTCCGTGTTCTGCAAGCGAGAATTCTCGTGAGTTCTTTTCACGAGGTCCTGATCGCGATGAACGCTGCTTTCTACCCACTCGAAAGGGGTCCCGAAGACTGGAGCTATCTTCTCAGGTTGTTTGGACGTGAGGGAGATGTTCGCGCGTGTGTGCGCAATCAAATGACATGCGGCGCGGTTGTAGCTCTATCCTTTGTCCGAATATGGTATCCTGAAGTAGATTTTAACTCCGTAGCCAGGCTCCCAGATGATCCAATCGATGATATTTCCCCCTTCTATGATGTTGTTCGTCCCGCAGCGGAGAAAATCATCCGATTGTCCTCTGAGGAGGTAGATAGAGTTTTGGCGACTGAGAATGCTCAGCGCTTTGATTGATTGTCGGATGTGCATATCCTGTAACCTTGTATAGTTTGTAAAAACTGTTGTAAGGTGTATAACCTTGTATGTATGCTTTTTTCCTGCAATGCTTAGTTGTAGGTGTAGCCCCCGTGTGTTTATGGGGTGTGTTCCTGTAACTTTTGAGCGTGTAAAAATAGGAAGTTGCGAGTGAATATGATGGAGAAACCATGTTTTTATTGCGATGACTGAGAAGCCATGTATTCGAGCTACAAGAGTGGCTAGCATAGCCTTATTTTGTTGTGAGAACAAGTAAACCTAGGGATAAAATTTGCGGAGGTGTGCAATATTCCAAGGATTTGAATAGATTCCTCCAGTCGATGGATTCTTCAATCTGTAGGCTCCACCTGGGATGACTTCGTGTATGATGAAGGGTCCTTCCCAGGGTGGTTCGAGCTTATGTCCTTCCTTCTGCTTGAGTCGCAGCACTAGATCTCCAACCGCGAATTCTCTGTGACGTATGCGGCGACTATGATAGTTTCGCAGGGATTGCTGATATACTGCAGATCTGGCGAGTGCGATGTCCCGCATTTCGTCGAGTGCATCCATATCTTCCGCGAGTGCCCTATTAGAGGTTTCTTCGCTGTAGGCCACAACTCGTGGGGCGCTGAATCGAACGTCCTCGGGGAGGACTGCTTCTGCCCCGTATACCATGAAAAATGGCGTGTATTTTGTAGATCGGTTAGGAGTTGTGCGGATGCTCCATAGTACGGAGGGTAGTTCATCTGCCCAATGTCCTGCGGCGGGGTGTAGACGATCGAGTAGGCGTTTCTTGATGCCAGCCGAAACTAAGCCGTTGGATCTCTCGACTTGTCCGTTCGTTTGCGGGTGAGCAACTGAAGCAAACTTGAAGTTGATGCCCTTTTCCTCGCAGAACTGTTGCATTTCCTTTGCTGTGAAATTTGTACCATTGTCTGTAATGATGTCGTGTGGCACACCAAATCTTCATACAATGGAGTCGAGGAACTTGGCGGCGCATTGGGCACTAGCCGAAGTTACTGGCGTGGCCTCGATCCATTTGGTGAATTTGTCGACTGCGACCAGCAAGTGTGTATATCCTCCAGGGGTGGACTTGCGTAGTGGTCCGACCATGTCTAGCCCCCATTGTGCAAAGGGCCAGGCAATGGGTATCATGTGCAATTCCGTAGCAGGTGCATGTGGTCTTGGTGCGAATCGCTGACAGGCATCGCATCGTTCGACCAGGTTCTTTGCATCGGTGGCTGCTGTCAGCCAGTAGAATCCTGCTCGGAAGGCCTTCCCCATTATTGTTTTCCAGCTAGCATGATGTCCGCAGTCTCCTTGGTGGATGTCATGGAGCAATTCTTTGCCATCTTCGGGTGCGATGCAGCGCTGAAGTATTCCCGAGATGCTTTGCTTGTATAATTCTCCATTGACTACCCGAAAGGATTTGCTGCGTCTGATTATTTGTCGAGCCTCGCGTGGGTCAGCCGGGAGCTGTCTGTTGGTCAGGTAGTCGAGATATTTCTGCGTCCAGACTGGCTCGGCCAGAAAAACCTGTCGTGATATGTTATGAATGAGCTCGATAAGGGCGACTTGCGGGCTGACCTCTGTTTCGGGCACTGCTATTGCTTCTGCAGCTTTCTTGATTTTGACCGATCGCTTGATCATCCATTCGAAATATATTCCTGGTGGTATGGGTGTATTCGTGGAACCCATGTTCGCCAGTCGATCTGCTTCTTCGTTGCTCGATCTTGCGATGTGCTTTAGCTCGCATCCTTTGAAGCTTCCTTCAAGTAGATTGTACATGTCGCGGTACGCGATCATGTTTTCAGCGATTGCGTCACACTCTTTCATCGTTTGTTGCACAATGAGATTGGAGTCGCCGTAGATCATTAAGCTAGTAGCTCCACAGGCGATTGCCATCTTCATTCCGTGCAACAAGGCTTCGTATTCTGCGTCGTTGTTTGATGCCGGATCATCTGGTGGAAAGTCCAATCGTAGGACGTATTGCAGCTTGTCTCCCTGAGGTGATATAAGAACAATTCGAGCTCCTGCTCCTTCGTTTCTCTTGGACCCGTCAAAGTACATTATCCAATTGCTTGTGTACTCGGGTGGTCCTGGCGTTTGCAGTTCTGTCCATTCGCTTAGGAATTCAACAAGTACCTGGGATTTGATTGCGCTGCGTCCTGCGTAAGTGATGTCCCAAGCGCCCAACTCGATGTTCCATTTTGCTATTCTTCCGGATGCCATAGGGTTGTTCATGATCGTCCCGAGTGACGCATCATTAACCACTGTAATGGCGTGTTCCTAGAAATAATGTTTGAGCTTGCGGGCTGTAAGAACGACTCCATATGCGAGTTTCTGGTAGTGAGGGTAGCGTTGCTTGCATGGTGAGAGCACTTCGCTGATGTAATATATTGGACATTGAACTCCGTACGCTTTGCCTTCCTCAGGTCGTTCGACCATGATTGCTGTGCTGATGACCTGGTTTGTGGCGGCTAGGTACAAGAAAAGTGGCTTCCCTTCTCGCGGTGTTGCGAGGATGCGCCTACTTTGCAATGACCGCTTCAAATCTGCGAATGCTTGCTTAGCTTCTGATGTCCACTCGAATTTGTCTGTCTTCTTCAACAACTTGTAGAAGGGTAATGCTTGCTCTCCCAATCGTGCGATGAATCTGCTTAGGGCGGCTAATCGCCCTGCGAGCTGTTGGACTCCGCGCAGGTTGGTTGGCTCCTTCATGGTTAAGATGGCTTGTATTTTCTCCGGGTTGGCTTCAATGCCTCTGGCGGATACCAGGTACCCGAGAAGTTTTCCTGCCGGAACGCCAAAGACACATTTGGTCGGATTGAGCTTGATCCTGTACACGTTGAGGGCGTCGAATGTTTCTCTAATATCTTCAAGGAGTGTGTCCTCAACTCGAGTCTTGATGACAATGTCGTCAACATACACTTGCACGTTCTTGCCAATGAGGTTGGCGAGGCATCTTTGCATGCAGCGCTGATATGTTGCGCCTGCGTTCTTCAGCCCGAAGGGCATTGTTGTGTAGCAGTAGACACCGTGAGGTGTGATGAATGCTGTCTTTTCTTCATCCTCCCTTTTCATTCGGATCTGATTGTATCCCGAATAGGCGTCCAGGAAGGAGAGGCGTTGGCAGCCTGCTGTAGAATCCACGATCTGGTCGATTCGCGGGAGGGGAAAATTATCCTTGGGGCAATGCTTATTTAACGACGTGTAGTCGATGCACACCCGAAGGATATCCGTGTTCTTTTTGGGGACCAACACCGGGTTTGCTAACCAAGTGGATATCTTGATCTCCCTGATGAATTTCGCAGCTAGCAATCTGTTTACTTCTTCTCCAAGCGCCTTCTGCTTGGGTTCTGAAAATCTTCGAGTGGTCTGTTTGATGGGTTTAGCGTCTGGAAAGACTTCGAGTGAATGCTCGGCAAACTCCCTGGGTATTCCTGGCATATCTGAGGGCTGCCAGGCGAAAATTTCCCAGTACTCACGGAGGAGTTTGACGAGCGCGCTTTCCTATGCTTGCGAGAGGGTTGTGGAAACCATCGCTGTCTTCGTAGAGACTGTCGGGTGCACTTGATGCTTTCGGGTGTCGCTGTTGGCGCTAAACTCTAGCTCAGGCGCATTTTTCTTCGTGAGGGGCATCACGGAGTGATCCGTGGTTTTTGCCATCTCTTGAAGTTCTTCGTGCATCCCGAAAGATTTTGCGATTTCGTTGAACTCAATGTCGCATTTGTTGGATTTCTGAAAGTCTCCGTCAATGGTGATTACGCCATGTTCGCCAGGTAATTTGAGCTTCAGGTAGGCGTAGTGAGGTACTGCCATGAATCTGGCGAACGCTGTTCGACCCAAGATGGCGTGATACTGTGAAGGCCAGTCGACAACTTCGAAGTCGAGGAACTCTCTCCTGTAGTTGCTCCGTGCCTAGCACAACTTCTAGGTTGATTGTTCCGAGTGGACGGACTGCCTTGCCTGGAACTATCCCGTGGAAGGATGTTTCTGATTCCGGGAGGCCGTCCAAGTTCTTGTTCATCCGACGGAGTGTATCCGCGTAGATAATGTTGAGGCCGCTGCCCCCATCCATGAATACGCGGGCTAAGTCGTAGTTGCCAATTTGCGCCTGGATGACGAGGGCGGCGTGTCCTGGTCGATAGACTCGTGGTGGGTGATCTTTCATCGAGAACGTGATTGGCTGGTCCGCCATTTTCAGGAACTCGGTCTTTGTTGGCGGTGTCTACACTGCCATGCATAGTTGCCTTGTGTTAGTCTTTTGAGCTCTGCGAGAGGGGCATACCTTCTGGATCATTGCGAGTTGTCCTGCCGGGTTCGGATACGCATTGGCTCCGGCGTTCTGCGGTGGTGCGGGTACTGCAGCTAGCGCCATGTTTGGATTTGCGGGTGGAGGTGGTGGTGGTGGCGGCTGGAATCCTTGGTGTCCTCCTCCTGGAAGCGGCGGGTAATTTTGAGTGGAGGCAGATCTTTTCCTCGCGAGTGCATCCGAGATGTCATGGAACTTTCGGCAATCCTTAAGCAGGTGTGTTGCCTTAGTTTTGCCCGTGCGCTTATCTGTGAATAGATGTAGCGAGCAGTATGCATCAAGGTCTTCCTCGGGGGATTTTTCTTCAGCCTTTGGTCTCCACTCGCGATTTCCACGGCGACCGGAATCGCGGTTTCGCGTGAATTCCGCGGCGACCAACTCCTCTCTATCCTCATGATCGTAATATTTTCTTCTTTTTCTTCGACCATGACGATCGTCATCGTGTGCGGGTGACGATGTTCTTTCGTTGCGTACCGCATCTTCTCCGTTAGCCCATTTTTCGGCTATGATCATTAGCTCTCCGATAGTCTTGGGTGCAGCCCTGCCTAGCTCCTCTCGAAAAGCAGTTCTTCTGGCGCCTTTTGCGAAGGCTTCGGTCGCTACTTCTTCTGAGATAGTTCCCGCGGTATTCCTGAGCGTGGTCCATCGCTGAATGTACTCGCGTGTGGACTCGCCACTCTTTTGCTTGCACGCTCGTAGTTCTTCGATTGTAGCTGGACTCTTGTAAGTCGACTGGAAATTTTTGCAGAAATCGCGGTGAAAATCATCCCACGATGCGTAGCAAGATTTTGGTCTTCTTTCCAGCCAACTGCGGGCCGCGCCGGTAAGATGCAAATTGAGGTATTGCATAGACGTGTTCTTGTTCCCACGTTGGCATTTTACTGCCGTGAGGTAGTCGCTTAGCCACTGGGAGGGCTCGAGTGAGCCGTCGTACTTCGTCACCTCCGTGCTGAGCTTGAACCTTTTGGGTAGAGGTGCTTCGCGGATGCTGCGAGCGAAACAGAGTGCTCCGCAGGTTTCGTCATCCGAGGAGCCGGACGAAGAGCGCTCGTGATATCGCGAAGCCCTTGCCTTATCCACCCTTTTTTGAGCGAGATCTGATCGCGCGTCGTATTCTGGCCGATCGCGGTCGTCATCTTTCCTTGGTTCCTTACTTCGTTTTCTCGAGCGGCTGCTATGGTGCCGCGAGCTTCTGTCTCTCGGGCTATCTTCACTGCTGCTTCGACTGTCGCCGCGGCGTCTAGCTTCTTTTCCTCGACCGCGGCGTGGTGACTTATCCCTCCTTGCTGAAGAGCTTCTGTGCCTGTGGGGCGTTTCTTTATATTTCTCTTTCTCCCGTCGCTCCTTCTCCTGCTGCTCCTCGGCCTTCTTGCAATCGTGAGAGGCGAGCCTTGCGGCCGCCAATCCGAGTCCTTTTCGTATTTGCTTGTATTGCTCTGCCCGAGGGTCGCTTTCCGTCGGTTGGTTCATCTGCATGTAGGTTGCCGCGGCTAGAACCGCAGCAGCGGGAGTTTGCGGGTACACGTTGTCGTCGTCGTCGACTCGCATGAGAGAAGGAGTGATTGATCTGTTTGTTTCAGGTATGGATTCATCGTTCCTGGATGTGGATGCGTGTCCTTTCCTCGCGGGTCGGGTTCCGACCGAAGGTGTTATGGACAGCCCAGCTCGTCTCTGGCTTGATTCGTCCGCCGCTCTTCTTCGGCGGGCCAGATCTACCCGAGCATCTTTGATAATCGTGACTGCTCTCACTAGGTGATAGTGGTAGGCAACCATGTCTTCGTGTGAGGATGCGGCTGCGGGTGGCTTGCTTGTTCGCATAGCTTCCTTCGCTCGTTTCCAGGATTCCCGCGAAACGCCGATTATGTTGCGCTCTGTCGCGCTGTGTTCTGTTTCCGAGCCTTGTTCCGATCCTGCCATGCAGACTTGAGCTAGTCGAAGCTCGTGCGTCCTAGGCGTAGGTCGAAGGTTTCCTTGGATTCTTGATGGTTCCTCTATCGAGAGGGTGTGATAGTCGTTGGCGTTGAAGCGGATGGACTCGCCGCTTTTCTCCAGGTGACGGCGTGAGTCGATAGCTCTAGATTCAGTTTCCGATTCATCCGAGAAGTGGAGGATCCCGTCCCTGTTCGTCACGAATTTGAGGCTCCCGAACGTCAGGGTGACGCTCTCCTCCAGATCTTCGAATACCGGGCGTGATTCCGGCGAGTGCGGTGTGACCACGACAGATCCGATCCGTACAGGATTGTTCGGAGCCGTAGTTGTCGGTTTCCAACGAGAGTTTGATGTCGATGAAGCCGAAGATGCCGGTGATCCAGCGCCCGCCGTTCCCACAGACGGCGTCAATTGTCGAATCCCTGACTCAACAAATCCCTTCTGTGAACCTATCGGGTTTCGATTAGGAGAACCCATGAGCGCTGGTGGAATCGTCGCCTAGACAGGGGCGAGATTTACCCAGGTTCGGGGCCCTCGTAGAGGTAAAAACTCTTACTCCTGCCTCTTGTCGATCTGTATTGATGATTAGATCGGTTACAAAGGTGGTGCTCGAATCGAGAGTAGGTCTCGAGTTCAAGGCTTGTGGTCGTGCGGTATTGCTTGGACCTCTCTCGGGGGCTCTCCTGGCCTTATATAGGCGGCCAGGTCTCGAGTTCTACCCGGAGAGGACTCGAACCCTAGCCAGGTCGGTTACATGCTTCCTAGCTTAACCCGCAAGTTTAGTGCGGGTGGGCTTCACGTGGGCCTTCTGGAGTATTCCAAGGGCTCCTCACCTTGGGCCTGAGAGGGGGTGTCCTTATCCGCAGGATCCAGAATCCATATCTTCGTCAAATACCCTTGTGGCTAACGTAAAAGAACCCATTGAAAGATGGGGACCTAAATCCAAGAAATGATTTTTTTGTAGGACTATGCTTCTGGTGGGTAAAAATGGGTGCTTGATAGTGGATGCACAATTCATATGATCGGAAGCAAGGATCTCATGACAGAGTTGAGACCAAATATAAATCAAGCAACCATCACATATGGAGATAAATCAAAATCTGAGGTAACGAGTCTCGACAAGGTGGTAGTTGCTCCAAATATCACTCTTGTAAATGTCATGCTTGTCGAGTCCACCGGTTTCAATTTAGCTTCGGTTTTTTCTTTAGGAAAGATGGTTTTTTTTGTATTAGCACCTGATCTAGTGGTACTCTTGTGGATCAACACTCTTGAGGTCGGTTTCGTTGGACATGTCAAAAATGAGTTCTACGTGGTAGAACTTTCGGGGTCAACCAACACTCAAGTGACGTGTCTATTCGGAAAGGCCGATGTGGGGTGGTTGTGTCATCGCCGCCTACCCATGTAAAAAATGAGAACTTTGCAAAGTCTTCACAAGGGTGGCCACATCCTCAGACTAAAAGAAAAGCTTTCCTTTGACAAAGTCATGTTTCCAGAGCTTGTATTGAAAGAAAAAAACATGATTCTCCCCACCCAAGCAAGACTATCATTTCATCAAATAGGTTATTAGAACTCCTTCATGTGGATCTCTTTGGTGTCGTTCCCGAAACTAGTCTTGGTGGGAAGAAATATTGTTTAGTGATTGTTGATGTCTATTCAAGATTTACTTGGGTTTATTTATTCAAGTTGAAGACTGAGACCCAACAGGTTGTCATCGATTCCTCCAATGAAGTTCAACGTCAACATAATATTCCCATATTGTCCATTAGAAGTGACAATGGCTTCAAGTTCAAAAACTACACCCTAAATGAGTTTCTTAATGAAGAGGGAATTTGTCATCAATAGTCCGCTACTTATACCCCTCAACAAAATGGTGTAGTTGAGAGGAAGAATCGGAATCTTATGGATATGGCAAGGTCCATGTTGACGGAGTTTAATTATCCTCATATCTTTGGGCTGAAGCTATCTCTACTGTATGTCATTCATCAAACCGGCTCTACCTCCGCAAAGGCTTAAACAAGACTCCAAATGAAATCCTCACCAGTAACAAACCAAATATCTCCTACTTCCGGGTATTCGGTTGTAAGAGTTTTATTTGTTAAAAGGAGTTCGTTTGTTTAAATTCCAATTTAAAACTCTTGAGGGTACATTTGTTGGTTACGGTGCCAAATCCCACGCTTATAGTCTTTGAAGAACAAGCCCAAAGAGTACCGCAATGTTAGGCATAAAATGGATATTCAAGAACAAGCAAAATGAATTTGAGATGGTTATAAGGAACAAGGAAAGATTGGTATCTCAAGGTCACTCTCGAGTTGAAGGCATTGATTTTGATGAATCATATGCTCCTGTGGCTCGCCTTGAGGCCATATGTATCCTTCTAGCATATGCATCTCATCACAGCTTCAAGTTACAACAAATGGATGTGAAGAGTGCATTTCTTAATGGTCCTTTAAAGGAGTTGGTATATGTTAAGCAACCACCGGGGTTTGAGGACCTCAACTTCCCTAACCATGTGTACAAGATCATAAGGCACTCTATAGATTTAAACAAGCACCACGTGCAAGGTATGGGCACCTTAGAAAGTTGTTGAGAGACCATGGATTTGAAGTTGGGCAAATCGATCCCACCATTTTTACAATCAGGGTTAAGAGGGAGCTTTTCATATGCCAACTATATGTTTTTGATATTATCTTTGGCTCATCTAACAAAGATTTTGATGATGAATTTTCAAAGCTTATGACTGATAGGCTTGAGATGTCGATGATGGGAGAGTTTAAGTGCTTCCTTGGGTTTGATATCAAGCGGTTGGGAATAGGAACTGTCATCTCTCAAGCCAATATACCCAAGACATGCTGACGAGATTCAGTTTCAAAGATGCCAAAGAGAAGACCACTCCAATGCAAACCAAGTGTCATCTGAAGCGCAGTCCGGACGATAAAGATGTGGATAAAAGGTTATACTACTCTATGATTGGTTCTTTACTTTACCTTTGTGCATCTAAACCCAATTTTGTGTTCATTTTAGGGGTGTGTGCAAGGTATCAAGCGGCTCCCAAAGAAAGCCAGTTGATGGGTTCATAGGATCTTTCGATATTTGGTTCATACCTCAAGGTTTGGTTTGTGGTATCCAAAGGGTTCAACTTTCACTCTTTGTGGGTACACGAACTCGGATTGGGCTGGTGATCAAGATGATAGGAAATAAACTTTTGAGGCTTGCCAATTCCTTGATAGGTCCTTGGTGAGTTGGTTTTCTAAGAAGCAAAACTGTATATCTCTCTCTACCGCCGAATCCGAGTATGTGGAAGCTTCTAGTGCATGCACTCAATTGTTATGGATGAGGCAAACTCTAAAGTGATATGATGTCCATTGTGACAAAGTGTCTCTTTTATGTGACAACAAGAGTGCTATCAAGATTGCTTACAACCTGGTGCAACATACAAGAACGAAGCATATTGAGATTTGTCATCACTTCATTAGAGACCATGTTTCTGAGGAGATATTGAGCTAGCATATGTTCCCACCAAGGATCAACTTGCCGACATATTCATGAAGCCCCTTGATGAACCAAGATTCACTTATTTGAGGAATGAGCTAAATATCATTGATTCAAGGAGCTTGACTTGAGTATCTTGCATACACACCTATAGTTGACTATTTATTTGGTTTAGGTGTAGGCATGGAGTCCTGTAATAATTAATTGGGCTCTCCCTCCCCCATGATGCCCATAGTAAAAGTCATTTATATCTCTATTTTCAATTCATGAAACGTGAGCTTAAAATGTTGAGAATTGGTCATGCACCGAAGATACATCTTTGCGGTGACATATCATACTCTCTTACATGGTAGCTTAGGCCACCAACCTCTTCCTCTTGAAGAGTTGGTTTTTGTTTTCTTTTTCACTTGATTTTATCTTTTGTCCTCTTCTATGGGATACACTTGAAAATTGGATCTCTTTTTTTGCATCTTGCAATTATCAAGTGAATACCAACTCAGTGACAAATCTTCTAAACACAAGCCTATCCTACCTTGAAGCATTTCATCCAACACACAAGTAAAATTTCTCAAAGATGAGGTTTCAGGTTCAGCAGGCTGGATTATTTAGGCTTAGGCCAGAATACCTGGGGGGGAGGGGGATTATCCGCCTTAAGTTAGGGCCGGATTATCCGCCCATGCGGTAAATACTTTTTACTGGGAGTTCGGGGTGGAGGGGTCAATCAGTTACCCTTCTTCCATCCCCGACCCCAACTCCCTAAAACCTCCGCCCCTACTGCTCTTGACCTCACTGGAGCCTCTCCCTCAGCCGGAATATCCGGTGGACCTCCGGATATTATTTCCCTCTTCTCCGGGCACCTTATCCTTTGAGAAGCACCTCCAATGGATGAGGGTAATTCTTGCATTTTGAAACCCTAGGTTCTTGACATCTAGATCTTGAAATGTAGATTTATTTATCTTGTAATCTTGGAGTAGATATTGGCTTTGGATCATTTCTGCATGTTGAAACCAGAAGGATAGCCACAAGTGATGAATTGATCTTTTACATTTTTTTTCTATGAAACGTGAACTGCAGTTTCGTCAAACAGACCGGATTATCCGGCCCCTGGGGACACTGAATTATCCGTCCCTGGTATTTTTTTCTGTAGCTCAGATTTCTTAGTGTCTAGATTAACATCGTCACCTAGTTGCTTTTATAATGGTTTTAGCATCTTTTTCCTGCTTGACTTGTGCACACTTACCTATGATATCTCCCTATTGCTCTCAAATTCATAGGTGACTCTAGTCATGGAGAAGTAAAGAGCACCTGCAAGCACTACCTCCGCACGAGGGAAGATGGTTCACAGGTTGATGAGACGGTTCTTCTTCAAGAACAACAATAGGATACAAGGAAGACAAAGCGGGCTGTTCCAAACAAGAAAAGAGGAAAGCAGCCGAGGATCAACTACAAAACCATGGAAAACATTGATTACACTAGCATAAGGCAAGGTGACTGGTGTATTGTTAATCATCATGATACAGAGATGTAGGATTCTAGCTTCAGGTGTATGGCGCATTTGTTTATCCATAAGGATATCTACTTATCCATGGCTCATCCTCTCCATCCTATGCATCCGATCAAGCTGGATTATCTCAAGGGAAATCCATAAGGATTATTTTGCTCATGATGCAGATGTGATTGAGTAGATGGGCTTGCAAATCCTCATGGAGCGTTAGTGAAACTATAATGTCTCTCTCATTCACCAGTTCTTCGCTACTCTTGTGATAATGGGTGATGACGCCAAGAACATGAAGTGGATGACATGGTCAACCAAATGTGAGGCCAATTTCTATGAGTTTTTTTAGGTTCTTGGATACACTTTTGATGGCCACAATGTTGTGGGGCGTCAGCTTCACTCTCCTGACAAGCCAGACAAGAACCTTTTGGAAAACATGTATGGAGATGGTGGAATTATTGGTACTATCACCGGGTTGCTACCTCTATATGATCATCTCATGTGCATCTTCAGGGAGATAATTCCTCCAAGTGGTGGTAATAATGACGCCATTCTATCTTCTCTCGTCAACCTTTTGATTCTTGCTGAAGAGGTTGCTGCCAATGAAGATCCTGATATGGATGTCACTGTTGATGTTATGAATTTCATTTTTAATGATATCTATGATGCTATGGTTGCGAGAGTCACCATTCCATATGCTACTTACATCATGCTTCTGATCAAGAATACTATGCAAGATGAGGATCTTTTGATGATGATTGTGAGGATCACAAATTCAAGAAGCCGTATGTAAAGAAGACCGTGGTTGATCCAGCTGCTACTCCATAGACTACTATCTCTTTCATGGTTGATGTTTGTTCTAGTGGTGCTCGTGGTCGTGGTCTTCTATTGGTCCTGAGATCAAGAAGCTCAGCTGGTTTCAACGTAACATTCTATAAATGAAGGTAGGCACTCACCGTGAGCAATACAATGCATATCGCCAAGATCATGACATGGCACACACTTGGAAGCTTATCCTGCACTACCTCAGTGGTTCTCAGGGGGGGGCCTCCTGCTACTTATGTTCCTACTCCTTACAAGAAGTGAAGAACCTCTTAGTATCCATGGGTTTAAGTGGATAAGGAACTCTACACCCCTGCTCAGCATGCTTCCTCCTCTCGTTCCACTCCTTGCCATGTTGAGCAAGAAGATGTTGTTGCTTCTACGATGATGATAATGATGATGATTATGAATATGTCAAGATGGAAGATTCTTCGTAGGAATAAGAATATGGGGAGGAGGAGGATGACTCTGATAGATTATATGGGACGCAACACCGCTCCTTTTCCCATTTTTGGTGTCTTGGAGCCAAAGGGGAGAAGTAGTTCTATTAGGGTCATTCGAGGGATTTGCATGGGTCGGACACGAGCATGGTCTTTTATCATTTCTCTAGAGTTTTTGTCAATTTATATTAAGTTGAACTCATTTTCTTTTACCATTTTGCTTTCTTTTTATGTTTGAGACTATGTTTCTTGTGTCATACTAAGTTGTGTGAAATTTGAATGTGTGGAATTATCTATGGTGGGATCCTTATGCATTGGTTTGAATTCCTCATAATTATGTATAAGGTATGATCTCTATCTTAAAGCAACAAAGGTTTTTTCATCCATATGCAAATATGATCAAATTTGTTAGGGAGCTTTCTAGCTTGTTGAAATTATTATTTGCATGCACACCTTTAGGGGGAGCGTGCAGATATCAAGGGGGCTCCTATATTGTGATTTGGTGACATTTCTTTGAAGCATATAGAATTATATTGCAAATCTTAGTGTTATCATCTAACACCAAGGGGGAGATTGATAGAACATTTCTTGTCTTCCTCTAGGTTTTGTGTGTTAGGAACCAACACTAGATTTGATCTAATTGGATGCTAAGTGTTGCAGGCCTAACAATATTTTATCTTAGCTGCATCTATACACAAAGGTTTAGGGGAAGGGATTTATCTCTATCAATCTGACAGAAAACTTCGATTAACACCTGATTATTCGGGGTAACCGGACATCGTATAATCCGCAGCCTGAAAAAATGGCTAAGGAAAAATGGCGCGACTGAAAGAGCATAGTGCCCTATGTGTGGTTTTGGTAATTAATGACAATCCTTCTGGACTAATGTTTGCATTGAGATATTCTTATAGGTTTGTCCATTGGCACCACTTGAACTCCATGTGTTGGATTCAAGGTTGTATGATATCAAGATCATTGCTTATAATGAATATATCTATATGATCAAGAAGAAGAATTGTCATGCTATTATTGATCATATTGCAAGCATATCTTGAAGAAGGATATTGTGTGAACATTCATGTTTACCTTCAAGAATTCATCATCATGAATAAAGAGAAGATACTTGGTTGACCAAGTAGATGTGCAAAGGTTAGGTATCTTCCCATGGGCTTGCATCAAAATGGATATTTCATATAGCCCATGGAATATGACGACAAGTGGGGATTGTCATCAAGTGTGTGTTGTGCAAGTTCAATACGAGCATCAAGAAGATTTCATATCCTTGAAGATTGCCACCCATATGAAGATTATGGTCAATTGAAGATGGGCATGTGAGAATATCTCTCATATTAGCTTATGGGGGAGCAATTTACAAGTCTTCACGAAGCGAAGCGCAATCAAGAAAGATGGACCAACTTTAGGTGATTAAGATCGTCATTATCTAGCTCAATAGGATTGCACAAGGCAAAGGTGTGACTTAGATAGGGTTTCTATTTTACCGGTTTCATTATGTTAGTTGGAAGATCGGATTATAGGGTAGATAACCGCTCTATCAAGAGGGGCTCTTGAATGCGTATCTTGATCGTATCTATCATAGAGAGCTCAAAACTTTGCATACTTGGAGTCTTCCTTCTTGTTTCTTATTTTTGGTTTTCTCCATGTGTGGTTGTAGAGATTTTCATGTTCTTCATGTCAATATCAATTTCATCAAAAATGGATTTTGTATGAAAAACTTATCGCATTTTTTATGTTGGATGTTTCTACAGGTTGTTATTTATAGATAGGTCAAACCTTTCATCATTTGGTTTTATCTTAGTATTTTATACTATGATGTTTCTCTTCATATTCTTGTAGTTCTCATCATTGCAACTTCAACGAGCCAAAGAACATCAAAAACAGAGTCTGTATGCAAAAGTTATGACCGTTTTCGTACCGGAGTTTCTGTCGGTTTTCCCAGCAGCGGTAGTACCGGTGCCGGTACCGCCAAATACCCCTTCGGTATGTCAGTGGCGGTAGTACCGGTGGTTCGAACAGGAGTACCGCTGCCTGGGGATGTTTTTGAGCCCGTTGGTGCTCCTAACTCACCCAGGGGGCGGTAGTACCGGTGGTTTGGCCCCAACAGTTGGATATTTGGTAACCTATTTAAGGGGCCTTCTTTCCCAATGTTTTCCCAACCCTTTGGGAAAGCTTGACCTCCATTGGTGACCTCCAAAAGCTCGCTATCTCTCAATCCCTCCAATGATTCTTGCTTCCACTTGAGAGAAAAGAGAGAGGAGATCTAGATCTACAACTCCACCAATCAATCACTCCTCTTTGTGAGGGGAACCTATTGGATCTAGATCTAGGGATTCATTTTTTTGTTTTCCTTGTTCTTCCTATTTCCTCCCTCCATAGCATTATTTGCTTTGGTGGGATTTGGGAGAGAAGTTCTTGACCACTTTGTGTGCTCTTGCCATTGCATTAGGTGCATCGGTTTGAGTTTCCCACGGGATTCGTGGAAGAGAAGTTTGTGAGCTTGTTACTCTTGGGTGCTTGGTCACCGGAGAGACTGCTCCTCTTGGGTGTATTGAGCACCCTAGATGGTTAGTGCTTGGGGCTTCCACCTTGTTGTAAGAAGCTTCGTTGAAAGCCTCCAATTGAGTTGTGAAGATAGGCTCAACCTCGTGTAAGCTTGGTCCACACCTTCAAGTCGACCTCGTAGTGGAAACGAGAATCTCCCTCACCGGAGAAGCTCAAGAAGAATAAGATGTCAACATCCGTGCTATTGAGGAGCGCCTAGGTGGCTCTCCACCTCTCGAACAAAGACGTACTTCCCTTGGGAAGGAACTTCGGTAATCACATCGGTGTCTAATACGTCATAAACGTATCCTTAATTTCTGATGTTCCATGTTGTTTTCATGTTATTTCCTACATGTTTGCTCTACACTTTATGTATTTTTTATCAATTTTCGGGACTAACCTATTGACAAGATGCCACAGAGCCAGTTCCCTGTTTTCTGCTGTTTTTAGTCTCAGAAAAGTTGTTCTGGAAATATTCTCGGAATTGGAAAATTCGAAGCCCGGAAGTCTTAGAATTCCTGAAGGTTCCATGGAGTCCCAAAGAGGGCCACACCATAGGACGGCGCGCCCCTTGGCCGCGCCTGGGGTGGTGTGGGCCCCTCGGGCGTCCACCGCCATCGCCATTTCGCCTATTTATTCCCCCGATACATCTACCCTAAATATATACCACTTCGTCCCAAGAAACACTCAAGGCCGCCGTCATCGTCATCCCGAGATCGGGAGGGTTTTGGAGCCCTCCCCGGCACCCTGCCGGGAGGGGAATTCATCACCGGAGGGGTCTACATCAGCATGCCCTCCTCCTAAGTGATGCGTGAGTAGTTCATCCCTGGACTACGGGGCCATAGCAGTAGCTAGATGGTTGTCTTCTCCACTTTGTACCTCATGTTTAGATCTCGCGAGCTTCCCTACATGATCGAAACCATCTTTATGTAATGCTACATGTTGTGTTTGCTGGGATCCGATGAATGTTGAATGCTATGTCTTATGATTATCAATCTATCATGTTATCTTCATGCATATGTTATTTATGATATTGCATGCTCTCTGTTATTAGTAGATGCTCTGGCCAAGTAGATGCTAGTAACTCCAAGAGGGAGTATTTATGCTCGATAGTGGGTTCAAGCCTCCTTTGAAACTGTGCTCGAGTGACAGAAACGTGACGGATGGAGGATGTGTTCTTTCCATTAGGGAGAAAACAACGGTGTTTACTTAGGTTACATTGTTTACATTACACACTTTGCTTACTGTGATTATCTGTTTCTTGCAACTTAATACCCAATGTTTGTTCGGATGATATTCGGAGGGTGGATTTTATTATTCATAGATGCAGTTGGATGACGGTCTATGTATGTTGTTGTGATGCCCGCATGAATCACATAGTAATATTAATGTCTTGCATATGCACTACGGTGCAGCCTTCATTTCTGTTAATTGCCCAATTGTAATTTGTTCACCACACATGTTATTTATCTTTTACGGAGAGACACCTCTAGTGAACTGTGGACCCCGGTCCATTTTCTCATTCTGATAATACACACACTGCTTCCACTGTTTTCACACTGATGCTCATGTTTTCATATTGTTCTCGTACTGTTTTCCACACCATACATTTAACCTCTTTGTTATCAGCAAAACCGGAGAGATTGACAACCTCACTGCTTCGTTGGGGGGCAAAGTGAATTGTTTGTGTTTTGTAGGTTCCACGTTGTTGCTGAACAGGTAGTGCGCCCTGCCATCTCAGCTGCATCAACCTTCTGAAGTTACTCCTTCCTCCTACTGGTTGATTCAACCTTGGTTTCTTTCTGAGGGAAAACTGCTGTTGAGCTCATCATACCTTCCTCTTGGGGTTTCCCAACAAGTTCAAGACCTGCACCATCAAGCTATTTTCTGGTGCCGTTGCCGGGGAGGAAGAGAATTTCTGCAAGGGGAGTCTCTCACCTCTGATCATTTTAACTTTGTTATTGTTTTGCTTGTTACTTGCTTTATTATGCTTGCTATCAATGTGTGATGCATTTGAAACTACATCTTATTGGTAAGGTGGGTTCACGGATGAACAACAAAAATATTATAAGGAATACCGCTTGTCACAGAAAGGGATACATTTATGGGAGCAAATTAATAAATTGCATGACTATGCTAAAAATTTGTGCTCTACTTATAATGTTACTTATTGCTTTGATAAATATTGTTGCTGTAGCAGGTATAAACACCTCCCTTTTCGATGTGAGTACAATGATAATGTTACCATATCTTCTTATGTTAAGGGAAATTATGACTTTGATGATGTGGAACAAATTGAGGAATTTATTGCTTGGAAGGGTGCATTCGAAATTGGCTATTTGCTTGAAAGTATTGATGATGCACCTTATAAATATTAGATTTATGATATACTTCAATGTTTCTTTGATAATTACAAGGATTGTAATTACTACATACTTCAATATCTTAATCAATTATCTCCCCCAAAGGTAGAGACTAATGCCTTGCAGGAACCTATGGAAGAACAAACTGCTGAATTTGGAAGCTCATTGGATGAAAAGAGGAGGAGAGTAAGAATGGAGTAGCTACCCATGTCTACCTTCCAATGAAAGTAGCTCTTTAACTCATACATTATTTGATGAAAGTGATGATCCTATTGATTCTTTTGAAATATCCCTTTTTTGATGAAATTGATACTTGCTATACTTGTGACCTTGATACTACTATGAATGAAACTTGTGAGAATTATATTGCTACTTTTATTTATGATAATCCTTGTTTCTTTGATAATTCTTATGATAATCCTCTATTTATTACAACTATTGATATGCATGATAATGAGGAAGTTTGTTTAGAAAATTTATATGATGATGATCTAGATGATGGTCCTATGTTACTTGATGTTATAAATTATAATGCTACTGAAAATAGGATTGATATAATGGGCCCTATACCTTTTATGAGCGTTCAATCATCTCGTTTTTATGTTGCTAAAAGTGGGAAAAATTTTGAGTTGGTTTTAAATTTTGATCCCACTATTTTTTAGCTTGATATGAACTGTGTGCTTTTAGACCATGACAAACATTCTTTATGTGATAATTTTGTTGTTGAGTTTGTTCATGATGCCACTGAAAATTATTATGAGAGAGGAAAATATGGATGTAAAAAATTTCATGTTACTTAAACACCTCTCTTTTTGTTGAAAGTTTTGAAGTTGCTCTTGTTCTACCTTCCCATGATTTCTATTTTGAGCTTCTTTAATTTATTTCTTTACACGATTCCTATGCATAGGAAGTGGGTTAGACTTAAATTTGTTTCACACTTGCTTCATGATGCTCTCTTTTGCTTAATTCATATTTCTTATGTGAGCATCTACTTGATTCCACTTTTCTGGGCCTAGCTAAAAGACGTTAAAGAAAAGCACTTCTTGGGAGATAACCCATGGTTTTATTTTTTTGCTTTGTTTTTCTCTGTTTTCTTTGAGTCAAGGGGTTTTATACTTCTGTAGAAACTCCTTTTTAGTTTTATTTTCATGTTTTAGTTGTGCCAAGTAAAGTTTCTGACGGGAGTTGGAGTTGGTTTTGGATTTCTGCGCAGAAAACAGATTTCTGCTGTCCACCGTAAAAAATCGCATAATTCACAGAAAGATCAAAATGACCTGAATTTTTTTGTGCTTATTCCTTAGCTAATTCCGCAACTTTTTATTTATTAAGTTTTTCGATCTGAAAAATGTAAGTGTCCCGAAAAAATTCGTCTTTACAGGCTGTTCTGGTTTTGGCACATTCTGCCATTTTTCTTGCATTTGCTCTTTTACGATGTAAAGTGGATTTCTTTTCTTCACGAAACATCAGTGGCTATAGATAATGTTTAAATGTATCAATAGCACTTGTTCCCTTACAAATCCCATGGATTTTTTTATTGTGGCACTAACCATCTAATGCGAATTACTCTTTGAGTGTGGTGTGAAGGAAGTTTTCAAGGGTCAAGAGAAGAGGGTGATATATGTGATCAACAAGAGTGAAAGGTCAAATCTTGGGGATTCCCCCGTGGTTCATCCTAGAAAATTCTAAGAATACTCATGCATCTAAGCTTGGGGATGCCCAAGGCATCCCCTTCTTCATCAACAATTTATCAGGTCACTTCTAGTGAAACTATATTTTTATTCGGTCACATCTTATGAAGATTAGTTGGAGCGTATGTTTGTTTTCCTTGCTACAATAATATAGTTGGACCCCATAATTCCTTGTTTGGGAGAGAGACACGCTCTGCTTTTTCGTTTGTATACTCGTTATGCTCGTATTCTTAGTTTTTCTTCTAGTTGCTGCAAAATTCCTATTTAGCTCTTGTTTTCATTGTATCTCTTATTAAGACCTGTTAGTTTTAGTATAGTTGTGTGAGTACTCTCATGCTTGGTTTCTGTATCATTTCGAAAGTTTTTGTTAAAACATATTTTGTATGGTGCTTGTTGGGAAAAGAAACTGTTGCTTGTAGTAGAATTTATAACGGTGCAAGTAGAAGCTTGTATAGACTGTGACTAGACTTTTTCATATCATGCTAAATGTTATTTTAATTCTAAATCCTAGCGGTTATTTAGTAGCATGATTAGCCTCAAATAGCTGAGAGTGTTTAATGTTCCATTGAAAGAATCATGCATTGTTCTTGTCATTTTGAAGCATAAATTTGTGGTGTTCTCCTTTGAATGTTTTATTTGGTTTACTTGGTGTATGCTCACACCATGTTTATGACTATGAACCAGTCATGAATAGCCTCCATGATCATTTATTTTTGAACTTGTGGTACCACTTATTCTTTGATTAATGATGTTTATGTCGCTATGCATGATTATGGCTCTTATGCTCTCTTGATTTGTCGCTCCCAGTCTTTTGCTAGTCTCCACCTGTACTGAGTATGAGCTCTACTCGTGCATACAACTCCCTAAAACCAAAGTTTTCCCATTGTGTCCACCATACCTACCTACATGTGGTATTTAACCGCCACTCCAAAGTAAATTTCTCAAATGTTACCTTTAAAACTTTCAAAATTACTCCTGTTTTGTGCTCCTGTTTTAGCTCATGAGGGCGTAAATAGAGAATCTTTATCTCACTTGTTGATTGTACTTTCACACCCCGGACTAGTGGCTTCATCCGCTTGTCCAATTGATAGAAGAGCTGGCTACGGGATTCCCAGCCCCAAAGTAATACAACAAATTCTCTTCACTATTTCCCCCCCTGATTTATCAGTCAAAGCATACTTGTGTAAACAAAAGAGAAAGATGGATGACCTTCTACCCAGATGCGTCCTTCTATGGGAGCCGCTCTTGTGAAGTCTAGTTGGCTTATGATGTACTATATTTTCTGTTTACCATTCATTGACATAAGCATACACCTCTCTAAAAAATAGACACTCCTCCACTCTATGTGATTGTTGGCAGGCACCCGAGGATTCGGTTAGCCATGGTTTGTCTAAGATGGTTGGGAGGAGTGTCAAACATTTTATACCTCTGTTTAATAAAATAAAAAGCTCTAGCACATGAGTTGATCCCTGCTTCCCTCTGCGAAGGGCCTTTCTTTTACTTTTATGTTGAGTGTCCATCTTCTAACTTTGTGCACAATTGAGAGAGCATAGTTACCATTCTGAGTTTAATGTGCATTTGTCCGAGCGACATTGTTAATTGATTCATGATGTGTTATTGTTTGTTCTCTAATTATCTGTTCTAGTCTTCCTCATGAACTTCGAAGGTGTCCTGGCATTTATGTTTTGCCCCACTCTTAAGGACAAGCGAAATATCACTTTGCCATGTTATCTCTATGCTTGAAACAAACGTATATATTTTAGTACATTATTATTCATGATCTTTTATTTGTGTTACTTCTCATGATGCAAAGTGATTGCTATGCTTTATTGTTAAAAATTTATTTATCATGCTTGTGTTGAAGTTCTATGATCTCAGCTTACATATGCTTTTACATTACTGATGATCAAGTTTTTGTTGGTAGCATGTCACCTCAGAAATTATGTGTTTTTATCGTTTACCTACTCGAGGACGAGTAGGAACTAAGCTTGGGGATGTTGATACGCCATAAATGTATCCTTAATTTCTGATGTTCCATGTTATTTTCTACATGTTTGCTATACACTTTATATCTTTTTATTGATTTCCGGGACTAACCTATTCAGAAGATGCCACAGAGCCAGTTCCCTGTTTTCTGCTGTTTTTAGTTTCAGAAAAGTTGTTCTGGAAATATTCTTGGAATTGGTAAATTTGAAGCCCGGAAGTCTTAGAATTCCTGAAGGTTCCACGGAGTCCCGAAGAGGCCCGGAGGGCGTCCACCGCCATCGCCCTTTCTCCTATTTATTCCCCCTGATACATCTACCCTATATATATACCACTTCGTCCCGAGAAACACCGAGGCCTCCGTCATCGTCATCCCGAGATCGGGAGGGTTCTAGAGCTCTCCCTAGCACCCTGCCTGTCGGGGGGTTACCCCCGAGTAGGGTAAAGACAGGTGGTAAAGGCCGCTTACAGAAGAGAGGTTTGGTCGAGTAGCCGACTACCAGGTACTCGCTACCCGGTCGACTGCTACTCGGTCTCACCTCAAGATGACCAGAAGGAGATATCAATCAAGTTCTACCCTGACGAGTAGAAGGTTTGGCCCGAGTACAATTGGCGGGAACCATTGGCGGGAACCTACTCGGGCCAGGAAGTCAAAGGAGCCGTTCTGACACAGGATCCCGCGTATCCTGGGTCCGTACTTGGCAACATTCGAACTACTGTTCACGTGGGGACGGCCTGCCTGACAGTGACAGCATGGAAGCAGGCCGTGGCAGGATAAGGGGGACCTACTCTGTGCCTAGGTACAGTGATACCAGTCTGTCCCCTAGTTTTTCCCAACGACTTTACAGAAGCAGCCAAGGTTAGGAACCAAAGCTGTCAGCGGGTACTCGGAGAAAGGACGATGTGCACACTATGTCGACACTTGTCTAGATTTGGACGTATCCGGCTGGGCACCGTGTATATAAGGTGCCCCGCCGCCTCCTGCGCGAGGCAGGTACACACATGCTCATAAGGAACCCTAGAAACCCTAAGTTCTTGACCTAGCTCTACTCGGAGAAGAGAGAGAGGCTACTCGGTAGTGATACCATTTGTACTGTGGCTACTCGGAGAGACATCGTAATACACAGAGAAAGGCAGGAGTAGGGGTTTTACCTCCTCACGAGGGTCCTGAACCTGGGTACATCGTGTTGTTTGTGTTGTGTGGATCTCACCTCACGCGGCTACTCGTCGCGTGATCCCTCCCCGAACACCTCCAGCGTCCATCGTCCCCACATCTTTAGCCATCCCATGGCATCTGCCGTGACACCACCACGACAGTTGGCGCCCACCGTGGGGAAACCAGCGGCGCTGGTTGGAGTCTCTGTTCGGACGGGATCTTCTTCGGCGGAGCGCGTAGTTTGTGGCCTTGTCCACAGATTCGGCTCCTTCGACTTCGTCACCGACAACGCCGGCTGTTTCGGCGGCATGGCCATGCCCGAGGGCGGCTCGGTGATCTCCTTCGGCTCGCATCTCGTCTACGTCGCCACCGTCGCCAACAGCGCCTACCCCGAGCTGGTGCATGACGCGGAGGATCCTCCCGCGGTGGCTGCTGCTCGCGGAAGGCCTGCATGCGGCTCCGCATGCTGCGCTGAGGTGATGGTGACGGGCTTGGCAGCGAACACTGGCGCAGCCGCTACTGGCGCTGCGGCCGTCGTCGAGGAGGTTGACGACCCGCCTGCTGGTGGCAGGAACCACCGGCCCTACGAGAAGGAGAGCAACCTGCCGCCTTCTACGTCTACGGTCATCCCCGCGTCTGCCGCGCGAACCGGTATGCCCACGCCCACCGACATCGAGCTCCTAGCCGCGAGGGAGCAGCTCGAGCGGCAACGCCAGGAGCTGCTTGCCGAGCAGGCGGAGTTGGAGAAGATCAGGCTCGAGCTGAGTCTAGACCAGCTCGAGTACAACAAGGCTCACGGCTTCACGCCGGTCGCCAGGAGGCCCAGCAGAGTGGGTGCTACGCGGCGCAACCTGGGCGCCGAGATGGCGACAGTTGCGGAGGAGCCCGCGCAGTCCGCCACCGCGAACACCTTCACAAGGCCAAGTTACAGCACACCCGCCAAGACGCTCAGAGCTGCACAGGCCGTCGCTGCCGAGTTGCCGCGCCTAGATGGAGAGGCGCGGCTCAGGCAGCAGGAGAGGCTCAACGAGTTGGTGCTGGAGGCCGCCAGGCAGAACGAGGAGTTCCGCAAGGCCAACCCGGGAGCTGGAGCTTCACAGGTGGTTCACTCGCATGCGGCAAGATCTAACGATCAAGCCTCATCTCCGCATCCTAGCCGCGAGAAGAGCCGCAGCGGGCGTTCGGGTAGAGACAGGCAAATGCAGGTGTATGACCCGGCTGCTGCCGCGAAACAGGTTGCTGTGCCGCAGCAGCCCGGGCAGGAACACAACACTGCAAGAGCAGGCTCTCAAGCCCATCAAGCTCAAAGCCGCGTCCGAGAAGCCGCGCGTCC
The DNA here is from genome assembly GCA_028641055.1 of Alopecurus myosuroides. NCBI lineage: Eukaryota > Viridiplantae > Streptophyta > Magnoliopsida > Poales > Poaceae > Alopecurus > Alopecurus myosuroides. The sequence continues at coordinate 142,491,584 of CM054061.1, read as the reverse complement.
GGGTACTTCTCGGCAACCCGCAGCTCAGCCTACTCGGCAGAGGCAGCAGCCGCGCCCAGTGGCACCAGTCGCCAACCCGGTGGAGCAGCCCGCAGCAATGCAGGTGGATAGGTATGATGATGGCTACTCGGCTATGGAGATGGCTGGTTATGACATTCATGACCGTGTCGGTGAGCGTGTGTTGGCGCCTGGAGATACAAGGCACCAGCTGGACCGTCTCAGCTTGTCGGCACGGCTTGAGAGCACGGGTCCTCCTGGTCCCGAGTGCTTTGGCCCGCGCATCATGAACGAACCTTCCGTGAAGGGCTTCCAGCTTGCAAGAGGCACCAAGAGCTACAATGGTAGCACCAAGCCTGAAGATTGGCTCAATGACTACGTCACCGCAGTCCACATTGCGGGTGGCAACAGGAGATGGGCGGTGCGCTATGTGCCGCAGATGCTAGAGGGTCCAGCTCGCACCTGGCTCAACAACTTGCCCAAGCACAGCATTAACTGCTGGCTGGACTTCTCGGACGCCTTCGTCAGCAACTTCACCAGCACCTACAAGAGGCCGAATAGGCCACAGCAGCTCTCGGCTTGCAGGCAGCGAGAAGACGAGACGGACCGCGAGTACCTTACTCGGTGGAGTACCTTGAGGAACACCTGTGAGGGTGTGAATGAAGCACAGGCCATCACTTGGTTTGCGCAGGGTTGCCGACATGGCAGCATGCTTTGGCAAAGATTGCAGAGGGAGATGCCGAACACCCTGGCCGAGACCATCAAGATTGCGGATCAGTACGCACTCGGTGATCCCACTCAGCCATTGATGGACTCCTCTGAGCCGAGAAGGAACTTCAACAGCAGCAAGCGCAACGAGTTCCGCAACAAGCGCCGAGTAGATACTCGGTATGATCCTGAGGAGGTGAATGCAGTGAATGTCGGAGGCGGTGGTGGCCAAAGGCAGAAACCTGCTGGAGCCTACGGGCAGAACCAGAACCAGGGCCAGGGCAACAAGAAACCGTTCCGCACTGCGCAGCCGGGTAGCGGGAACTCCGAGCAGCCGAAGAAGTTTGTCTTCGATGACATGAAGGATGGTCCGTGTAGCTTTCACACTCACCACCCCTCAAGGCCCGCCAACCACACTACTCGGCAATGCGAGTGGTGGGATGTGATCAAGAGTGATGGCTTGCCTCCTCCTCCTCCCCTGCCAGCCGCCAATGCTACTGTTCAGCCTACTCGCGCGCCCGCAACTCGGCCGCCAGTCTACCCGAGAAGAGAGAATGTGAACCAGGTGGCTTTAGGAGCCAACCGGAACTTCAACAATGAGAGATACCGCAACAACAACAACAACTACAACCGCAACAACAACAACAGAGGCAACAACAACAACTATCAGGGCAACAACAATGGCAACAGTGGCAACAATGGGGGCAATGGCTCCAACCAGTACCAAGAGCACCATGAGAGCTATATGATCTTCACTTCTGAGGCAGTCGACAAGCAGTCACAGCACAGGCGGGCTATGGAGGTCAATGCAGTGATTCCGGCTGTCCCTCACTACATGTACTGGTGTGACCAGGAGATCAGGTGGACTCGGGCAGATCACCCCAAGGTGATGCCCAATCCGGGTACATATGCCTTGGTGTTGGATCCTACCTTCCTGGGCCCCGAGAAGAATGTGAGGTTCAGCAAGGTGCTAATCGACAACGGCAGCAGCATCAACATAGTGTACAAGGACACACTCGAGAAGCTTGGCCTGGCCGAGAACATGATGCTGCCTAGCAAGACTACTTTCCATGGCATTGTGCCCGGGATCTCATGCAACCCGATTGGCCGAGTATGGATTGATGTGCTATTCGGTACTCGGGAGAACTGCCGCACAGAGCGCCTGCAGTTTGAAGTGGTGGATCATCAGAGCCCCTATCATGCTCTACTCGGCAGGCCTGCTCTGAGCAAGTTCATGGCCTCTACTCATGTGGCATATCTGAAGATGAAGATCCCCGGCCCCAATGGCATTATCACCATCTCGGGAGATTACAAGAAGTCCATGGAGTGTGCCTCTGCTAGCTCTCAGCTGGCGGAATCGATGGTGATTGCTGCCGAAAAGAAGAAGATGTACGAGGTGGTGGCCATGGCTCAGTCCGCACAAGCTGGCGCACAAGGTGTGCCGAGTACCCAGCATGGTACTGCTTTCCAAGCTGCCAAGGAGACCAAGACAGTCCAGGTTGACCCCGAGTTCCCGGAGCGCGTGGCCATCATTGGTGCCGGGTTGGCGGAGAAATAGGAAAGCGCGCTCATCCACTTCCTCCGTGAGAATCGGGACGTATTCGCCTGGACCAATGAAGATCTACCAGGAGTCCCGAGGGAGTTGGTTGAGCACTCTTTGCATGTGCGTTCTGACGCCAAGCCCGTGAAGCAGGCCTTGCGCCGTTTCGGGGATGAGAGAAGGAAGGCCATCGGTGATCAAATCACCAAGCTGCTGATCAGTAACTTCATCATGGAAGTGCTGCACCCGGACTGGTTAGCCAACCCGGTCATGGTCGAGAAGAAAAAGGAAGATCCCAAGGCTGCCACCGCATGGCGCATGTGCGTCGACTACACCGACTTGAACAAGGCATGCCCCAAGGATCCCTTCCCGCTACCTCGCATCGATCAGGTGATCGATTCCACTGCCGGCTGTGAACTGTTGTCTTTCATAGATGCCTACTCTGGTTTCCACCAGATTGCACTCAACCCTGCTGATCAAATAAAGACTGCTTTCATTACCCCGTACGGGGCTTATTGCTATCGTGTCATGTGTTTTGGCCTGAGGAATGCGGGTGCAACCTATCAGAGATGCATGCAGAAATGCTTGCATGACCAGCTCGGCAAGAATGTGCAGGTGTACGTAGATGGCATTGTCATCAAAACGAATAAAACACATACTCTGCTTGCCGACCTGGAGGAAACCTTTGCTAACCTACGCAGGTACAAAATGAAACTGAATCCAAGTAAGTGCACCTTTGGTGTACCAGCTGGAAAGCTACTCGGGTTTCTCGTTTCTAGTCGGGGCATTGAAGCCAATCCGTCTAAGATAAAAGCTATTGAGAGCATGTCTTTGCCGAGATCATTGAAGGACGTGCAGAAGTTCACGGGTTGTCTGGCATCTCTGAGCCGTTTTCTGGGCCGAATGGGCGAGAAGGCTCTGCCTCTGTACCAGCTGATGAAGAAAAGCGACAAGTTTGTCTGGACTCCGCAGGCGGATGTGGCATTCAATGAGCTAAAAGCAATGCTGGCTAGCGCTCCCGTCTTGGCTAGTCCGCTACCCAAGGAGCCTATGCTGCTGTACATTGCCGCGACTAACCGAGTAGTCAGCGTGGTGATAGTGGTGGAGCGAGAAGAAGAAGGCAAGAGTGTGCAGCGCCCAGTCTACTACCTCAGTGAAGTGCTGTCCAGTTCCAAGCAAAACTATCCTCACTACCAGAAGATGACATATGGCATGTACCTGGGCGCCAGGAAGCTGAAACATTACTTCCAGGAGCACCCCATCACTGTTGTGAGCTCTGCTCCCATCTCGGACATCATGGGAAACAAGGAGGCGAGTGGCAGAGTAGCCAAGTGGGCAATTGAGCTAGCCGCGTACGCTCCTGCATATACGAGAAGAGAAGCAATCAAGTCTCAGGTCCTGGCGGAATTCCTTGTGGACTGGGCCGAGATGCAGTATGAACCTCCTGCTCCAGTTTCCAACTATTGGAAAATGCACTTTGATGGCTCAAAGGTGAAAGAAGGCCTTGGTGCTGGCGTTGTGCTTACATCACCCAAGCGGGATCAACTCAAGTACGTGCTGCAGATTCATTTCAAGGCATCCAACAATGTAGCCGAGTACGAGGCAGTGGTGCATGGTTTGCGAGTAGCAAAGGAGGTTGGTGTGCAGCGCATTATATGCTATGGCGATTCGGATCTGGTGGTGCAGCAAGTCTCAGGTACCTGGGATGCTTTGGATGCCAACATGGCGTCATATCGCTTCCTGGTGCAGTCAATGACTGGGTTTTTCGAAGGCTGTGAGTTCCAGCATATTCACCGAGCAGAGAACGAAGTAGCAGACGAGCTATCCAAGTTGGGATCTTCTCGGCAGTCCATCCCGGCAGGGATTGCCTTGGAGCATTTGAGGAAGCCATCCATCAAGCCTTCCCCCAACTCGGAATCCATCTTTGTTCCTTCTCTGCCAAGTGAAGAATCTGACCCAATGGAGATTGACTGGGAGAGTGCTGCAGGGAACCCGGGGACTGCCGTCCTCTACTCGGGGACTGCCATTCCCTACTCGGGGACTGCCATTCCCTACTCGGGGACTGCCATTCCCTACTCGGGGACTGCCATTCCCTACTCGGGGACTGCCACTCCCTACTCGGGGACTGCCACTCCTTACTCGGGGACTGCCGCCCTCAACCCAGAAGCTGTTGCATTCATTGAAGAAGTTCTCGCCAATCGGTCTGGGCTGCAGAGAAGCGCTCCTACTCCCCCTGTGCAACCACCAGAGCCTGGCCCAATGGAAATGGACGAACCAGTGTTTCCCGTGCGGGAGACACCGAGTTGGGCAATGCCCATATTATCCTTTCTAAGGGACGGCACTTTACCTGAAGATGAGGTGACTGCGAGGCAGATTCAGAGAAGGTCCAAGGGCTACACCATAGTCCGAGATGTGCTGCATAAGAGAAGTGCCACCGGCGTGCTGCAACGCTGTGTGAGCCCAGAAGAAGGAGAAGAAATCCTGGTGGAGATACATCAAGGGGAATGCGGGCATCACGCCTCTTCTCGGGCTTTAGTCAAGAAAGCTTTTCGGCATGGTTTCTACTGGCTCACTGCATTGCAGCAAGCTGAAGATATTGTGAGGAAGTGCACCGGCTGCCAGATGTTCGCAAGTAAGATTCACATGCCAGCTTCCGAGTTGAAAACAATTCCTATCACATGGCCCTTTGCTGTTTGGTGCTTGGATATGGTTGGTCCTTTCAAGCCGGCTAAAGGCAATATGACACATATCTTGGTCATGGTGGACAAGTTCACCAAGTGGATTGAGGTGAAACCTATTCGGAAGTGCGATGGGGTCACAGCTGTGAAGTTTGTGAAGGATGTGATCATGAGATATGGCTACCCGCACAGTATCATCACCGACAACGGCACCAACTTTGCGGAGGGGGCAATGGTGCGATTCTGCAGAGATAAGCATATCCGACTAGACGTTGCGTCAGTCGCGCACCCTGCCTCCAATGGGCAAGTTGAGAGAGCAAATGGGATGGTACTGGCAGGCATCAAGCCAAGGCTGATTGAGCCATTGCTGAAAACACCTGGGTGTTGGCTAGAAGAGTTGCCAGCGGTGTTGTGGAGTCTAAGGACTACCCCTAACCGGTCAACCGGCTACACGCCATTCTTCTTGGTATACGGGGCTGAGGCCGTGTTGCCAATAGACTTAGAGCATGACTCCCCCCGAGTAGCCCTCTACACTGAGGTGGAGGCGAGAGAAGCTCGAGAAGACGACGTTGACCTGCTTGAAGAAGCAAGAGAGCTGACTCTGTCACGTTCGGCTATCTACCAGCAAAACCTGCGGCGTTATCATAGCCGAAAGGTGAACCCAAGGGTTTTCCGAGAAGGAGACATGGTCCTTAGGCTTGTGCAGCGCACAGCCGGGATGCACAAGTTGTCTCCTCCATGGGAAGGGCCTTTCATTGTCAGCAAAGCGCTGCACAATGACGCGTACTATCTTGTAGATGTGCGCCCATCGCAGGCGAACAGGGCAGATAAAGCTGGAGAGGAAACCAAGCGTCCCTGGAATGTAGCTCTACTTCGTCGTTTTCATTCGTAAGCAAAGATGTGTATGTACCCTCTTATCCGAGTTGAAATTCTACTCTGCAATCCGAAATTGTTCTCGGGGACTGCCCTCGTCCAAGTTTGCTCTAAGTGTTTTTACTCGGCTTGTTCCTTTGTCTATTCGGTTGCTCCACTTCAGAACTCATAAGTGCATTGAGTACTGTGTTTAAACCTATATGCCAACTCTTCGACTATGCTGCTGTCCGAAACCTGGCTTCATGGCAAGCAAGAGAACAAGCAAAAGGTCAATGAGCACACGAAAATCACAAAAGAAGAAGGAGTGCAGGAACCGAGTAGATTGTCGGTTACTTTTTTGTTCCCTGTTTTCGTCTTCTCGGCTAAGTGGTGGGCTGCGTTACCATGATTGTTTCTAGCGGCTAAGTATTTGCAGCCCTGCTCCTTGATTCTTGTGACTCGAATACCAAAAAAGCGACAAGTCGCAGGTAGAGCAGAGATGAAAAGACAGGGTGAATAAGAAATGCTACTCGGGGACTCGCATGGAAACACAACTCGGCATTAAGCCAGTGTCGTTCAAATTGATTAATGTCAACATAAACAGAGTGGGCATAAAAACTGAGTAGCAAGCAAGATAAAGGTAGTCTATTACATCTGCTCCCGGCATCCCGGGGATCTGATAAGTTTTCGAGTAAAAGAGAGTGCAGGTTGCTTCAAGATGAGGAGGCAGTGTTCTCGGCGCTGGCCTTGGCTGATGTTTCCTCGGCGGCGGTCTTGGCAGCAGTTTCTTCAGTGGCGGTCGCGACAGCGGTTCCTTCGGTGCTGGCTTGAGTGGCATCCGCTCCCGTCTGGACGGTGGCGGATTCCGTCATCTCGGCATCCTCCTGGGTGGCCGCCTGCTCGGAAGTGGCTGTGGCCACCGAGACGGGTCCTGGAGCCGAAGAGGAACCTGAAGCGTGGCCAGGAGGAGGCACCGTGTCGTCGAGAGCAGCACCTGAGGAGGTGCCGAAGTCGAGTGGCTCGGAGTCGATGTGCGCCCCTTCGTCTTCATCGCTACTCGCGACGACGGTGGCCTTTCCCTTTCCGGCCTTGCCCTTGGGAGATTCGAAGAAGCCGTCAAGGTCATCGTCTTCGTCATCATCTCCTTCGTCCTCGTACTCGGTGTCGGGTTCGGGGACGCCCTCGATGTAGACCTCCGTCTCGGCGCACTCTGCGACCTCATACGCAATCTGCTTGCGCAAGGCCACGCTCTCGGCATCCGTCTCCCACTTGGAATCATTGCGCTTCCCGCGGATGCGCTGCATATCCAGGTTTTCATACCAAGATGCTATGCAGAGAAGCATCACGTCCGCACCAGCACGGGCTCCAGAGGCTCGCCATTTTTTCAGCTCGGCCTTCACGTTCTCCAGCTTGAGGGCGAGATCCCGCATGTTTCTTGGCTGGGGGTCATGAGGCCAGAACAGCCGGTGGAGCTCAAAGCCCGCATGCACCAAGTCAGTTCCGACGCCGGCCAGCTGTTCGAAGTAACCTTTGAGCACCAGCAAGCTGTCCTCGATATCAGCCCTGGTGTCAATTGGCTCACCCAGCGAAAGGCGAACTGCTCGGGCCTTGGCTACCGTAGGCGCAGAGGAAGAATCGAGACGAGGCCAGATATCTGAAATAGCAAGTGGCAAGATCAAAAACCAAGAAGAAGAAAGAAGCCGAGAAGGAACAAGACCGAGAAGAAAAGATGCAACGAAGAGAAAACTTACCGATCAGTTGGCGGCGCAGCTGCTGCAGCTTGGTTCTCCAGGACTCCTCGTTGCCAATGTGCTTTTCTTGGATCAGGCGCAAGCTGTCCATCTGAGCGAAGAGATCAGCATTGGTCTTCTTCAAGGTTTCACATTCCTGCTCAAGGGCCCTCTCCTTGGCCTTGAAAGTGGTCTCGGCCTTGGCCTTCTCGGCGATTGCCTTGTCCCTCTCGGCGCCAATCTTGACGGCATCTTGGAGTGCCTTCTGAAGCTGGAGCTGCAGCTTCTCCATCTCGGTGGTGTGGTCCTTCACCAGAGTAATGGCCTGGTCGGATAGCTGTTTCTCCACCTCCGCTGGCTTGACGCAATCTTGGTGTGCCTCAGCAAATGACTTATGATCTTCTGCGAAAAGATAGATGAGGTTAGTAAATAAGCAGAGAGGAACCAAATTCAAGGTCACACCGAGTAAACAGCAAACTCACCTTCAAGTCTCTTTATGGTGGCCTCGGCGTTCTCCACGAAGCTACGGCATTTTTCATGTTCATCTGCCAAGGCCTTTAGTTGTTCTGCAGAAAAGGAAGGGTTAGCGCATAAGAAAGCATAAGCGAGCGTAAACAAAAACGCATGAATCGCACAGCTAAAAGCGTACCTTGCACTTCAGTCAGCTGCTGGGTGCTGTCCTTGGCATTCTTGCTGGCTGCCTCCGCAGCTGCCTTTTCCTTCTCTAGAGCAGCAATTCGCCTCCTGGCGATGGAATGGTTCCAGAGAAGATGGCGGTATAAATTGGTCCGTTTCAGGACGCTATCCTGAGAAGCGAGAAGAAGCAAGTTAGAAAAGGCAGAGAAGATTCAGCCCGAGTAGGAGGCTACTCGGAGAGTATCCGTCTACTCGACCCGAATCTCGGGGACTGGGGGTGATGGTAAGAAAGAAGAAAGGCGAGTAGAAGAGAAGAAATTTCAACTCGGAAAAGGCAAGAAGGACTTACCGCGTAGGACTGCTCGATGTCCTCGGCATTCTTGCGATGCAAGAACATCTTGGCTGCGAGTGTCGCGGTCTCGGTGGAGACGGACATAGGATTGCGTCCCAGGTCAACCTTGTTCCAGTCCACGCGCATGTGGTCGATGCCGCCAAGGCTAAGACCATGCCATTTGTCCACGCCAAGAATCTTGCTATCCCATTTGGCGTCAATGAAGCCAACGGTGTCCAATACCTGTTCAAGACCCTTGGAAGTTATTGGTTTGTCTTGGACTCCACGAGAAGCAATGTTGACAGACTGGGGTTGGCTTGGATCTGGAGGAGGGGAGTTCACGGCTACAACTTTCCTTCCCCTCTGGATAGCTAAAGCTTTGTCCTTGGGAGGGAAGCCGATTGAGTGCTGTTGGCTAACCTCAATCATGTACTTCGGGTAGCAGGGCTGGCCAGCAGCGCGAGCATCAGCCGAGAGCGCAGCAGGAATCGGGCCAGACTCGTGGATCACGAGCGCTCCGCTTGGGGATGTACTCTGGTCTCTGGCCCGCTTCTTCGTTTGCTCCTTCTCAGTTTTCTGCTTCTCGGGATCCTCAGTCGCCTTGCCGTCAGTCTTGGCCTTCGCCTTCTCGGCGACTGCCTTCTCGGCAGCTTGCTTCTCGGCCTTCTTCTGTTCAGCCCTGGCTTTCTTCTGCTCAGCCTTGGCCTTCTCAGCAGCTTCCTTGTCAGCAGTTTCCTTCTCGGCCTTGGCCTTCTCAGCAGCTTCCTTCTCGGATTCCCTTCTGACAACCTCGTCCCTCAGAGCTTCCAAGGCTCGCTGCCTGGTTACTCGCCCGGCAGGAGGGCTGGATGCGTCCTTACTCTGCGGCGACGAGGAGGAAGTTGGCGGTGTAGGGCCTTGCGCAGTTGGTGGTGTAGGGCCTTGCGCAGTTGGTGGTGTAGGGCCTTGTGCAGTTGGTGGCGCCGCAGCTCCTGGCTGGGCGCTACTCGGTGTCACGCCCGGTTGCACGCTGCTCAAAGGATAAGCAGTGGCATCCGTGGCGGTGGTATCTTCTACTCGCTGCTCGGCAGCGAGGCTCTCTTGTGCAGCAGCCCCTGTGGCGGGCTGCTCTTGCTCTGCTTCAGGCCGCTCGGCGGCGGCGTTGTCTTGCATCTCTCGATCTTGGTTCTCCTCGGCGTTGCTAGCCGGAGGAGAAGGGGGTCTCTCATCGTGGACAGCAGTGTCCTGTGCGGCCGGTTCTGACGCTGCTCCTTGTGCTGGATTGGCAGCAGCAGCATTGGCGGTTTGGTCCTCATCATCATCGTCCAGATTGACCAGAGGTACTGGTTTTTTCTTGGCTTGGTCGGACGCGAGAGCTGCGTTCGCGTCCATAGGAGGACTGCAGAGAAAGAGAAATCGCAAATTAGAAAAAGATTGGGGAAGGTAGCACAGCGCGAGAAGGGAGGCGACCGAGAAGAGGGCTTACGCGGTGGTGCACTTGAGCTCTCGTCTGGACCTCTTCGCGACCGCTTTCTTCTCGGCGGGCTTCCTCTTCTTGGCAGGAGGCGCTGGTGCCCCGCTACCAGCCCGTTTGCGGGTCTCAGGAGCGGCGATGGACAGGGGCTTGACGACCAGGGGCGCATCGCCCTCGTTATCGTCTTCGTCCTCATCGTCCTTGTCCGCGCCAACTTCATCTGGGAATCAAAGAGAAAAGAGGAAAGAATCAGAAACAGCACACGAGGGATTGGTGCTTCTTGGAAGCAAACAGAATGAAAGTACAGTTACCATCAAAATCCTCGTCGGACCAGGTGCGGAGAGCGTCGCGCTTATCGGGGACGGGGGAGCGAGAGAGGTTGGGCTGCTCCACGGCATCAAAAGAGGGCACATCATCCTCCTCACGGTCAGGAGACCAGTTGCCCTCGAAAACCTCGCAGCTCTCGATTATCTGGCGAGTAAGAACCTAAAAAACAGAGAAGGATCACAAACCAGTCGAGTACCAGGAAGGAGTTCTACTCGGATAGGCGTGCAGGTACAAAGCACACAAAGCCTAGGCAGTTTACTAAGCATTCTACTCGGATAGGCGTGCAAACACAAAGCATACTAAGCCTAAGCATGTTTGCCGAGAGATATTACTCGGAAGGGCGTGCAGGCATAAAGCACATGGAGCCTAAGAATCGTTCTCGAGTAGGCTACACGGCAAGGCGTGCAAGCATGAAGCACATTAAGCCTATGCAATTCGGCTAAGTGTCCTACTCGGAACACAAGGTAATTGCAAGCTGATGCCAGGAGGAGAAGTTATCTACTCGGAAAATGTATGCAGAGAGCAAAGTAAGGAAGGCGTACCCGCTCAATCGGTTTTGTACGGCTGTACGGGACGAACCCGTATTGCCAGTGGTCGCCAAGGCTTGTCGTCAAGATGTTCCTGGCATGCCAGGGGACGTCGATGTTGTCGATCTCAATGGTGGTGGTCCTGGTGCAGTCGCGGGGCCCTCCCATGTAACACATGAGATGGCACCGCTCCTGCAGGGGCAGTACTCGGCGCTGGATCCAGCAGGCCACTGGGTCGTCGTTCTTGAGGCCCTCCGCCTTCAGCCAGCCGAGTCGATTCTCCATCTCGATGGCGTCATCGTCGTTGACGGGCTTGTCCTTCCAGTACATCCCGATTGGAGCGCGATTGCACCAAACGGGCAGGTTGATTCTGTCGTTCACCGGGGCTCCTGGCTCGGCGGCAACGTTCCTGACGTAAAGGAACGTCTTCTGCCACAGCTTGACGGAGTCCAGCCCCTTGACGCGGGGGTGGTTCGTCCCGGACCGCTGCACCATCATGGCGCAGCCGGTGTCGGTGGCGCGGGCGACGCCCGCGGAGTCCTTCCCGGTGGACTGCTGGCGCAGGTGGAAATACCTGAGCCACGTCTCCCACGTGGGCCGGATGCCGAGGAAGGCCTCGCAGACCACGGCGTGGTAGGCGAGGAAGACGACGGCGTTCGGCGGCAGATGGTGCATCTGGATGCCGAAGTGGTTGAGGAATTTCCGTAGGAAATCGGAGGCGGGTAGCCCGAACCCGCGCTCGAAATGCGCCAGGAAGACGACGCGCTCCCCTTCGCGCGGGGACGGCACGATTTCGCCGTCCGGCGCCCGGCACTCCACGCCGGGAGGGACTCGCCTGGTATTGACGAGCCAGGCGCAATCTTCCGCGGTGACGCAGGAGCCGGCCCAGCCTGACTTGGCCATTGTGGTGAGTTGGGAAGGTGGAGGATTTCGAGTGGAGTTGGCTGGTGGATTGAGTCCGCGGCGGCGCGAGAGCTTGCGCGGCGGCGGAGAGCACGGTGGCGGAGAAGAGCAGGAGACGAGGAAGGAATAGTGCGAGGGAAGGGGAAAAGGAAGCTACCGGCGGGGTATTTATATCGCCCCCGCGAGTTTACCGTTACCGTCTTGGTAGTGGGATCGATTGTGGCGTGTGGTGGATCCTGTGGCCGGCTAGAAACGCACACAAGCGCCGGTTGCGCGCGTAATGGCCACAGTGGATCCCACCACCGAATCGTGGCCTATAACTGCGTTTGATGGGACATGACGGCCGGTGGGCCCATTGCGTGAAAACTGGACGCGTGGCAGGTCGTGTCCTGGGCAACCAAACGACAAGGTCGTGGATGCTTGACACGTGTGCAGTTGCTGCGCGAAGGGCTGGATTGTGCTCTGTGCTGCAGAGGCTCAATCTGAGAAATTTCTCTAAGTCTTTTTACTCGGTCACAGAGTAGAAAGCAAGTGCTACTCGGAAGAGAAGAAACTCAAGGTACTTTCCAGATAGCTACTCGGAAGTCCTACTCGGCATCTTGAGGTTCAAGGGCTGAGATGCAAAGGCTGGTTTTAAGCTGGCAGAGCCTAGTGAACAAGTTCGCAAGACTCAACCAGCTTCGGGGACTGCTGTCGGGGGGTTACCCCCGAGTAGGGTAAAGACAGGTGGTAAAGGCCGCTTACAGAAGAGAGGTTTGGTCGAGTAGCCGACTACCAGGTACTCGCTACCCGGTCGACTGCTACTCGGTCTCACCTCAAGATGACCAGAAGGAGATATCAATCAAGTTCTACCCTGACGAGTAGAAGGTTTGGCCCGAGTACAATTGGCGGGAACCATTGGCGGGAACCTACTCGGGCCAGGAAGTCAAAGGAGCCGTTCTGACACAGGATCCCGCGTATCCTGGGTCCGTACTTGGCAACATTCGAACTACTGTTCACGTGGGGACGGCCTGCCTGACAGTGACAGCATGGAAGCAGGCCGTGGCAGGATAAGGGGGACCTACTCTGTGCCTAGGTACAGTGATACCAGTCTGTCCCCTAGTTTTGCCCAACGACTTTACAGAAGCAGCCAAGGTTAGGAACCAAAGCTGTCAGCGGGTACTCGGAGAAAGGACGATGTGCACACTATGTCGACACTTGTCTAGATTTGGACGTATCCGGCTGGGCACCGTGTATATAAGGTGCCCCGCCGCCTCCTGCGCGAGGCAGGTACACACATGCTCATAAGGAACCCTAGAAACCCTAAGTTCTTGACCTAGCTCTACTCGGAGAAGAGAGAGAGGCTACTCGGTAGTGATACCATTTGTACTGTGGCTACTCGGAGAGACATCGTAATACACAGAGAAAGGCAGGAGTAGGGGTTTTACCTCCTCACGAGGGCCCTGAACCTGGGTACATCGTGTTGTTTGTGTTGTGTGGATCTCACCTCACGCGGCTACTCGTCGCGTGATCCCTCCCCGAACACCTCCAGCGTCCATCGTCCCCACATCTTTAGCCATCCCATGGCATCTGCCGTGACACCACCACGACACTGCCGGGAGGGTAATTCATCACCGGAGGGGTCTACACCACCATTCCCTCCTCCGAAGTGATGCGTGAGTAGTTCATCCCTGGACTACGGGTCCATAGCAGTAGCTAGATGGTTGTGTTCTCCACTTTGTACCTCATGTTTAGATCTCGTGAGCTTCCCCACATGATCGAGATCATCTTTATGTAATGCTACATGTTGTGTTAGCTGGGATCCGATGAATGTTGAATGCTATGTCTTCTGATTATCAATCTATCATGTTATCTTCATGCATATGTTATTTATGATCTTGCATGATCTCCGTTATTAGTAGATTCTCTCGCCAAGTAGATGCTAGTAACTCCAAGAGGGAGTATTTATGCTTGATAGTGGGTTCAAGCCTCCTTTGCATCTGTGCTCGAGTGACAGAAACGTGAAGGATGGAGGATGTGTTGTTGCCATTAGGGATAAAACAACGGTGTTTACTTAGGCTACATTGTTTACATTACACACTTTGCTTACTGCGATTATCTGTTACTTGTAACTTAATACCCAACGTTTGTTCGGATGATATTCAGAGGGTGGATTATTAGTCATAGATGCAGTTGGATGACGGTCTATGTATCTTGTTGTAATGCACGCATGAATCGCATAGTAATCTTTATGACTTGCATATGCACTACGGTGCATGCTTCATTTCTGTCAATTGCCCATCTGTGATTTGTTCACCTCACATGTTATTTATCTTTTATGGAGAGACACCTCTAGTGAACTGTGGCCCCCAGTCCATTTTCTCATTCTGATGATACACACACTGCTTCCACTACTTTCACACGGTTTCCACTGTTTTCACATTGCTGCTCATGTTTTCATACTATTCTCATATTGTTTTCCACACCATACATTTAACCTCTTTGTTATCACCAAAACCGGTGAGATTGACAACCTCACTGCTTCGTTGGGGAAAAGTGAATTGTTTGTGTTGTGTAGGTTCCGCGTTGCTGCTGAACCGGTAGTGCGCCCTGCCATCTCGGCTGCATTAACCTTCTGAAGTTACTCCTTTCTCCTATTGGTTGATTCAACCTTGGTTTCTTTATAAGGGAAAACTGTTGCTGTGCTCATCATACCTTCCTCTTGGGGTTTCCCAACGAGTGCAAGACCTGCACCATCAGTGTCTCCTTGTGCTTCGGTTATTTCTATACTCTAGCTCGTTACTTATGAATTTACCTTTGTGATATCCATCGTGCTTGAAATCATCTATCTTGCTATCACATACTTGTATATCTTGCTTAGCATAAGTTGTTGGTGCACATAGGTAAACCTAGCTTGTATAGGTTTTGTGATTGGTAAATTAAACACTAGTTTTATTCGGCATTTGTTCAAGCCTAAACCGTAATTATTTTAAAGCGCCTATTCACCCCCCCTCTAGGCGACATCCTTTTACTTTCAATTGGTATCAGAGCAAGGGATCTCATTCTTAGGCGTCACCGCCTTGAGAGTAATTATGTTGCTTAGTGAATTAGTGCATGTTCCCGCATTTCATTTTGATGGCACAAACTATATTTTTGGAAATTTTGCATGCTCATTTATTTCCGGGTCATGGACCCACTTATGGAGCAAATTGCAAAGATGGGGTTTTCTCCTCCAAAGGATCCTCAAAATCCAACTTTAGAGGAATAGAAAAACTTATCTATGAGACTTCTAGTTATTAAACCACTCTTTCCTATCTGGGATGCTCATGTGTTAGGGACAAAGCTTCAAGATAAATATGATGTGTCTAATATTGAAGATGGTGATTGTTCTCCCTCCTCTTCCATTCGTGATGAGTTCTCAACTTCTTCTACTTGACCAACATGTGGTAAGCCACAAACTAATGAGATGGTGAGTAGTGATAGGATTTGCAATAATGACAGTGAGCTTATTATAGATGATATTTCATCTCTATCTTATTGACATGCCTCATCTTTTGACTTAAACACAACTAGCACAAAAAAATGCTTGCATTTATAGTATTTTCATATCATGTCGACATTGATTGACTAAATCTCATGATTATATGCTTGCTTTATCTTGTTCCCATGATAAAAATGATTGTCTTTCCTCTAGTAATTTTATGGCTAACAATGTAAAGGAAATCCAACTCTCTATGGAACAAGACGTGGACTTAAGTGGTGCCTCAAGTAATGATCTATCATCATATACCACCTTTTGCCTCATGGCCAAGGATTCAAAGGTATCTTCTACTTTGAACCCCAATATATCTCATGATGATAGAGATGATTGGATAGCTTTGTGGTTAGCTAGCCTTGATGGTGAGACCATGAAAAATGTAAATGCTCTCCTAGAACAACTTGATGAGGCTAACTCTCTTATAGATGAAAAGGAGGATATCATCGTGACTTTGGAAAGTCATATTGGTGGTCATTCTATCAAGGACAAAGATCTTGAAAAGGCTTTTGAGAAAGAGTGTTCCCTTAGATCTTCTCTTGAAGAGAAACTATATAGTCTAGAAGAAACCTATGCTATTATCGTTTCTAAGTTTAGAAGGGACAATGAGTTATCTCTTGTTCTCGCTAATGACCGCAAAGCTAAAAATGATGATGCTTGTGCTACTAACTCTATTTCTTGTGAATCATCCATATTAAAGGAGAATGTTGAACTACGGGCTCAACTTGAGTTGCTAACTAGTAATTATGAGAAATTGGAAGAAACTCATGAAAAGATCTCAAGATATCATGAGGATCTTGTAGTCTCACGTGAGAGGCTAAAATTAGCTCATGAGGATATTTTAACTAAGGTAACATATTGTGAGCCTCATGTGGACAAAGGCACAATATCTACTTTAAATGGTATATCGCCTTGTGCTAGTCCTAGTAATTCATACACCCATATTTTTTTCACATCTTGTGATGAATTGCTTTCCTTTCCTTATTGCTCTAATAATGATGCATATACTTTCTCTAGATCTTGTGTTGATACTAACCATGCAGAGGGAATCAAATAGCTCAAGGACCAAGTCACTTCATTGAAAAAATACTTGAAGAAGTGTCATAAAGGGAAGTCCACACTTGACATATGTTGAGTGTCCAAAAATCCCCCAATGACAAGGGAGGACTTGGATTCATTTCCAATCACAAGAACAAGTCCAAGATCAATAAGAAGAAGGGACATGAACACGTCAAGAATTTGGCCAAGATTGTTTGATTCAAGTGCAAGGTTGAAGTGCATCATGTTAGTTCATGCCCTTTGAAGAAGAAGAAACTTATTGAGAAGCAACAAGGGAAGCGGCCACAAGTCCAATCTCGATCACAACTTCATGTTGAAGAAATTCCTCTTCCCAAGAAGACTCAATCTAATGCTTCTCAAGTTGAGAAATCAACTAAGAAGAATGGAAGGAGTCGTTGTTTCTATTTATGTCGTGAAAAGGTCCACTTGCTTCTTCATGCACTAATGGTACATTATCCAACCCTACCATAATTGACGATGTGTATTCCATTCAGAAAGACAATCTGGAAAATGTGTTTGCCAAATATGTTGGTACTCAAAGTGGTGTCAGGAAAAAAATCATTTGGGTTCCAACCCTATTGTGACAAACCTCTTAGGACCCAACTTTGTTGGGGACCAACAAGCTCAAACTTGATCAATAGGTGTTATTGAAGGGCATTGGAGATTTTGCTATATCATGAAGAACTAAGGGGTCTTCATCAATTATATTTCCTCAAGCCAAGTCATTTGGATTATCATGTCTCTATCACATATCACATGCTTCTTCTTGTGGTAACTTGTATTTAAATTATATATATACATTCAAAGTTGCTTGCCCCTTTGCATGTGTTGGTTTTGTACCTTGCTTGTGTTTCATATATGTTGTGCTTACTACAAACTTATTTTGAGTAATATAGTATGGGTATGTTGGTTTGCACACCATGTATGTGTGAGTTTGCATTAATCCTTATTGCATCTAATTTGTATCTTATTTGGCTCTTTTGAGTTATCAATGGACTATCCTATTTTGGGGGAATGATATGCCTTGGCACTTCACGATCCTAAAATGTGTGTACATGAGGTATGCCACTTAGTGTTGATATTTCAATATTATCTAGTCTCTATGTGGTTGTCATACTCATGAGAAATTCAAATTCTAGAATGTCTATTAGTTAGCTCTTGTTGGTGTTTGTTTGCCTCTTGTTAAAAGTATAAGGATTATCACATTATGGGGGGGTAATATTCTTTGTTCATATTACAAACCTAAAGAATGTGAACATTTGAGGTTTTGCCACCTATAATTGATATTGTCAATTATCTTGTTCCTATGTGGAATGTGTGCTCAAATAAGTTTCAATTTGCTTAAATATTTTTATTTGCTCCTATTTTGGTATATTGTTTGAGAGAGAGTTTTTTGGTGCGGTTTTCCTCATATGTGCACTAGTATGTACTATCTCAGAAAACGGTTGATTCATGATATATTAATCATTGCTTTGCATGATCATTCGACTATTGAAGCCACCAAGAATGTCTATTTAACCATGGTGTTTTAATTCCTATCCTTTTTGCATGCTTTTGTTTTGTGAAGATGATCATGAATATATATATGCAACATACCACCGAGAAATAACTCCTTACTCCTTGTCCTTGACAAGTGATAATCTTATTTGTGGTATAATTTATTGATCATATTTACATGGGATATTCGTTTCATTTTCCATATTTCTTGCCAAGTGATTTTCTTGTGCTCACTCCCATTATCTTCCTTGACTAATGAGAATACCTTTGGTGTACTCATATTTTTTTGGTGTTCTAATTGGTAA
Organism: Alopecurus myosuroides; assembly: GCA_028641055.1. Lineage (NCBI taxonomy): Eukaryota > Viridiplantae > Streptophyta > Magnoliopsida > Poales > Poaceae > Alopecurus > Alopecurus myosuroides. The sequence goes on along the minus strand of CM054061.1, from coordinate 142,473,527 downwards.
AGCTAAAGCAAGGATCCCACTTGTGTGCATATTGTATTCAAATACAAAATTATAGATAATGCACAAATCATGGGGGAAATTTCCTATATTATTTAGAACATTATTCTTCTTCACTTGTCTTTAGACCTTTCTTGATTGGTATTTATTCCCTATGATGGGTCAATTTGGAAGACAAACCTTTTCGTCTTTGTACTTTGTGACATCATGAAAAGTGTAGAAGGTTTGGTTTAGTTGTTGAAACCTTGCTCTTTTGGGGATTTAGTTATGTTCTCATTGCTATATTTTCAAATAGATCTATTTTGGATATAGGACTTCTTTTCATTAATGAATCTTCCTTTTGGTATCTATTTTGGCAGTTCAATATCTCATTTCTTGATATATCTTTTATTTGGTTTCTTTTGAGTGTTAAATGGTTGGTATATTATCAACCATGTGTTGATTTGGATCTTTGGTATGATTTGGACAACCTTTTGTCGTGTCACAATCTTGAAGAGCCTCTTTTGTTTTCTTGGTATTTTTGTCCACATCATATCTCTTTTGGTTCTTGAAAGTATTTGCATGCATATTTACTAATGCATTTGTTATGGCATGCTTACTTATCCGATATATTGGGTAAACTCTGCCAAATCCTAAATCAGCTAAGATGTGCATGAAATTCTATTTCATATCAATATGCACATATTTATGTGGGGCTTATCCTATGTATTGTAGTTTGTCTAACTAATTTGGATCCAATAAGTTTGGGGACAATTTTGTACTTAAATGTGTTTTAGGTACAGTTGAGATGCATTGGATGATTGTCTCATTCTCAAGTAAGATGTCGTCACCATGTGCTTATCGGAGTCAAGCCGAGGGATGATGAATTAAATATTATCTACTAGAAGATCACCCATGTCATCTCGGTAACAATTATCTACCTCATGCATACCTTATCTTGTTTTCGACCTTGTGTAGGTTGCATCTTGGCATGAAAATATTTTATTTGTACATTTTTTATTTCGTTGTGATACTTGTTGCTTCTATCAAAACATTGCAACTATCTCTTTTTTCCTTATTGATATTTGTGATTTTTTTGATATTTTTGTGTTGGAATTTCATTTATATCCCTTTAAGGATAAAATTGAGCTATGTGATATGCTTTCATTAAAAATGTCTTATTGGTGTATTTATGACTTTCTCTTTGATATCATGTTCTTTTCTTTAGTAACTATTTTATGTGTACATGTTTCTTTATGGATGTATATCATCATGATTGTTGTCTACTTAGAAACTTATACACATAAGAGGAATTACATTTCGATTTGGTATCCTCTCTTGGTGAACAACTTTTTTTTCAAGTGCCTTGGTTTTCTTCTTATCTATGATCTCTTGCACTTGTTTTGTGTTTTAAAGGATATTGGGGGAGTGATGATTACATATTTTCATCCTCTATATTTAAATTCAAAAAATCTAAATAGTGCATGAACATTGCGGAGCTTCTCCATTTCCATTAAAACACTCTATTTATAAAATCATAAAATCTTGTGTTCAATCGGGTTTTTTTTTTTGGATCATTTTGATTGCTTGCCTCTCTTTCGAAGAAGTTTAGATAGATATAATCTTATTTGCAATCTTTTTTATCCTCAATATAGCTTGATCTCCCCCATCCATTCTTAATTGAATATGCATTCCATTTATCTCATTATGAGAAATGCCTAAATTATGGGGGAGCTCTTACCAGATTGGCCGTCTAAACTTTTCCACCCATTTCGGCAATGGATGCCAACGGGGGAGAGATTTAGAGGGTTTAAGGGAATTTGGTTTTGTGCTTTGGTTTCATTCTTAATCATTTACCTTTCATGCTCTTGCATCCATTCTTGTTTGATTTTCATGTTTGCTTAATTCATTATATAAACCCCCGTAAAAGGAATTGTCATCAATTACCAAAATGGGGGAGATTGAAAGAGCATAGTGCCCCATGTGTGGTTTAGGTAATTAATGACAATCCTTATGTACTAATGTTTGCATTGAGATATTATTATAGGTTTGTCCATTGGCACCACTTGAACTCCATGTATTGGATTCAAGGTTGGATTCTATCAAGATCATTGCTTATAATGAATATATCTATACGATCAAGAAGAAGAATTGCCATGCTATTATTTATCATATTACAAGCATATCTTGAAGAAAGAGATTGTGTGAACATTCATGTTTACCTTCAAGAATTAATCATCATGAATAAAGAGAAGATACTTGGTTGACAAAGTAGATGTGCAAAGATTAGGTATCTTCCCATGGGCTTGCATTGAAATAGATATTTCATATATCCCATGGAATATGACGACAAGTGTGGATCATCATCAAGTGTGTGGTGTGCAAGTTCAATACGAGCATCAAGAATATTTCATATGCTTGAAGATTGCCACCCATATGTAGATTATGGTCAAGTGAATATGAGCATGTGTGAAGCTCTCTCATATTAGCTTACGGGGGAGCAATTTACAAATCTTCACGAAGCGAAGCACAATAAAAAAAAGGTGGTCCAACTTGAGGTGATTAAGATCGTCATCATATAGCTCAGTTGGATTGAGAAAGGCAAAGGTATGACTTAGATAGGGTTTCTATTTTACCGGTCTCATTATGTTAGTTGGGAGATTGGATTACAGGATAGATAACCGCTCTATCAAGAGGGGCTCTTGAATGCGTATCTTGATCGTATCTATCATAAAGAGCTCAAAGCTTTGCATACTTGGCATCATCCTTCTTGATTATTATTTGGGTTTTATTCATGTGTAGTTTTAGAGATTTTCATGTTCTTCATGTCAAGCTCAAGTTCATCAAAAATGGATTTTGTATGAAAAATTTATTGCATTTTTTACGTTGGAGGTTTCTACTGGTTGTTTTTTATATATACATAAAACCTTTCATCATTTGGTTTTATCTTCCCATTTTGTACTATGCTGTTTCTATGCATATTTCTGTAGCGATCCTCGTTGAAATTTCAACAAGCCCAAGAACATCGAAAACGGAGTCCGTATGCAAAAGTTATGACTATTTTCGTACTGGAGTTTCTGCCAGTTTTTCCAGCTGCGGTAGTACCGGTGCCGGTACCGTCAAATACCCCTTCAATATGTCAGTGACGGTAGTACCAGTGGTTCCACCGGTAGTACGGCTGCCTGGGGCAGTTTTTCAGCCCGTTGGTGCTCCTAACTCACCCAGGGGGCGGTAGTACTGGTGGTTTGAGCCCGTTGGTGCTCCTAACTCACCCAACGGTTGGATATTTGGTAACCTATTTAAGGGACCTTCTTCTCCAATGGTTCCCCAACTCTTTATGAAAGTTTGGCCTCAATTGTTGATCTCCAAAAGATTTTTATCTCTCAATTCCTCCAATGATTCTTTCTTCCACTTGAGGGAAAGAGAGAGGAGATCTAGATCTACAACTCCATCAATAATTCCCTCCCCTTTGTGAGGGGAACCTATTGGATCTAGATCTAGGGATTCATTTGTTATTTTCCTTGTTCTTCCTCCTTCCTCCCTCCACATCATTAGTTGCTTTGGTGAGGTTTTGGAGAGAAGTTGTTGACCACTTTGTGTGTTCCTGCCATTGCATTAGTTGCATCGGTTTGAGTTCCCCGCAGGATTCGTGAAAGAGAAGTTCGTGAGCTTCTTACTCTTTCGTGCTTGGTCACCGGAGAGATTGTTCCTCTTGGGTGTATTGAGCACCCTGGACGGTTAGTGCTTGGGTCTTCCACCTTGTTGTAAGAAGCTTCGTTTAGAGTCTCCAATTGAGTTGTGGAGATAGCCTCAACCTCGTGTAAGGTTTGGTAAACGCCTTCAAGTTGACCCGATAGTGGAAACGAGCATCTCCCTCACCGAAGAAGCTCAAGGAGAATAAGGTGTGCACATCTGTGCTATTGAGGAGAGCCTAGGTGGCTCCCCACCTCTCCAACAAAGACGTACTTCCCTTAGTAAGGAACTTCGGTAATCACATCGGTGTCTGCTTGTGCTTCGGTTATTTCTATACTCTAGCTCGTTACTTATGCATTTACCTTTGTGATAGCCATCATGCTTGAAATGTAGATCTTGTATATCTTTCTTAGCATAAGTTTTTGGTGAACATAGGTAAACCTATCTTGTATAGGTTTTGTGCTTTGTGAACGGACAACGATGTCGCCTAGAGGGGGGTGAATAGGCGATTAAAACTTTTCCGGTTAAGGCTTGCTAAATGCGGAAATAAACTAGGTGTTTAAATTAACAAGCACACAACCTAAATATTCTAGGGTCAACTAGGTGCACCAAAAACTTATGCTAAGCAAGACAAGTAACAAGGTGATATAAAGATATATAACTTCAGGCGCGAAGTGTATCACAATGTAAATTGCATAAGTAAAAAGCTTGGGTATAGAAATAACCGAGGCACACGGAGACGATGATGTATTCCCCAGTTTCTCCCACAAGGGGAGTACGTCTCATTGGAGGGGTGTGAGCTCGCCACAAGAGGCCTACTCAACGCCACAAAGGCCTCACCCTATTCTCCGATGAACCTTGCCACAAAGGCCTAGTTCACCTTCCACTATTGGCAACCTTCAAACTCGAGGCACGCATCCACAACTTAATTGGAAGATCTCGATGTCACCACAATCTTGGGGTACACATCCACAACTCAATTGGAGGCTCCCAAGAACACCACAAGTCGTCTAGGGTCCAAGACCCAAGAGTAACAAGCTCACAAACTTTCAACTTCCACGAATCCTCGTAGAGAGAGCAAACCAATGCAACTGATGCAAATGGCAAGAGAAAAAGTGCTCAAATCCTTCACTCTCAAATTCCAACAAAGCAACAAATGATTATGGGGGAATAAGAGAGGAATAACAATGGAGGAGAAACACCAAGAACCCCAAGATCAAGATCTACTAGGTTTCCCTCACTAAGAAGGAAGATGGATTGGTGGAAATGTAGATCAAGATCTCCTCTAACTTCTACCTCAAAGATATGCAAGAATCATAGGAGGTATTGGGAGAGGGGAAAGCTTTCCAAGGTCAACAATGGTGGGGACAGAGGAAAAAATCGTGCTTGGGAAGCTTAGGGACCAATGGGGAAGAAGACCCCCTTAAATAGGTCCCTCAAAAACTAGCCGTTTGAGGCTGAAAATGGGACCGGAATTTCCGGTTCAAACTTGAACCGGATATTCCGGTTGCTTGTTTTTCCTCAGATCTGAAACCACGAAGGAGTTTACCAAACGGTAATATCCGATTGAAGCGAATAATCCGGTTTGAAATATCTGGCTCGCTTCTGTCCCGAACAGGCTCCAGAACCGGATATTCCGGTTGGTATGGAATAATCCGATTAGAAATATTCGGTTGACTTCTGCGCCGAAAACCTCTAGTCCTTAGCCAAAAAACGAGATCCTCATCAGAACCGGATATTCCGGTAGGTATGGAATAATCCGGTTGGAAATATCCGGTTGACTTCTGAATCATTGAGGCTGAACTAGAAACCACATAAATTTTGCAAACGAACTCCGAATGAGGTAAATCCAATTGCGTTGGAAAGATAACAGCAAGGAGTATCCAAATATTTATACCTCAAAGTATGGATAATTTACCACACATGGAAGGTGTGGGAACATTCTCAAAGATGAACGGAATATTTTCACCACAAAAAACGCAACAAGTTTTTCTTACGAAATCCGTTTTCGAGAAACCAAGGCTTGTCATGAAGATCACGACAAGCAAAAAAACCCAAAGGATACAAAAGACACATAAGAATCAAGAAATATGATATGCCAAGTATGCAAAGGTTTGAGCTCTCCATAACGATTCGATCAAGTTACTCACTTGAGAGCCCCTCTTGATAGTACGACTATCTATCCTATAACCCGCTCTCCCAAAGACACGAGACCAGAAAAATAGAAACTCTATCAAGATTATACCTTTGCCTTGAGCATTCCACTTGAGCTAGATGATGACGATCTTGACTCTCTCAAGTTGGGTCTTCTTTCTTGATCGTGCTTGCTAGCACATTCTCCGCTTGATGAAGACTTGCAAGTTGCTCCCCCATACACCATTATGGGAGAGGCTAGCTCCCCCATACAACATTATGGGAGATACCCTTCTCGGAAAATCTTTACAAGGCCACAATCTCCAAAAGGGTGGCAATCATCAAACATAGGATTTCTTCGAGATGCCTCACTTGATCTTCCACATCAAGCTTGATGAAGAACACCGCTTGACGACAAAGATCATGGGATATATGAAATCTTCCTTTTGATTCATGCCCATGGAAAGATACCTAACCACACATAGATATGCCACACACACACATATCATGGGTTAGTTCAGAAAGCTATATTATCAAATTATCACCATACCACGAGATACACAATCCCTCTTGGTACATCTTGTAACTTTGTGTGTTGATCACTTGCTTGATCAACCTTGTATATTTTCTTCTCACTTCAAATGATGATGTCTTGAAGATAATCATGAAAGACCATCTAACCATTTTCTTCAAGACACATACAATAAGCTCAACTCAAACCAATACCATTCTTCATATAAAACCTTGAATGTAGCAATGGTCATCATGAAAGCTTCTAGAGTCCAACACATGAACTCCAAACTTTCATATGGACAAGATCTATAAGAATATCTCAATGCAAACATTAGTCCATAAGGATTTTCATTAATTACTAAAACCACATATGGGGGCACCATGCGCTTTCACTTGATAAATTGAACACTAGTTTTATTCGAGAATAAGCCATAATTATTTTAAAGCGCCTATTCACCCCCCTAGGCGACATCCTTATACTTTCAGCAGCTTGCAGAGCACCCGTGGATATTTGGCCAAATATTTGTGGGGCAGCGGAGATTAAACGACTAAGGACTGAAGTGTGCGAGCCTCTGCTTAACCGAATTATTGGCCAGATATTTGGGCTAGAGATTCCAGAGAGCACCGGAATATCCGGCCCCCAATTTTCTGCCAATGGCTCCAAACGGCTACAATTGTGAGGGGTATAAATAGCCCCTCCCCTTTTCAACCTCAAGCAGCTTCACCAAAATAATAAGAACACCATTGTTGAGCCCACTAAGGGTAACTTCTTTTAAGTTTATGCTTATGCAGAAGCCAGTTTCTAGATTGTGGTGGGGAGAAACTGTTGTGGGGAGAAACTCCAGAAACTCCTCAGAAGACTTCTTTTGGTTTCTCCTGTTTTTTGTTTATTTGCTAGGTTGGGTTATGATATGTCCGATATACCCCCGAATTTGATATGTCCACTTAATAAAAGAATATGTATGTATCATCTGATAATCCTCTAGCACTGCTACCTAGATTCTGTGTTAAATTAGCTACTTCCCTAAAAAAAACATAGCAACATGTACAATTTTATACATCAAGCAACATCACAGGAACTACCAATTGCCAAGCAACATCACAGGGACTACCATTACTCCAATTCTCTTTCAAGTGGAAGAAAAATCTGTTAACAAGTTCATAGGGCAACTCATTTTATGTATAGTATACATCTGAAAGCAACATCAAGCAACATCACATGGTCCTTCTTTACAGCAAAATCACAAGTTCTAACCATTTGGGCAGGGAAAACGAGGCTAGCCGTGCAGCAGACGTCGACATGGTGTCAAGGACGAGCGCGAGGAGCGAGTTGGTGCCGAGGACGAGGAGAGCTCGAGGGGCGACTCGGGGGACGAGCTCCTGCATCTCCACGGGCCGGGGCGGGGCAGGTAGTCGGAGGAGAGGGATGGGAGGTGGCTGGTCGGGAAGGCAGTTGCCGGCGGGGCAGGCAGTCACTGGGGTCGGGGCGGCGCTGGAGAGATGGCCGGGCGTCTATGGCAGACGGAACTGGGGCGGCGCAGGCAAGATGGCGGGGCCTCGAGATGATAGAGGATTTCGGGGCGGGGCGTCGAGGTTCCGGCGCCGGAGGGGCGGCGCGTCGAGGGGCCGGCGGCGGAGGTGGGAGGGTCGAGCAAAGTCACGGTCGGGAGAAGGGGTTGCGTGACTCGATCTGATCTGTGTTTTTTTTCTTTGAGGTGTTGACCGGTTGGAGAGAAGGGGTGGAGGAGCGGTGGCAATCCTCTGTAATTTTCCCTAACGATATGTCCGTTTCCAAATACCCTTTTGCGGGACTATCTCAGAAACTCGGGAATCTGCTCCCGAGCAGTTTCTCCTCCTAGGCAAAAAATGAGTTTCTCGGTGGGTAGAATCCGGGTACTATCTAGACACTTCTTTTCAGTTTTTGTTTATTTCGACCCAGAATGTGCCCAGAAACTTAAAAGAAGTGTCCCTAAAAGCAAGAGATCTCCCATCTCCTCCACCCAAACTCGTTGATCTTTGGGGGATTGAAGGAGAAGGCCCCAATCTACAACTTCACCAAGTCGTTCTTGATTTCCCCCTCATTCACTTGAGAAACTTGTGTCTAGGGTTCCCTTGTGGAAACCTAGGCATCCTGTTACTCACTTTTGTTTCTTGTAACAGATTCGTGGTGATTTTAGGAGTCCCCAATTCAATTGTTGGAGTGTTCCCCAAGCTCATTGTAAAGGCGTCGGATTCCGCCTTTAAGGATTCCAATAGTGAAAGGTGAACTAGGACTTTGTGACTATGTTCATCGGAGAATATGGTGAGGCCTTTGTGGCGTTGAGTAGGCCTTGTCTCCGCGTGTTTCCATTATCGGTTCCTTCTATCCTTTACCTTTACTATGTTTTTGTATCTTGCTTAGTGTAGCTCTTGCCATATAGGTAAATTGACCTTAGTTGCATATCTATAGAATTTACCTTTGTGTCAAGGCTAAATCTTAAAAAAATGAAAATTTGGGATTAGCACCTATTCACCCTCCCCCCTAGGTGCCCATACTATCCATTCAACACGTGAGGTCCTCACTCTGTTGGATCAAGGTACTAGATACAGGGAGTCGGCAACATCCACACCCACGGGTTTGTGTGTGAGGATCTTCCATAGGATTCATCGACATCATCATCACCACTTCTTCAGCAACTACGGTATTGGTAAAGATCAAAAGTTCGATCATTAAATTGTTATTCACTTGTATCTTCATAGATAGATCTTGGTGGTTGCATAGCATTCATGGAGAAATTTTAAATTTTGGTACACGCAATCCAGTATGGGCACAAGTCATCTATGTGGCGGTGGCTTGATGTAGAGCCAGGAGGAGGGCGACTCGCACGGGAGGCCACCGTTCGGAGGCAGAGGTGCGGGCCGGTGGAAACTCCTGGCCATGGTGGTGAGGGTTGTGGATGGGGAGGTGCGCCAACGGAGATGGCTGCCTCCTGGCGCACGAAGAGGAGCGAGGGGAGGGGATCGATGGTTTGTGTCCGTGTGTGTGTGGTGTGTTGTGTGTGTGGCTGCGATGGGTGGTCGGGGCGTGTGTGGTCTGATTGTACCAAGTGTGGCTAAGGTCGGGGAGAGACCTGTGAAAGAGCAAAAAGTTACCAGTGGCGCATAGCCGTGGCACACCGGTGTGGGGTGCGCCGTGAGTAACATGTCCTTTATTCTGTAACCTGACCAAAGGATAGATGTGGCACACCCTTTTTTTGTTGTGCTACAGGTACGGCGATACCTGTGGCGCACCAATTTTGGTGCGCCATGGGTTAGTAGTAGTGGCGCACCAAAACATAATGCGCCACGGCCCACGGGTGTTCGACCCACCTATAGGATTTTTTATAGTAGTGTGTTGTCACCTTCTTCTTCCATGATTCTGGCAGGTAGATCCGCCTTTTTGGATTTGCTTGTTGGCTTCCTTTTCTTTGGATCAGCCTTTTTCATCGATGCTGATAGGAGCAAATTGTTTGGCAGCAAATCTTCGAAAGGTAAAAACTGCGTCTTTGCCATTGAAGGAACTTTAATCTGAAGTAGGTGTGTGTTCACCCTCACTTAGGTTTTCCCCTTCCTTCGTTGCTTTGGTGGCAGGAACAGCCATATATATGTCGCGTAGGCGACCTAAGGCGATAAGGACGTTGCAGGGAAAACTCGTCCCGTCATGGTCACATTTTGAGTTGAATGGCTCAGATCCGGCTTCTGAGTCTACATTTCCGTCAATGGCGTCCATGATAGAATCACGTACAGAGTTTTCTGCGGTTGGAGCGTGCTCTGCTTGCACCATGCCTATAAAGTGAGATCTGGACGCCGGGACTTCTGAAGAAGAATCCACCGCATATTCTCTTTGGCGACATGAAAGGATTAGGATTGTTTTTGTCGTCTGATGGAAGGCAGTCTCCTCGCCTATAGGGTGGAGGGTGGGCGGAAAAAATATTCTTCCTCCGCGAAACCCTAATGCTTCCGCCGTGAGGTCGATGAAGATGTCTACGGAGCCCATGAGGACGACGTAGGAACATATGAGAAGGTTGCTCACATGTGTAAGCTAGTTGTTGTTGACGATGTAGACGATGTAGCCACCGTTCGGGTCGGAGGTGGCGGTGCTGAAGGATATTTTGTCGTCGATGCAGCCTAGGAGTCCCGCTTAGAATGTAGCACCGGACGCCGTAGGCTCCACGGTGGGTGGCAAATTTCGAGTTATTAGGAACGTGTTGATGGAATGAGGTGGTATATCCTAGAGGCAGATGTGTGGGGCTAGCGTATGGGGAAGTTGCCGGTGGTGGTGGACACAAGATTTGCCCAGGTTCGGGCTAGCCAATGGCGGATCCCTACTTCCTGCAATATTCTATGAGGGCTCTCGCCGAGTTACAGATTACAATGTAGTTAGGGATAGAGAATCTCTCCTTTAATGTTTGTCCCGCCCGAATTTATATAGAAAGCTGGACTAGGGCTTACAGGAAGGATCCTATCTGTTCATATAACTATGACTTAACCCCAATGGCTAATCTGTTAGCCTTCTAGTCCAATCCGGATACGCCATGGGACGCCATCTAGATGCTTCCATCCTGCGCAACAGCCTATTGGGCCGTCCTATGAGGCCATCTGCCTACATCCTTCGGGCCACCCCGGTAGGCCGACATTCACTTGATGATGCCGGAAGATACCCTCTATATCCCCGATATGTAGGTAAAATTTCTTGGAACTGAATTGGACCGGGAATTTCAAATCCAAGATGGAAAGGAAATCTGCTCTAATTCGAATTCTATTGTCGGTTGTGCATGGAATCAAAGGGTATCACCAATTCTAATTCATGTTTGGATGTACAAACCATGGAATTCGATGTTTTTTGAGTTTGGAAAATATAAACATGTATATATGTATGAAAAATGGTATGTGTATATTTGAACATTGTTTATATATTATTTTGCATACATGATAACATAAATAATATTATGAATAAGGTCACGACAACATAAGTAGGAATAGTTGTGCAAAAAAGGTTAGAAAAGATCAATCAAATCGTATTTTTAGCCTGGAAAAAACAATTGGAGGTGAGTTCTATCTGAATTGTTTTGGAAACCAGCACAGATCAATCAATCTCTAAGCATCATACAAGAAGGGACATGGAATAATCGGCTAGGGAAGTGCTATAGTGGGGGAGGGCAGGGAACATCCACGTTTGGGGATGGACAGGCAGAGGCCAATGAGCCAACCCCGCCGTCGTTGCCCTCTTGCGCTGCCAATCCCCTGCCGATCTAGGGTACAAGGGGCGCATGGGAGGGGACGTGGACATGGCCGGAAAAAGAAACAAGGGAGGGGGATCAGAGGGAGACGAGGAGGAAGCTCACCAGTGCCGCCGCCGTCGGTCTCTTCCCAGGATGGCGCTCGAGCGAGGAGCGAGGAGGGGTAGCGGCTTGAAGGAGTGGAGCAGCCTCGAGTGAACGGGTGCCACACTTTTTCCACGCGGTTCCGAGGTGTCGACCTCGAAAAAAAACTGCTACGCCCGGTTGCCAGGTCGGGCCTTGCGCGAAATTAGTTTACGTTTCCGTGAGCCAATTCTAGAGCCAGTCCAAAAAAAAGGAAAGCGGGAAGGCAATTCCAAATCCATGATTCTAGGGTGTTTTTTCCTACATCCAAACTGGGGTAACAGAATATGTTTAAAACCTCGTGAACAATTTTTTTATCACTTTCCCTCTCAAATGAGCTTTTTTTTAACTATAAACAATTTTCTCACATGAACAATTTGTTTACCTCAATTATAATATTTTGAACTACGCGCATAAATCTTGTGAAAAGTTATGTTGTACCTTCTCATATTAACCGTTTTTAGAACCTCATGGACAATTTATTTTTTCACAAGTAGACATTTTTTAACCTCACGGTAATTTTTTTAAACTACGTGAACATTTGTTTGAACTACGCAATTTTTTTTACAAAAACCATGAATTCTATGATTTTTTACTCGATTTTAGAATTACTTTTATTAAAAAGGTCAAAAATAAATTTTCCATCTTATCGAAAATATTTTTTCTAAAATATAAATTTTGAGACTTTTATAAAAAACGAATAAGAAAAACTAGTTCCTGTAAATGGGTCGCGGCAGAATGTAGCCCAAGCCTGGTTGGCCTCAGGCGTCACCTGGCAAACATCACATAGGACCCTCCGGTAGGAGGAATTGGGTTGCATCGAACACGGTGGCGGACCGATAGTGGTACGGGGATCCCCTATGTATCGCTACAAGCGAGCCGAAAGACTCGCCTCTCTCACGACTGTGTTGTTGCTGGATCGGATTTGAGGCCCAATACATGGATCAATTTTTAACTTTTACAAATTCATTCTTCTTAAAATTCCTTTTACTTATTTAAATTTTCTTTTCCGTTATGTCTATATTTTTGAAACATTTGAGATTTAAAATATTCAAATTAAAAAATCATTTTTGAAATTTATTTAGATTTGAAAAATGCTCAAATTGAAAAGTTGTTCAAAGTTACAAAATTCTTCATTTCATCGTTGAAAACTATTCATATTTGAAAATTGTTCATAAATGAAAGTTGTTCATTTTTCAAAATTGTCCAGATATAAAAATTGTTCAGATTTAAAAAATGTTCATTTTTTTAAAATGTTCTGATTTTTATTCAGAGTTGAAAATTGTTGGAAGAACAAATTTTGAAGATGAACAATTTTAAAATAAATAGTTTAAAAAATGAATTTTTTTTTTAAAATGAACACGTTTTGAAGATGATTTTTTTATAATGGTTCATATTTAAAAATGTTCAGACTTAAAGAAATAAAACTGAGAAAGAAAAAAACAGAAAAGGAGGAAACAAGGAAGAAAATCGAGACAAAGAAAAGCCTAAAATGGGCTGGCCCAAGCGGAAGCAGGCAGTGGGCGAGTCGTACTTAGTACTCGCAACGAGCGAGAAATAGTGCTCGCGGTGGCAGGAAGGACAGCATGCGTTTGCGGCGCCACTAGCTTTGATAATGGGCCTCTTTTTTAGTGTACGTAGATTAATGCGCCTGTGCGCGGGGATTTCGGCCCCGCGAATATGTGGCATAACGGAGGTGCAACAAATGGGCTATTGAGGGTAGAACCGTAGAAGGCACCAGCCCGTGGGCCGTGCGGTGCGAAGAACATAGGCAGCCGTGAGGAGAAGAACCCACGGGCCAGCCGGCCAGGACCTCACTGTTTCTCTTTTCTTTTTCACTGTACTGTTATTTCACTCTCTGGTCTGGGCTGCGGCCTCTGCTACAAATTTGAAGCTATCCACGAGCAAATGGATCATGGTCACTTAAAAAAAGATTGTGGATAAGCAGTTTCCAGTGGAAACCATGTCGACTTTCCAAGGGATATCCATCACACACACGCGGAAAAAAAAGTTGGAACCAACATTGACTATACGTCTATACGGCTCTACATAACCCAATAATTAGGGTAAATCTGCACCTGCTGTAGTCTATCTCAAAAATACAAAAAGATATAGAGTTCATTGGTGTGGAAGTATCCGCAGCTCTCACGGCTGATGATGCCGCCCTGAACTCCTGGAGCCACGGGGCTCTCACGGCTGATGATGCCCAAGCCATGGGAGCGCAACCACAAGTTCCTTCAAAATAAAATTTAAACACAATAGACCAAATAGACATCTTTCACTTTTTTTTTCATTTTCACAGTTGATTTGCATATTGGGAGACAAAGAATTATTAGTTTTGTAGCCAGCGTCCCTTTTGAAAATAGTTTGGACATTATTCATGGAGGCTTTCTATTTTGTTTTCTTCACTTGCATTAGCATTTAAACTGCTAGAAAATGGAAACATTTTTAGTTGTGCTACCGTGACCTTTTTCTAGAGCAAACCACATATTTTATTAATAGAAAATCAAGATACAATAAGCAACACATGTGAAGACTAAAGGACATATCAGGATAAAATGATTATCCTAAATTTGCAGGTAAAAATCTAATAAATCGAGAAATGCAAAATAATTCCTAAGATTTCCTGCAACTACCGTAGCGAGCGGCCGTAGCTCAAGTCCAGCGCCGCCGAGACGAACGCCAGAAGAAACATTGAGCCTCCACCGTTGCAAGATCCGAGAAAACACTGTAGTCAACGAGGCTTTGTGAGTCGATGAACATACTCGTTGCACGCAGTAAGGCACATGTCGTTGTGGCACGTTGACCGGGGGACGTCCTCCTGCTGTCTTGGACCAAGTTATGTCGCCTCCTATCTACGAAGTTGGAGAGGGACGGCAGATCCACTACCTCCGGACAAACATCCTCGCTCCAAAAGAACCACCTCACCCGACCGCCAGCGAATAATCACGAACGATGGTGACACACCGAGAAACTGATCTCGCCATATCTAAAGAACGATGAGAAGACCAACCTGCCGATCTGAAGGACCGAGCAGCACACGTTGTCATTAACTCCGACGTGCCGCCGTGAAGGTCGCCGCCGGCGTGCGAGTAGAGTTGAGGCAGACTTATGTTTCCGGCCGCCGCTCCCACCACCCAACGATGCACCACATCAGACAGATATAAACCCTAACTACTAGACCAGAACAGAGGGATGAGGTCCCCTCTTCCTCCCACCAACGGAGCGGCAAGCGGAGAGAAAGGGGACCAACGATCTGGCCGGCGGAGATCGGGCGAGGGAAAGAGGTTTTTCGCCGTCACCTGCTTTTGCAGACGTCTTTTTCAGATTTGTTTGCTACCATGACTTCAGATCACGCTGGGACAACCAAGGTATGGAGACGCTAAATATTTTCTCTTCACCGGCCGTAGAGGGAAGGTCGCTAAATATTATGAACCAGCCATGCCATGACGCTAGTTCAAAATAGAAATGTGCTCTTTTTTTGTCGTAATTTTGTTGTAGTGTGTGGAATGTTGATGAGTCCTTTATAAACAACCATTTATTTTCCTCTATTTCTGCTCTTTCTCCATACCGTTCTGCCACAAAGGGCCCACAAATTCACGCAAGAAGCGAACCAACTTGTTGAGCCACTTCGGGTGTCAGACTACACGTTGTGATGAACCAGTTCAAAGACCCATATGTTCTGTTGAGTTTAATTTTTTCTCGAGGGAAGCTAATGGGGTAGCTCATGATTTAGCAATTAATTGCTATCTAGATAAAGTCTCGGTACCTGGGACGATGATCTCCCTAGCTTTCTTCTTAGTAGCTTAATCAACAATGTAACTATTGTTTGAACTAACATCGGCAAGTTTCTGACGCAATTTTTTCCTCAACAGGGTATCCACTGGCGGAGCTTGCCAGAAATTCAGGGGGGCGAAAGCCAAAAATCTAATGTTGGGGGGGGGGGGCAAAGTGCTAAAAAGATCCCATCTAAACCCTTCCCTATTTTTTCCACTAATTTGTCCAAAGCTGGGGGGTGGTGGTCCATGCTCACTTGTACTAAGATCCGCCTCAGAGGGTACCTAAGGGACTGAAAGATTTTTAATGAGGTGGCTTGTTATCTGAATATAGTGTATGTTATCTAAAAAAAAGTTCAAAGACCCATATGAATCTTTGTTCACACGCCTTATAGCCCTCAAGAAGTGATGTTAGGTTTGACAAATGTAGTCCATGGAAAACAATAAGAAAAATTGAAACAATATAAATAATTACTGACATAATATCTTTACTTTTCAAGTGGTAAACAACGGTCACTTGAAGGGCCTACAAACACGTCCAAAGGGATCTCTTCTACCGTTTCGTCCCCCACGTTGTTCGCTCAGGGGTGACTCCGGCGGTGACCGAAACCCTAGCCTCCTAGCCCCTCCTCCACCCTCTCATCCTTGCCGCCTCCAGAGGCACCAGCCGAGAAGCCTATGGGTGGTTGCCAAGAACGATGGCGGTGGGGCTCTTGCTGCTTTGGCAGAGAGCTTTGACATCGGGGTTGTCACCCGTCTTCCTTGCCCGCGCGAGCGGTGAAGGGGCGGTGGTGCGTGGTCACGGTGTGGGCCCCCCGTTGGCTTCCGCGCCACATCTAGAGATGGCGGTCGCGCCTCTTAAAGAACCCAGCTGGGTCGGGGCTTTGTACTTGGAGAAATCCTTGGCCAGCAGGATGGTCACGTTGTCGGTTATTAAACGATAGGCTTGTGTTGTACGTTTTCCGTATAGATAAGTTCATTAGTGTTTGTATTCGGTTTTGGTGTAGATAAACCAAACCGACCTTCCGGGGCTTATTCTTGGCTTCCAAGTTGTATAACCACCTGATGTAATCCAGCCCATGTGAATCCTCTATTTAACACGCAACCGAGCCGATCTCCAAGGCATCGTTCAAACCCATCCAATCTACGTAAGTTAATATGGTATCAGAGCATGTCCTCGGGAACTCGTCCATGGCGAACGCCGGTGCTGCTCCGTCGCGTCTCGGCGACAACTCGTTCGGTCAAGGAGTGACCGAACGCCTCACCAAGGGCAACCACACCTTGTGGAAGGCCCAGGTCCTCTCGGCGATACGAGGGGGCGCAGCTAGAAAGCTTTCTCGACCCGAAGATCTTGGCGCCGGCGAGTGAGAACACGATGACCAAGGGCGCCGATGTGGTGAAGGAACCCAATCCGCTTTATGGTATTTCGATAGCACACGACCAACAAGTCCTTAGTTTCTTACTAACTACTATGTCTAGAGAAATTGGGCAGAAGGTCGTCAGCAACACTAGTGCGGCGGCGATGTGGAATAGCGCATCTTCAATGCTCAAAGCCGTGCTAAAACGGTGAATCTTCGGATCAGCCTCGCCAACTCCCAGAAGGGGACATAGAGTATGGTTGAATACTTTGGCAAGATCCGCGGCCTCACGGATGAGATGGAGGGTGCCGGCAAGAAGCTGGACGAGGAAGACGTGGTCTCCTACCTCCCGACGGGCCTCGACTCCGACTACAATACGATCGTCGCCGCCATATGCAGCCATGAGGAAACGATCACGGTTGCAGATCTGTACTCACAGCTCCTCGCATTTGAGATGAGGCTTGACCTCCTCAACGGAGGCTCGCAATCGTCGGCCAACGCTGCCATGTGTGGCGGCCGCGGAGGTGGCCATGGGCGTGGCAATCACGGCGGAAGCCGTGGTGATGGTGGCGCGCCCCCTATTGCACGCGGCAATGGTGGCGGCCGCGGCTCCTACGGTGGCCACAACGGCCACTACAACCCCTACGGTGGACAAGCCCGTAACAGCAGTGGCAACACCGGGAACGTGGCAAGGCCACATTGCCAACTCTGCGGCAAGTCTGGGCACGTGGTGATCAAGTGCTGGCAGAGATACAACCCGGACTTTGTCCCACCTCAGGAGAAGAGTGTTGGGGCATCGTCCACCTCCTATGGAATCGACACCAACTAGAATGTCGACTCCGGCGCCACCGACCACATCACGGAAGACCTCAACGAGCTAACCATCGGTGACAAGTACAATGGCAGCGAGCAAGTCCACACTGTCAGTGGGTCAGGTATGGACATCTCCAAGGCATCGTTCAAACCCATCCAATCTACATAAGTTAATATCGGTGACGTCCTGGACGCCGTTCCCCTTCCTGGAGGCGACACCGAGGTACATCCACTTCCCTCTCTCCTCTTTGCCTGGGTGAAAACTCTAGATCAGCTGGATTGGGCGGCAACGGCACTTGGACGTTGCGTACTTCTTGGATCTGGTGGAACACATGTATCAATTCAATGGGAATCAAGAATTTGTATTTGGTCATGCACTATTAACTTGATTTGTATTGTTTACTTGTGTTGTATGATCTACGTGCTTGGCTTGCGCGTGTTTGTGTAAACTATTTGTTGTATATGGTTAGATACACAGTTTTTTAGGGGGGCGTGGACAGTTTAGGGACTGTTTTTCGGGTAAATGGTTGGAGATGCTCTAATATTTTTCCATATCTTCACATGTTCGATCTTTTCCCCCACGTCGTTGCGAGACAAGCCGTCCCGTGAAATATTCCTGCACCCCCTCGTGCAGGTCTGCCTCTACTAGAAGATGAGGGGGCTAGCTAGCGAGTAGCGAGTGATGGTGATTTTGACGCAAACAGCGACGTGGAACGATCACATGGACAGGGCGCATGTACAGTGGGCGTGTCCGGCAAAAGCCGAGGCTGCCTACGCAGTAGCCGTGCAGGCGATGCACAGTGACCGTAGTAGCTAGGCTTAGACGTGCACTCCATCGAGTCGAGGAATCGACCGAGGAGGGGTTTGTGCCGTGCTGTGACTCACGACGTCACCTCAAACATGGCCGCTTTTGAACTTTAGTTGCCTGCCCATTACTGCTGGCGCCACAGTAAGACCTCATCGAGGTGACGTGTAAATAGTCCGTGGGTCGGTCGGTCGGTCGATGATCACCGGCCGCATCGCATGCTCGGTTCTTGGTTGGTCGTAGACATGATTAGCGTGCATGCATGACGATGTCAGTCAGTCTTGAACCCCGTGATTTGAAAACTACAGTATCTGCACGACGTACGCATGCATGGATCGGCATTGTCAACGTTTGATCCGGCCTGTCCACTAAAGTTTAATTCACTTACTTTGTGGTAGTAGTCATGCTAGGTCTAGTGGTGCAGTAGAGTCACACGACACGACGCGCTTGAACGCTCACTAGGCCATCGACCCTAGAACTCCCTGGATCGATATGAAAAACCTGACACAGTTCATGCCAACCATGAAATTTGAACCCAGAAACCTTTTATGAAATTTTTACATAATGATAAAATCGAAACCTCTATTAAGATATTTTTATCACATATATATTATATATACATACTATTTAAGAATACTATAGTTAAAGTTAAATTGCGAGAGCCAATTTGTTCAATTTTTCACATTTTTTCCCCAATATATACAGGACCAATGACTATGAAGGATAAAACTAATATAATTTTTGGTTACAAAACAAATTTAAATTATTTTACAACATAAATGTATTATGAAGAATGCTACAATTAGTAACTATTCTAACAAATAATGTGGAATATATAATCGTTAATAATGTGTGAAGATAAAAAATGAGTTATAAAGAAGTAAAAAATTAGTATTCGAAAATGGAACATATAATAGTTAAGAATGATTCTACTGAAGATGAGCACCCGAACCAACAAGACATATTGACATGCGTGCAATAGTGGTGGCGATAGATTGGTGGGAGATCTCCATCGCCGATGACTCCCCGTTTAAGACTTGGAGCCACCGACACTCTCCTTTGCTTTGGCTTTAGACTTTTGTGCGGCTTTAGCCTTAGCTTTGGCAATGTTCTCTTCGAGTTCGGAATCGTCCGGAATCGTTCCCTCATCCGAACTATCCTCATCGGAGATGTGGGGGAGAATGCGAGGACCTCTTAGGTTTACCCATCATGATCTCCATCATCTTCTTGACGGAGGAAACCTCCGAACCTACATTAGAGCTAACCTTGGACAATTGGGTTTGGATGATACAAACAGTTGTCTCTAGGTTAGCTATAGTGTCGGCCATTTTGGAGAGCTCCTCCTTAGAAGATTCGGGATCATCTCCGTTGACCATGATACTCTTAGGCGGTTAAGCCCGATAAAAGAGCTGAGGCTCTGATACCAATTGAAAGTACACAAAGGTCAACTAGAGGGGGGGTGAATAGATGACCTACAAATTTTAAGTCTTTTTCAATTTTAGTGGGGGCTTTGGTAAGTTAATAACTTGGTTATCTAGATGTGCAACTAAGTAGACACCCTATGTGACAAGTAACGAGTAGCAACGGAAGTAAATACAAGGCACAAGATAACCACAAGTGAAAACACGGAGACAAGGATATGTTTCCCGTAGTTCCTTCTTAAAAGAAGTACGTCTATGTTGGAGAGGTGGGGAGCCACCTAGGCGCTCCTCAATAGCACGGATGTGCACACCTTATTCTCCTTGAGATTCTCCGGTGAGGGAGATTCTCGTTTCCAATATGAGGTCGACTTGAAGGCGTTGACCAAATCTTTACGAGTGGTTGAGGCTACTCCACAAGTGAGATGGAGGCTCTCAACCATTCGAAGTTTCTTGCTACAAGGTGGAAGCTACAAGCACTAGGGTTTCCCTTGGATGACAAGGCAACCAAGAGATTACAAGATCCCAAGAGGTATGGTGTGGGAACACACTTTTTGGCATGGTAGAAAGATAGATCTAGTGCTCCTCTATGAGATCCTTGAAGGGCATCGAGTTTGGTTGGAGGAGGAGGGAGATCGGGGCGTTTTGAGCTCTTCAACAATGGAGGAGAGAGGGGAATGGACGAACTAGCTATCTAGAGGAAGAAGACAACTATTTATAGGCTCCTCCAATTTCTGACCGTTGCAGTGCACCAGGGCCGGAATATTCCGCTGTTAGTACCTGAAATTTCCGGTCCATCCTGACCGGATATTTGAAAAGTCCCGGGGGCGGAAATTTGAATATTCTGAGGGTGGAAAATTCCACCCAATATTCCACCCCCATCTCTGTGCGCGGGCAGCAGCACCGCGCCGAAAAACTGCTAAGGATCAGACCGGATATTTGAATAATCCGGGGGGCGGATATTTGAATAATCCGGGGCCGGAAATTTCCGGCCAATAATCCGCCACCATCTCTGCGCGCGGGCACATGAGAAATCTCCAAAATCTGCTAAGGACCAAAGAGTCGGAAATTTGCCCCGGAATATTCCGGGCAAATATCCGTCCCAGCTTCTGTACACGGGCAGTGGGAGAAATACTTAGTCGTTTGGACGTGGCCAGAGAGGCCGGAATATTCCGGTGTAAGCGCCGGATATTCCGCCCCATATGCACCGGAAATTCCGGGGTAGAAGCTGAATAATCCGGTGACAGTATATAATTGTCAGAACTCCTCTTTGAACTTTTGTATGCATTTATCAATAATCATCTGAGAGGCCAGCTGCATAAACTCAAACATCATTGTTAGAGAGATGATACCTGCGTTGTTATCATCACCAAAATCATTAGAGGGATCATGAGCTTTCAGCGGCGATGGAAGCCTGTACAGGTCGTCGTCGATGGGCTCCTCCTTGACGGTGGCGCGCGGATGCGGCTGCGGCTACGGCTCCTGGCACCGTTGGCGCAGGAACATGCGGCCTCGAGGTGGGGAGTGCGGCGGCGTGTCTCGTCGCGGATGACGATGCCAGGGGCTCCCCGGCGGCTCGGTGGCGCGTTGGGGCACGGTGGCGGAAGCGGCAACAGCCGGAGCGGGAGGACATTTCCCGTCGCGGCGTGCCGCCTCGCGGCTTCAATCGCGCTGGCCACGTTGTGGCCAGTCTGATCCCACCAGCGGCGGCGTCCGAGGGCGTTCCACCAGGAGAGGAGCACGTCGGGGCTGTCGACGACGTTGATGACGGCCTCCCGCTTCTGCTCGAAGCGGTTGAGCCATCTCCCCCAGTTGTGATGGCCGTCGTCATTCTCGGGGAGGCGATGCTCTGCGGGCGTCATCCAGCTGCGCCGGCGAGCGATGTAACGGCGGTCCCCTTCCGCCGTCCGGGGGATCGGTGGCACGACGAGGCCGTCGTCGGAGACGCGCCATTCCTTCGGGATGCAGCAGTACAGAGGGGCGAGGAGCCCGTACCGGTACAGCTCCCACGCGTCGTCCATGTTGATGGTGCGCCCGCTGGTCAGGTTGGATGGCTCGCCCTCCCAGTTGTTGTTGTTGACGGCGGCGAGGGCGAGGAGGCGAGGCGAGGTTGGGGAGACGAGGATGTGCATGGCGAGGTGAGGCGAGGCGAGGTTGGGGAGGCGAGGATGTGCACGGCGAGGAAAAATGTGTCGCCTTTTATCTTGGCAGAAGGGCGGCGACGCCGTAAATGCATTGCGTCGTGTCGTCGTTGTAACTGCAGGCCGACGTCGCGTCGCGTTGCATTGAGAACTGGCGGTGCACAGGAAGTTGGGGCAGGACAGCAGCCGGCGTGCATGAGCTTGGGAAGCGGAACGGGTGTCCTCCAGCGGTGCAGGAGGCGGGGGGCTGCCGGCTGCCCGCAGTAGGTTTGGGGAGGGCGGTGGCGGAGCACTAACCCTAGCGCTCTTCTCGCGTGCTGAGGGGGAGAGAAAAATTTTACAGGCCTGTTTTTCTGTGCTTATTGGACTCACCTGGCAGTGGCATGTGGCCCAAAAGCAGCGACATCAGGCACGGTAGATACGCTCAGGCCATCTCCAATAGTGTCCATGTCATCGTAAGATAGCAATACCAACTCAGAAAAATGCCTACATGGCAAGTAATAATGAGGTGAGAGAAGATGGGTTGTATGATATGCAACCAACAAGCTAGCACGCATGCCAAGATACTTTTCTCCTTTGGTCCCACTAAAATAACTATATGATTGGCTAGAATGTACTACTTTACCAACAACTCTTCCAACAAACCATTGTAATAGTTGTATGATACATTGTTGGTTGATGAGTTGGCTAGTCTATCATACGGTATATCATACAACCTATTGCGGATGCCCTCAGAAGGCTCCGTAAGCACCTGGCTTAAAGTCTTAAGTAATTAGTCAATATTGACAATCAAGAGGTATTCTCAGTGGGCAGGGCGAACAATATTGACAAGAGGTACTGGCTGGCTAGGCTGCTTATCTCTTGCCCTAGGCCCTAGCTATGAGGATCATCGCCCGTGCGGCCACGGAGTTGGTATGGCACGCGCGTGACAATGCACGCGTCGTCGTCTTTCCGTCGAGAAATGCAAAGGCAACACGCCGGCGCGGCCGGCCGGCCTCCAGGTCCAAAGTCCAAACCAGTGCTCGCCTACTCGGCCTGTTTCGTCCGTCTCACGCACGGACGATCACGACCCGGCCGGCCGACACGCGTTAGGTACTCACGTACTGTACGTACGTGCGCAGGACAGGCCAGGTTGCGTCCAGCATGACCCTGACCCGCCGTGCCGCGCGATCAGGCGTGCCCGCTCGTCGTCCGTTCGGTGCCAGCCCGGCCGGCCGGCCGGCCCCCATTCGCCGTTTCTTCGTCTCGTGCGGCACGTCCGGCGGGATTTTGGCCGGAACGAACGGCATGGGCGTATGGCTCGGCCGCTCTGTACGTCCCGGCGCTGTAGCCGACTAGCAGTGATGGCACGCCACGGCAAAGGTACGGCAGCCGCGCGTGCGCCGGCCCGTCGCGTACGTCCATCCACGGAACCCGCCGGACGGACGGGACGGGGTGGGGGCGTCGTCACGTGTCCTCACGTTGTGTCGGGGGCGATCGAACACCGTGTATCGACGCGATTCGACGCCGGAAACTGTACCCCAGGGCCCGGTGGGACGACGGTGAGGCGTGTGTTCATGTGCGTTTGGCCATGAGAAAACACATGGATTGGACGCCGACACGTGGTGGGCATCTGACGCTCCATCCATCCGTCCATCAGTCTGTCGATTCTTGCCCCCATCGATCTGCATGCATCGTAGGTTTCCGTATATGCATGCATGCGTGTGCGACGGGGAAAGCCGAACAATCGGTCTCTCGTTTCTTTGCGTGCAAGCTTAACGTCTGTCAGCGCTAATTGTACTGGTGCCCCTGTTACTACAGTGCTACTACTACAGTGCTACTGGAAGCTGATCGAAATTCTATAGACCAACAGTTTGGGCACTCCGACGGACATGGACATGGACGTGTCACGTATCGTCCCGATTCAAGGCGAAGAAGGCGGTGGTACGTGTATGGAATGGAGGTTGGTAAAGTGGTAGGTAGGTCGAGTTTATTACCATCGCCATGGCCGTGGACGATGGCGCTACATGACGGTGCACACTGACACCGCTGGCCCTGCAGACCGGCCAGGTTGTGTGATTGTGTGCACGTTACACTAGTTCTTCTAGCAGAGAGACACGGCCCACACGGGACAGAATGCTCGTTCGCTCCTAGAGACGGCACAGCCAAAACAGGAAGCGGAGAGCATCTCCACGGGCACACCTTAACTATGTGTCTACCATTTTTTTTTTAAGATAAATGGCATCATCTGCCCTACTTTAAATTAATAAAGCAAGTAGTTTAGGTTCCCGGGGTGAGACTTAATACATGCTGGTGGCCTACAGCTTCGCCAAACGGAAGAAAGCAAAGGGGGCCGGTCTCCCCAGCAACAAACCGGAGACAACAAGCTACAAGGACTACGGCGGTGGGGGTGGTGGAGGTAGCAACGAGCGGAAGATGTCTTTGAGTCCGGAAGCGAGCTACAGAAGGATCGTCTTGTCAGGCTCCTTAGCGAGATTTGCCCAAACATGCACAAAGATTGACATTTTAAAAATTACATCAGCCGGACGCTTAGGGGCAATTGCATCGATTGCGAGTTTATTTCGAGTGAGCCAAAGGGCCCAGCCTAACGCCGCGAACAGCACCCAGCTAGTGCGACGTTGGCTCCCTAATAATGACTGTTGAATGGCGAAGAACTGGGGGAAGGTGGCCGGACTCCAGCTGCAGCCCAGCAGCTGTCTGATCACGCTCCAGCTCAGCCTAGCCAGGGAGCATTTGGACACTATATGCGACATATCTTCAACCTCGCCGCACAGAGCGCAGAACCGGTGTGCCGGCGAGGAGTGACCAAAGAGTTTGTTCCGCGTTGAAAGTCTATCGAGGGCAAGTTGCCAGGAGAAAATCTTGACTTTGAGGGGGATGTGCGCCGACCAGATGTCCTTACACATGAGGATCGTCGCCCCGCGCACGAGTTTATTGTACATTGAGGCTACCGAAAAACTGCCCGAGGTCTCGAGAGCCCAAGAGATCGAGTCTGCCCCCTCAGTGAGACCCACCTCAGCCAGCTCCGAGTTCAACCTAAGCCATTGTTCCGCACAAAGAGGAGAGAAGTTGCGTCTGAAACGAAGCCCCTCGGGTTCGAAAGCCGCGGCAACAGAAATCTCGGGCTTATCGCAGATCTCAAATAACGCGGGGAATTTATCTCTAAGGGGCCCCTCCCCCGTCCACCAGTCCAACCAGAACATCGCCCGATGCCCGTCTTGGACTGAGAACTTGCCCCCCCCCAGCTTAAAGAGGTGTTTTATCTTGTGGAGGCTAAGCCAGAATTGGGAGCCCCCCCGTGGCTCCACCGCGAAGATGTTTGTCGCCTCGGGGTATTTAGCCGTGATGATGGAGCGCCAGATCGAGTCGTAATCTTGAAAGAGTTTCCAAACCCATTTGAGAAGCAACGCCTTATTCATGAGCTTGGTGTTGGTCAGACCCAGACCCTCGCAGTCCTTGGGTCGACAGACCGCTGGCCAGTTGACCAAGTGTCCTCTGCATTTATTACCCGCGCCTTCCCAGAAGAAGCGCGCCCGGATAGTGTCGAATTTCTCGTGCACCCCATCTTGGAGCAGGAATAGTCCCATAACGTAGGTGGGTAAGGCATCGTGGCATGCGTTGGATAGAATCAACCTCCCTCCCGAGGAAAGTAGCCTACCCATCCATGCCTCGACGCGCGCGTCCAGCTTTTGCACAAGGAAGTTCCATTGTTCAATGGTCAACTTTCTGTCCGAGATAGGGAGGCCGAGATAGATGAACGGGAAGGAACCCAGCTTGTAGTTGAGCATGTTGGCGATGCGAATCAGTTCGGCTTGGGGTTCCCCGAGAATGAAGGCCTCCGATTTGTGGAAGTTGATACGTAGCCCCGACATCTCCTCGAAGCAAAGCAGCAGGAATTTCAGGTTGGCGATGTCGATGTCTTTATTCTGGATCAGGATGATGGTATCATCCGCATACTGTAGGTGGGAGAGCCCCCCGGGGACTAAGTGGGGAACCACCCCACTAATGTGACCCGCAGCGCAGGCTGCTGACAGAATGGCTGAAAGGGCTTCGGCAATAAAATTAAACAGAAGGGGTGAGAGAGGATCCCCCTGGCGCACCCCTCGTTTGTTACGGAAGTAGGGGCCGATCTTCCCATTAATAGATATAGCCGTTTGCCCTCCGGCAGTAAGCTGCTCGATACGGTGAATATAGCCTTGGTCAAAACCTTTTCGTCGTAGGACTTCGAGGAGGAAGGACCAATTAACTCTGTCGTAGGCTTTTTCGAAATCTAGTTTGAGCGGGATGCCCCCCAGCTTCTTGACCCTTAGTTCATGGACGACCTCGTGGAGGGCTAAGGCCCCGTCCAAGATGAACCTGCCCTTGAGGAAGGCAGTCTGGTTTGGGCTGATGATTCTGTTAGCAATTGGGTCCAGGCGTGAGGCAAATGCTTTGGAAATGATCTTGAAAATGACATTGATCAAAGCAATGGGTCTGAATTGTGAGATCTGATCCGCCCCTTGGACTTTTTGAATGAGCGAAATAACCCCAAAGTTCAGGCGGGACACGTCCATACGGCCGAGGATAAAGTCGTTGAGCATATGCAGCACCCCCATCTTGCATAAAGGCCAACAGCGGCGGTAAAAGGCAACCGGAAACCCATCGGGGCCAGGCGCCGTGTTTTCTTTCATGTCCCACACTACTGCTTCCAGTTCAGCCTCAGAGAAGGTAAGGAGAAGCCCCTCGTTCTCCGCCCGCGAGACTCTTCTGTCTTCTGCCCACATGTTAGGGACCAGACCCAAACGGCGGGTAGAATCAGTACCTAGCAGGTCTCGATAGTACGCATAGATATGATCTTGGATGTGGAAGGGGTCGCTAATCGGTCCCTCCGGCGAAATCAGCATAGTGATGACGCATTTCCGTCTTCTGCCATTCACCACCGCATGAAAATAGGTCGTGTTTGCATCCCCATGCAGAGCCCACCTAACCCTCCCTCGCTGGCGCCAGTACTCCTCTTCCTGCTGGAAGATCGCAAGCAGTTGGTCTTCAAGGTGGTATCGGAGGGCCCACTCGTCCTCGTCGATGCCCACCGAGTCCGCTTTCTCGTCCAGCGACTTAATATGGGCGAGGAGATTAATTTTGCGGAGTTTGGTCTCTCTGCCCTGATTACGGCTCCACCCACGGAGGTACTGTCGTAGGCCCCCAGCCATGTGTTTCCACCAGTCAAGGATATCGCGCCCTCCTGCCCTCGACATGAGGGTCGACCAGTGTGAATATAGCAGGTCCTTGAAACCCTCGATCTCGAACCAACCTAACTCGAAGAAAAAACGATTGGAGCGGATTGGGGGGCCCCTGCCCGAATCCCAAATGAGAGGGCAATGGTCTGAGCCCAGGATTGGATCCGCGGCGAGAGAAGACAGCGAGAAAAGGGCATCTAGCTCGGGGTCGATCAGCACACGGTCTAAGACACAGCGCATCGGGTCTCGCTGGCGATTTGTCCAAGTGTATCTGGCCCCGGACCGTGGAACTTCCGTCAGAGCCCACTCTGCTATATGATCATTGAACAACTCGATGTTGTGGCCAATTAATGTTACCGTTGTTCTTGTCCTCGGCTCGCCTAAGTAGGTTGAAATCGCCTCCCATAAGTACAGGGAAACGAGACGCGGCTACTTTGGCAGACAGCTCTGCTAAGAAAGTTGGGGAGTCGGCGTGTCTAGCTGGGCCATAAACCCCAATGAACGTCATGATTTTATTCTCCGCCCGAATGAGACAGTTGACACTTAGGAAGGATTGACCCCTGTCAATACTTTCCACCTCAAAGGCGCTATCGCGAAGGCCCAACAGGATGCCCCCAGAGCGGCCCAACGCCGGCAGCCAGCACCAGAAGAATTTTTCTCCGACCTCCAAGCCCTGGAGTTCGAAGTCGGAGAAGTCTT
The DNA here is from genome assembly GCA_028641055.1 of Alopecurus myosuroides. Classification (NCBI taxonomy): domain Eukaryota; kingdom Viridiplantae; phylum Streptophyta; class Magnoliopsida; order Poales; family Poaceae; genus Alopecurus; species Alopecurus myosuroides. The sequence continues at coordinate 142,445,605 of CM054061.1, read as the reverse complement.
GCTTCATGGTCTCCTGGAGCACTAGGATGTCGATGCTATGGTTGCGAAGTAGTTCCCTAATCAAAGTCCGACGCCCCTTGCGCCCAAACCCCCGGATATTCCAGAAAAGAATTCGCATTATAACTGTGCGCCTTCGGCCCGTGCTTGACGGGTCACTAGGCGCCGTCCTAGCGGCGCCGCAGATTTCGAGCGTTTCCTAACTTGGAGAGAAGTTGGGGCTTTAGCCGCCCCCTCCCCAGGGCACCCCGAAGGTGAGCCCACTTCAACCGGGACAGAGACGATGGGGAGGGTCCTGGGTGCCCCCTTCCTGGGGGCGTCGTTGGAAGGGGAGATTGCCGCAGCAATGGATGCCACCGTCATCTCCAGGTCAGGGCTATTATCGGGCTTCGCGGCATCCAGCGCCGGAGCCGTATCAACTCCTGGGCGATTCTCAGACCCAGCAGCAGAGTCCCCTAACTCCGCCGCCGATGGGCAAGCGCCGCCGCCGCACGGACACTAGCTAAGTTTGCATGTGCCATCTCATTGGCCCTAATGATCGAGAGAGTCTCTACCGGAGGTCCGCATGCCGATTGGAACGACACCCCGCAGTCAGCGGCAACCGAGAGGAGATGTCCATCTGGTAGGTTATGCATAATAGCGAAAATGGGGTCCGCGTCCGTACCTGCGGGGTGCTTGAGGGAGGGAACAGAGTCCTTGTCGGCGGCGCGCTTCACAGCTTTGTCGAGCACCGAGTCCGCCACAGCACCGCCCGCGCGCGCACTTAGCTTGGTGGGGTCCGCCACCGTGCCCTTCGAGCGCAGGCCCCTAGCCACCGGCGCGGCAAGCGCAAGCACGGACGCCGACTCCCGCAGCGGTCCAAGCATCACTGCAGGGGGTGGCGCCGGACGTCCAGCGGACTGCGAAGTGCCCACCACGGAGGAGCCCGCAGACGCATCGACCCGGGAGGGGCGGTCGTGGTTCGCCTTGCTGCGGTGCTCCTTGGCGATGGCGGCGGGAGGGCCAACCGGCGACGCAGTCGGAGCAGGTGAGAAGTCCAGACGGCGGACCTTTGACTGTGCGCGCTCCGGTCTGTCCGCCCTGGAAGAAGAGACGTCGAGGGTACCAGAGGGTGACAGGAGGGTGGCGTCGCTGGCGATGGAGTGAGCCGGAGCGTCGGAGGAAAGCTCAAGTTGCGCGGCCAACACGATCGCCCCAAGCGATTTGAAGATGTCCCCGTCGTCAGTCAAGTTTGAGCCGTATTGCGGGAAGGTGGACTTGGGCAGGGTGGGCAGCGAGGTTGGAGGCGCCGTGGAGACCGTGGCCCCGCCGGGCGGGGGATCGCCACCCACCCCGTCCTTGGGGCCTGCGTGGCACTCTTGGAGGGGAGGGAGTTGGCCCTGGCCCGCTCCCGCTCCCGAGAGCGACGGCTGTCCCAGTCCTCCCCCTCGTCTTTCGAGGACGTCTCGTCGTCTTCTCCGTCGTCGTCATCCTCCCTAGGCTGACTGGGAGGGGGGAGGGGGAGGAGACTTGGCCTTGTCGGCCTCAAGTTCCACCGGAATGCAGTACCCTTGCATATTGACAAAGAGGGTGATGGAGGAGGGTAGCTGCACTGGGGCGCGGCACGCGAACTTCATGCGGATTGGCGCGTGGTCGCCGGCCAAGGAACCTCTGTCCACTTCCAGAGGGACCCCGATCTCCAACGTGGCGCCCATCAAGTAAGACTCGGCGCGGAAAGGTGGGGGAACCTCCAGCAGCCTAACCCAGACAGCTGAGAGGGATTCCGAAGCCCGCGGATCGCCCTCCGAGGCGGAGACCACGGCCCGGAACTCCGTGATAGGAAGCGTCAGTCCGCCCCCACGTGTAGCCATGCGCAGCAGCTCGCGGGAGGGGAAATCTAGGGAGAACTCCGTCGGGCCGAGCTGTCGGACTTGCCAATCCCAATGTTCATCGGCCAATTCTTTGAATTCATCCTCAACTTCTTCAACCGAGAAGTTCCCTTTCTCGATCACCACGGTCGCCGCGTTAGGAGTGGATTTGGGCATTTTCTCCGCAGGCACCGACAGGTGGAAGAAGCCCCGGCCCCCCAGGCCCGCTCCCACCCAGTGGAGTTTGCACTGTGACCCTCCCGGACACATCGCCGACCAGTGGCCCTTCACTTCACATTTGACGCAGTACGGCTCGCCGTGGCAGGCAGCCTGGAAGTGGCCTTGCTGTCCGCATTTGAAGCAGATCGTCTTCGCAGCGTCCGGCGGAGCCGGTTGCCCCCCCCCCCCAACCGGTGTGGATTTGGAGCCAGAGAGCTGCAGGGCAAGGCGCGCCTCGGCCCTCCCCGCATCGCGTCCCCGCGCTCCGATGGACTAGATCTGGGCCCGGAGGCGGTTCTCCTCCAGTTGGTACGCCTCCCGCCGGCGAAGAGAATCCTCCCGCTCACGCTGCGCCCGGCGGGACGCCTCCCTTTCTCGCTCGCGGTCGAGCCGGAGCCGCAGGTCCGTTTCTTGGCCACGGTCCCCACCGCGGCCAAGTTCCATGTCCTCGAGGGTGCGCTTCCCCCGTCGATCACCGGAGCGACGCTCCCTATCCATCCGCACCAGCCGGTAGGAAAGGTCGCATGTGGAAGAGATGAGCGGAAGGAGGATCTTGGTTTGGGGGTGGGGGTGGCGGCTGTCGGATGAGGAGTGGGTGGAAGAACGAGAAAGGAATAGGATTAGGGTTTCGGGGGTGAGCCACCCCCTATTATATCCGAACGGAGTCTTGGGCCGGGCCTCCCGGTTGGTGTGCCTCCAACACCGAGCGCGGCCCACCAACCGGTAAGTTGGCAGGCACACATGATGCTCCCACCAGCGGGCCCAGCTCCCCTGGGCCCTTGGTCTGTCCTCGCTTCCTAGGCCAAGGCCCAACCTGGGTCCAGCCTTCCTCGCTCGCCTCCCCCGAGCAAGCTAGGGTTCCGTGGGACGCCGCCGTCACCGTCCCCGCCTCCGGCCTGCTCACAGTCGGCGAGGTTCGCGGCCGCAGCGGCACCAGCACGTCGCCGACCAGGATCTCTGGCTCCCCAAGAATCGGCGGGGGGCTCCTCCCAGGACCCAGCACAGCGCTGCCCATCGGAGGAAAATTGCGCGGCGACCACGGAGGTCCCCGGATCTCCGTCGCCCCACCCCGATGTGGAGAAGGGACAGCAGCAGAGGCCGGCGCCGTCCCCACAGCTCCCGGCGCCTGGGTAGCCGCTCCCAGCGCAGCCCCCAGGAGATCTCCGATGAAGACCGCCCCACGCGGCTCCATGGAGGACCCGTCGACTCCCTCGACGGCAGATCTCGCCTCCGGCGACGGCGCCCGGAGGAAGCGCCCCATCTCCATCTCCGCGAGCAACGACCGCTCCCTGCGGCCGGCCCTCCGGCGAGCCTTGGCGCCTGCGCGCGACGGCGAGGCAGACGCGGCCCCATCGCCCTTGGCGTCGCCATGAGAGACGCACACCCGACGCGTTAGGCACATAGCGCTCCTCAGTCTGGACCTCAGTCACTCCATCCTTTATGTGCCTACCATTTTCATTTAAGTCTTTTTAGAGGTTGGATATGTGTCCTAGGTATTTGTAGGTAGGTGGTGTCCCAATGGCGCCCCTAAACCGCGATCATATGTTGATCAGTCGATACATTAGACAAGATATAACGATATTTATTTTGAGACGGTACAACGGTTCAAATCTAAAGTTTCTGAAAACAAATCGTTTTAACCAAACTAATTGACAGGTCTAATTGTCTATAAATGCGTGACAAAATCATCCTGTAGTTCCTTGTGAGTTGTATCGTCACGAATTTGCTGATAAACGCTAAGAAAATCTCTAAACTAGGCAGCCACGTCCGACCGTGGATCCACAAGAGGGCCCTAAAAGTCAAACGGCTCATCAAGCATCCTACTCACATCTCACTCACTCTCGACCCATGTTGTTGTGCAGGATAATGCAATCATTTATAATATCACACATTTGATCTATCACCATGATGGAATGGTACTCGACAAATGTAAACCTAGACTCGAGCATACCAAAATGTTTGCTCCACATCTTTTCGGACAGCCTATTGCGTTTTTGCAAAATGGCCATTTCTCTCATCAACCCAGTTACAGATTTTCTTCACAAATGTTGATCGCTCGGACATATACCACCTACTAGCTAGTACCCCCTTGTGGTATTAATGGTCATTGATCCAATACGTGTACTCTGTAGCATGGTCTTTAGCAAGTCTGTGAAACTCTGGAGAGCGTTGCAGCACATTTATGTCATTATGAGATCCGTCCATGATAAAAAAAATGCCAAATCCAAATATCGTAATATTTCATAATATCAAGTACAACACTGCACTTTCCATGATGACTTGGTATGTACAACAGTGCACTTTCCTCCAACATCAATGCATGCAACCGATACTCCCAAACATTTCAGAAAATCCTCTTGTTTTGCCTTGTGTCAAGAGACATGTCGTGTCTGTTTCATTTGGTTCTCTCTGATAGATGACACCAAACATTGCCACTACTGTCTTGTAAAATCTGAATGTGACATCAACGATGGTCGTCTCAGACGTACGAAGATAGTTATCGAACGAATCTGTGGAAACTCCGTAAGCAAGACACAGTATTGTAGCCGTGCATTTCTGAAGGGATGAAAATCAGAAAATCCCGATGCAATCCCTCTTTAGGTCGAATTAGTCATCATAATCCCGAACACCATGCACAATTCTCCTAAACATTTGTCTCTTTATCTTAAAGCGCCAACGGAATTCATGAGGTAGGTTTGCCGGCTTCATGGAAAAATATTCGTTGAACAAAAGCATGTGGCTAGTTGTCCTATAATGATTCATGATCGCCATTCGGCCCTTCTTGGATCATCCATGCTTGGGGTTGGCTTCCTCCTCGGCGGGCGCCTCTAAAAGAGCGGCCATGACCAACTTGTCGCGGAATATTCACGGCAGACGTTACCGGGGGTAACTTAGGTTGGGGCAAATCGACTCTGGTGTTTGGGAGAGGGTTTAGCTCAAGGGAAATCATATCAACTGGAGATCTGGACGCTCTGGCTGCAATGTCGCCGAGATTCCGATCTAGGGTTACAAGTATCAGCTCTCGTACTACTAGAATACTCGAATATCTGGAAAACTCTCTGTCTCTCTGTCCCAGGAGACGGTTTATATATTACCCGGCTCTCTGGCTTCCTATACAAGGCACACCCGGAATCCTGCCCGGAACCCGCACATAACCCTAGGTTTCCTCACCATGGCCCCTAGGGCACGGATTACAAGATCCATGCTCCCTTTTAGGCCTTCTAGAAACTCCTCCACCTTGGGCCGGGTCTCGCATGACTTCCTTCTGGCCGGGTCTCGTCTAGGTATGGGCCTACCGGGTTATCATCCCCCCAACAGTAGTCCCCAGAATAGCTTGGGCATCTTGGTATCGTCCATGAAGCGCACGCTATTCCCTACAAAACAATAAACATTCATACCCATAACATACCGGGTTAGGTTGTTTTAACTATAGCCAGGCCTGCTCTTTGGGCGGTCCATA